>JADRCH010007796.1:0-15427 GCA_019843965.1 Rhynchomys soricoides
TTGTAATTTTGTGATTTTGTAAGTGCTTTTGTTTTTCCCAGTGAGCATACATTAGTTTAACACAATAGATCCGGTTTAATTTCTTTCTTTAGCTTTCAGCCTCAATAAGTTCTACTATTTAAATAGCCAGATTCTTCATACCAAGAATTATGAGATGACAAAGGACTTTGGGGTCAGGTATGGAGGCTCATGTGAAAAAAAAATAATTCTTGAAGGAAACTGAAACTCTCACTTCGTTCACATACAGAATCTTAGGAGATCAACCCATGCAGTGTTGACAGAAGTGATGGCAAAAGCCTTGTGCAAATGCAATTTAGCTCCCAACCAGTTGCTGTTGAATTAAACAAAGGGGAGATTATCCTGAGTAAGTCTGGGTTAATCAGCAAACTCAGCAAAATTGGTGAAAGAGAAACCAGGTTGGTCTGTTGCTGCTAGACTTTGCAGGTAGCTTTCATGTATCCAAAAGTTACTAGGCAGGGGGTTCTGCTACCTCACAGCACATTTTGGAAGACAGCCTGAACCCTCACCCCCCCCCCTGCAAAAGATCTCTGTCCTGGTGAGTAGACTGAATTAGGAATTTAGCCAAATAAGACAAATGTCAGAAAATCCACTCAATCCATGCCCTCTATTCCACGAAAATAACCAGAAATTTTTGTTTAAACTGCTAAATTAATGGTATGTTCCTACAGGATATTATTGTACCCCCCTTTGCTCAGAGAATAATCCTCTCCTATAAATAAAGGGGTAGATAAACAAATAAGAGAAAGAAAAAAGTGCACAAGAATAATTTGAAGTCTTGGTTAGGTTTATTTTTAATAACAGGCAACTCTACTTGAATAAAGAAAATAAGGATCTTTGAAAGAAATATGCATGACGCTTTTCTTCTTGTTTTCATATTTTGTCTTGTAATTAAAAAGAATTATATGCTCCTTTTGGAAAACTTGAAAACAAATAGCTTGGGTGAAAGCTCAACAGTTACGGTGCTTGCTGCAAGAATGTGAGAACTGGAGTTGAGACCCCAGGACTCCAAACTGATGCTAGGTGGACCAGTCTCTGATGACCTTACACACCAGCACATGTGTACACATGTAACCCCACACGTGTTCCTACACACATGCGAAAATCTGCATAAACACATATACACGGATGAACTACCACACACATAAGAAACGGAAAAAGAAATTGTGGATACCATAGAAAGGCATATTGTAGAATTTGACACCAGGTTTGTCTATCTTTCACCTTTGCTGGCTAACGACACCTAGGCCTAGAACAATCCCTGGTCCATACTGGTTGCTAAGATAATATTGACAGAGCACAGAAGGTACGAGATGAATGGATCAAACTGTTTTTGATTTGTTAGTACTTTTAAAGATTATATTTTATTTAGATTTATTTAATTTTCCCTTATTATTAAAAATAGATTTTTCTCATATAACACAATGATTATAGTTTTCCCTCCCTCTACTCATGATAGCCTTGTGCTTGCTGCTAAACTCTCTGAATTCGCATGAGCTTTGCTTAGTTGATTTAGGGGTCCTTGTTCTTCTGTTTTCCTCCATTCACTCTGGCTCTTATATCTTTCCACCACCTCTTCTATAGGGTTCCCTGAACTCTGAGGAGAGGGATTGAATGGAGACATCCCATTTATAGCTGTGTGTTTCAAGGTCTCCCTGTCCCTGTCCCTCTCCCTCTGCCTAATGTCTGGCTGTGGGTCTCTGTATTTGTTCCCATATGCTGCTAGAGGGAGCTTCTCTGATGATGGCTGAATAAAGCACTGGTCTAGAGTACAACAGACTATCATTAGGGGTGATTTTATTGTCACTTTTTTTCAGATCAGTAGTGTTTGGTTTTACCATAGATGTTTGGGCTTCCTAGTCTCTGGTTCTTGGTCAGAATAGCAGTGCCAGGTATGGGTTACAACTTGTGGAGTGAGCCTTAAGTCAACTCAGACATTGGTTGGCTACTCTCGTAAGATTTGTTCCAGCGTTGTCCTAGCATATTTTGTAGTTGGGACAGATTGTAGATCAAAGGTTTTGCGGACCTTCCCATACCAACGACATTAGAAAAAGAGATTAAGGTTCTATGCAGGTATCGGCCCAACATTTCTTTGTTCAGTGTGTGTGTGAGTGTGTGTGTGTGTGTTGTCTTCAGCAATAGAGCCTTGCAATCATACTGTGTAGAGCAACCTATTGTCTTGGTAACAGCCTGGGTTGTTTGCGGATTTTAGTGGGAACCCTTTGGCTAACAACTCAATTGGATATAACCAAGACACAGTACTGGAAACTTCATTTGGTAACAAGAGATGGCCAGTTGGGATTCCTTCTCTCTCCATATTTGGAACCTTCATTAGGATCACCTTCATATATTTTAGGAAGTTTCCATTGCACTAAGTTTCCACACCACCCCTCGAATGCCCCTCAATTCTAGCTGTCCCTTTTTGCATCCCTTCCATCACCCTATCTCTCTTCTCCTCCCCACCTGATTCTCCCATTCCCACCCCCTTGCCTCCGGTACATAAATAGAACCTATTCTATTTCTCCCTCCCTGGGAGATCCATGTGCCCCCCTTCAGTCCCTTCCACTATATCTGACCTCTCTGGGACTATGATTTATAGCGTGATGTCTTAGGGTTTTATTGTTGTGAAGAGATACTATGACTATGGTAACTCTTATAAAGGACAACATTTAATTGAAGCTAGCATACAGTTCAGAGGTTTAGTCCATCATCACCTTGGCAGGGAGCACGGTGGCAACTTCGCAGAGCAGATATGGTACTGGAGAAGGAGCTGGGAGTTCTACATCCCAAGAACCTCAAATTGGCTTTACCCCACCATGCCATGGTGCTGGTCTCAGAGATTAGTAAAATATTGGATTCATCCTATTTTCTTTAATGAATTAATTTAATTGATATGGTTTTGAGTGATTGTGGGTGTATCATGGAATACATATGAAGGTCAGAGGACAACTTTTGTGTGTCAGTTATTTCCTTCCACTTTGTTGAGGCAGAGTCTCTCTTGTTTCTGCCACTGTGATGCGGAAACAGCACTTCCAGCCTAGCAGGCCTAGAGTTTTGTGTATTTTTCCCTCTGCCCTTCTTCATTCTGCAGAACTGCTGAGATTACAGGTGCAAGCCACAGAATTTGGCTTCCTGCGTGAATCATGGTGACCGAACTCAAATCATCAGTCATTGGTTTATCTGTTCATCTACTAAGCCATCTTCCAGGTTCCAAGTTTTATCTTTTGTAGCTTTCTAAAACATTTTTTGAGATCATAATGTAATTATATCACTTTCTCCTTTCCGTTCCTTCTTTCAAACCCTCTGTATTAGTCAGGGCTCTCTAGAGTCACAGAATTTATGGGTATTCTCTATATACTAAGGGAATTTGTTGGTGATTTACAGTCTGTTGTCCAACTCCCCAACAATGGTCAGCAGCGCCTGTGAAGGAAATTCTGAGCATCTAGCAGTTGCTCAGTCCCACAAGGCAAGCAGGCTGAGAAGAGAGCCACTCTACCTTCTTCCAACATCCTTATATAGGTCTCCAGCAGGAGGTGTGGCCAAGATTAAAGGTGTGTACCACCACCCCTAGATCTGGGACTTGCTTTGTCCCAGATGACCTTGAACTCCGAGATCTAATTGCCTTAGTCTCCTGGGATTCATAGCCACTATGTCTCAAGGTCTTCATGCCAAGATCCAGATCCAGAACTCCCAGCTTCAAGATCAGGATCACAGGTGAGCCTTCCAATTCTAGATTGTAGTTCATTCCAGATATAGTCAAGTTGACAACCTGGGATAGCCACTACACCCTCCCATATGCCTCTCCTTGCTGTCTTTCAAATTCATGGCTTCTTTTTTCATTAAGTGTTGTTATATACATTTATATTATTTACGTAAATACATAAATGCAACCTCAGTTGTAAAAACTACTCTCTTGATTTCACTTGCATGTATGTGTTTTCAGGGCTGACTATTCACTGAGATATTGTTCATATTTATATGTCATACAATAACAAGGTTATAGTTTAGTGGCTTTTAATGTATTTGCAGTTATATGAACCACTATAATCTATATTATACTTTTAATTTTAAAAGAAGAGATTTTAATTAGACTTATTGATATGATTATACACCTAGTGTCCTTATGAACCCACAATGTTTACTAGAATTTTCCAGTTTCTTTGTAAGGAAATCATTAGCTTTTTGGAGCATAAGCATATCTAAAAGCAGCAAGGCTTTCTGAAGAATGCTGATCATCAGTACAATGGAATACTGTTAAGTACTAAAAGGTAACAAATTACTTATACATGCTATCACAAAAGAGATCAACCTTGAAAATAATGTGCAAAGTCAAAGTGCATTATAAAAGATAAGTATGGGCTGGAGAGATGACTCAGTGGTTAAGAACACTGACAGCTCTTCTAGAGGTCCTAAATTCAATTTCCAGCAACCAGATAATGGCTCACAAACATTTGTGATGGGATCTGATGCCCTTTTCTGATGTGTCCAAAGACAGTGACAGCATACTCTTATAAATAGAATAAATACATCATTTAAAAAAAAAAAAGTACGTAGACATGATGGCTTGAATAGGCTTGGCCTAGGGAGTGGCACTATTTGGTGTATGGCCTAATCAGAGAATGTGTGTCACTGTGGATGTAGGCTTTAAGACCCATCTGGAAGTCAGTTTTCCCCTAAGGTCCTTTAGACCAAGAGGTAGACCTTTCAGCTCCTCCTGCACCATGCCTCCCTGGATGCTGCCATGCTTCCACCTTGATGATAATGGACTAAACCTTCCAACCTGTAAGCCAGCCCCAATACATTGTTGTCCTTTTAAGAGTCCCCTTGGTCATGGTGTCTGTTCACAGCAGTAAAACCCTAACTAACATGGTATATGTTTCATTTTGTTCATGTATGTGAAATACCCAGAAAATGTAAGTCTACAAGGTGAGCAAACATTAGTGTTTTCTAGAAACAGAAAAATGCAGGGTTACTGGGAAATGATGGTTAATAGGCACAGAAGCTTCGTGGGGACCAGTGAAAATGCTTCAGAATCACTTCAGGATGATGACTGTACAGCTCTGCAAATAGTAAAAACACTTTCTTATAAATTTGAAATAGATTGATTTTGTGCTATATAAAATACATCTCCATACAGCTATTGAGAATGTACATGGACGAGGAAGAATTTTATTCTGCCTAATTGATCACAGTGAAAATTAATGACCCTTAAGGAAAGATATTAGAAACGTTATACCTGCTTGTAAACATCCATTCAAATCACAGAAGGTTTAGTTTATGGGTTTTTTTAAAAAATTATATAAAACATAATTACTAGTGAATTAAAACCAAACATTTTGGGAAGAAGTAATATTAGTTTTACATAAAGTCTTTGAAAAAGTGTGAAGAAGACTTTCTCTGAATGAATTTTACGAAGCTGGCATTGTTTTTATATAAAAACAAAGATATTTTAAACATACAACAAACAGACCTATCTAGTACCTTTCTCCCTTTCATGTTGCTTTGATTCTCACAGGTTCAGTTATCCATTGTCTATAAATTTACATTAGAAATTAGTTCTTCTTTCTCTCTTTCTCCCCCCCACCCTTTCTGTTTTGTGACAGGGTAAGCCAGACTAGCCTCAACTCAGACTCCCGAGTCTCCTACGTCACCTCATAAGTGCCAGGATTACAAGTGTGTACCACAACAGAAATAAATAATTCATAATTTGAACTGCACATTGTTTTAAATAATGTGATGAAACTTTATGCCTTCCTACTTTGTCTTGCCTCGGGCATAAACACTTCTCTGTCCAGAGTATCTATATTGTATACAGCTGTTAGTCACATACTATTCATTTTGGTTAGCTGTCTATCATAGTGTTTGTGTTCAAATACCCTTTATTTTAGTTAAAATGACCCCATGACATAAAAGTAATGGCACTGTCAGTTCAGGTATGCCAAAGAAAAGTCATAGTGCTTCTTGTATGTGAATTAGAGAAAGTTCTTGACATATATAAAAAGAAAGGACTGTGCATGGTGACACTTACCTATAATCCTAAATCTAGCATACTTTAGAACCCTAAGACAAGACAATTATGAATTCAGATCCAGTCTAGATTATTAAGGAAGATTAAGGCCATTTTAAGATGGATAGTGAGACCCTCTCTAAAAGAAAGTTATATGATAGGGTTGCTCAGATGTATGGCAAGTTATTGCTCATCTCTTACTCAGCTGGATCTATGAAATTAACTTTACCATAGGAAACAAATATAGCATATATAGTGCTTGGTTCTGTCTCCCATATCTTGGAATCTATCAGGAAGCTAGCTCCTATGAATAAAGTCCTATGGCTATACTGACTAATATTCATTATGAGTCTAAAAACATAAAGGTGCTGGAGATTGAATGTAGTAGGGCTTCACACATTCCAGACATATACTCTGTCACTATTGCAAGGTCACACAGCAGATCAGATCCAACAATATAAAAGAAAATCACACCACCCTATAGTAGGGCATATCCCAGGAAGTGCTGATGTACCATTCAAAACCAGCCATTATAACTCAGCCCAACATTCATTGTCTTAACTTTATGATCTCAGTCAATGAAAACGATGTGACAAAAATCTATACATAAAAACTTTCTACTACCTAGCAGGTCATGAGACTGTGGCCGGAGAATGACACTGAGTGGTTATAAATTCAAGGTCTACTTGGTCAATTTAGCAAGACATTGTTTTAAAATTGAATAAAAAGAAGGCTGGGGGCATATCTCAGTGTAAGTGCAGAGACGTGGTAAGAGAACACAGCATGTCATCAGATGCAGGAGTCTACCATGTTGGAGACTGGAGGTTCAAACCGAAGTGTCTCTAAATAATAAACAAACAAACAAATAAATAAAATAATTAATAAAAATAACCAAAGAAAATTATTTTTCTTTACTTTCCTTCCTCCTCTGATCCCAGAAGAGGTTTCTCTGTGTTTCGTTGGCTTATCTGGAACTTGCTTTGTAGATCAGAATCATTTCTACATTCCTCTGCCTCCTGAGTGTTGGGATTAAAGGCATGTGCCCCCACCAGCCATCTTGAAACCTGTTTTTCAATAAAGACCAGCTATGAAATATGTATAGATAATATCATATTTAATGGTGATTATTTTTCCTTTACTATGGTTTGAATGTGTCGTCCCAAACCATGTGATGGTAACTTAATCCCAAACGCAAAATTGTCGGGAGGTAAAGCCTGATTTTCTAATTCATGATGACTCCAGCCTGTTGAATAAATAAACGACAATAAAAAGGCTTTAAGGTGGCAAATTTGGTTTCTTCTTTTCATAATTTATTTATTTTTTTCACATTACATCCAAATCACAGTAGCCCACCCTCCTCTCCTTCTAGTCCAGCCCTTACAACTACTTCCCCCAATACCCCCACTCCCTCCTCCCTTCACACACACCTTGGGTACCAGCCAAGCCTGGCTTCTTCTCCCAGCAGGACTAAGCACTTCCTTTTCCACTGAGACCTAACCATGCAATCTAGTTAGGGGAAGGGGATCCAGTGGTTTGCATAGAAAGCTCCTGCTCCAATTGTTAGGGGACCCATATGAAGACCAAGCTGCACATCTCCTACCAATGTGTGCGGGGCCTAGGCCCAACCTCTGAATGCTCTTTGGTTGGTGGTCCAGTTCCTGTGAGGCCCTATGGGCCAGGTTAGTTGACTTTGTAGGTCTTCTTGTGGTGTACTTGACCCCACTGGCTTGCTCAATCCTGTTGTCCACTCTTCCACAAGACTTCTGAAACTCTAGCTGAAGTTTCCCTGTGGGTCTCTGCATCTGTTTACATTAGTTGCTGGATGATACCTCTCAGGAGACAGTTATGCTAGATTCCTGTCATATATGTCTTTCTGGGTCTGTGTCACCTCACTTAGGATGATATTCTCAAGTTTCATCCATTTGCCTGAAAAATTCATTATGTCTTTGTTTTTAATAGCCCAGTAGTATTCCATTGTGTAGATGTACTGCATTTTCTTTACCCATTTTGCAGTTGAGGGACATCTAGGTCCTTTTCAGTTTCTGGCTATTATGGATAAAGCTGCTGCTATGAACATAGTAGAGCAAGTGTCCCTGTGGTAAAGTAGGGTGTCTTTTAGGTACATGCCCAGAAGTCGTATAGCTGGGTCTTAAGGTAGAACTATTCCCAATTTTCTGAGTAACCACCGAATTGATTTCCAAAGTGGTTGTACAGGTTTGTGATCCCACCAGCAATGGAGGAGTGTTCCTCTTTCTCAACATCCTCACCAACATCTGCTGCCACCTGAGTTTTTGATCTTAGCCATTCTGACTGGTGTGAGGTGAAATCTCACGGTTGTTTTGATTTGCGTTTCCATTATGACTAAGGATGTTGAACATTTCTTTAAGTGCTTCCTAGCCATTCAAGATTCCTCTGTTGAGAATTCTTTGCTTAGCTCTGTACTCCATTTTTGATTGGATTATTCGGTTTGTTGATGTCAAATTTCTTGAGTCCTTTATATGTTTTGGATATTAGTCCTCTGTTGGAGGTGGCGATGGTGAAGATCTTTTCCCAATCTAGAGACTGCTGTTTTGTTCCATTGCTGGTGTCCTTAACCTTGCAAAAGCTTTCCAGTTTCTTGTGTTCTCATCCATTAATTGTTGGTCTTAGTATCTGAGCTATTAGTGTTCTGTTTACCACTTTGTCTCCTGTACCAGGGAGCTCAAGGCTATTCCCCACTTTTTCATCTGTTAGATTTATATTGAGGCCTTTGATCCACTTGGACTTGAGTTTTGTACAGGATGATAAATAAGATCCTATTTGTATTCTTCGACATGCAGGCATCCAGTTAGACCAGCACCATTTGTTGAAGATGCTTTCTTTTATCCATTGTATGGATTTTGCCTTCTTTGTCAAAGATCAAGTATTCATAAGTGTGCGGGTTTATTTCTGGGTCTTCAATGGTGACTCCACCCTGTTGAATAGATTAATGTCAGTAAAATTTCTTTCAGGTGGCAAATTTGATTTCTTATGCTCCCTAACTTCCTTTACATTTTCACTATGGGATAATGTAGGCCTTTGTCAAACACCAATCCCTTGCCCTTCCAATTTCCAGTCTCCAAAACCATGGGGAAATATGGTTTTGTTCATTATAAGTTATCAGGACTGCAGTTTTCTATTGTAACTGTGCAATCCAGACTTAAGCACTTCCGTTTAACATTATAATAAGTGCTCTGGCTGATGAAATGGAGTGGGATAGGGAAATAGCACACATTTGAAATTGGTAAGTGGAATGACAGTGCAGAAGAACTTGAATATCTGATTGAGTTCATTAAGAAGCTACTAGAACTAATATGTGACTTTATTAACGTTTGTGAGTTATACAATCAATGCACAAATACCAGTTATACTTGAATATATTTACAACGAACTGATAAGAATTTAACTTTAAGAATCAATGTCATTTCTAATATCACTTAGGATTCAAAACCACTTAAAGGCACTTACGGTTAAATAGAGATAAAACTGACAAAATATTTTCAACATAAGGCTGATCCTGGAAACCATGTAAAGGTAGGAGAAATCCAACTCTACACAATCGTTCTTTAACCTACACATGTATGCCAGGGCATGTATGTCCACCTTGCATCATAAACACACAAGCACACACACACACACACACACACACACACACACACACACAATTCTGTCAATCTTTTAATTAATAAAGAGGTGCAACACCTGCATAGTAAAAAAATCAGAATAAAAATGTAATAAACTATGAAAAAATGCATAATCTCTTGGAGTAAAATACCTAGTTCATGTGCCAAAAGAGTTTATATTGCTAAAATGTTAATTCTCCTGAAATAGGTCTGTAATTCAGTTTCAGTACAAATATTGGTTTGTTGTTCTTTTTGTTGTTTGTCTTGCTTTTTAAAAGACGTTGTTTGTCTGACTATCGTATGCATGGGGAAAGGCAAAGGATTTAGACTAGACCTAAGCATTCTGAAAAATACATGTTCGGGGGATATTATTACCTGATTCTACATCTTGTCATAAATCTACAGTAGTCAAGATGGCATTGGTATCAAGGTAGACACATAGATCAGTGCAACAGAGTAGAGACCAATTACACACTTATACAGATGAATCATTAATTTTAACAAATATTTAAACCAATTTGTTTGTTTTTTCAAGACAGAATTTCTCTGTGTAGTCCTGACTGTTCTGAAATTCACTCTGTAGACCAGAATGGCCTCAAATTTGGAAATCCGCCTGCCTCTGCTTCCCAAGTGCTGGGATTAAAGACATGTGCCACCACTGTCCGGCTTTTAAAAAGATTTTTAAATTACACTTTCTTTGTGTGTGTGTGACGCTGTGAAGTTTTTTATGGTTTCTTACAAGATCACAGGTGAGAGGTTATTTATCGGAGCATGTGCAACTTACTAGTAGCTACATAACTGATGAAAATGTCTTTCGTCAGTAACCATTCAGTTCCTATAGGTCCCTAGAGAGTTGTGGGTCAGGGTAAGACCTTATACCTTCCATTAAACAATGTTGGCAAGGGGAAGGGGTCATGGTGAGAGGTGCCATGTGAGGGGGGACTGAGAGGAGAGGCTCTAAAATGAAGAATATATATATACATATTCTGCACTTTTGTGCAGATAATCACAGTTGCTCAGAGGCCCTGTGTGTTCTGAAGACAGCTTTTCTCTACCTTCTACCCAGGATGCCTTAGTTTTACAAAGGTGCAAATGCAATTCAACAAAAAAATAGTCTTTTTGCCAAAGCTGCTGAATCGAGTGGCTATCCACATGCAAACAAACAAGCTTAATCAAAAACATCTACCCTACATCATACTCAAGAAAAACTATGTACAAGAATCATATTTATGTGTAAATATGTTTAAATTAAAACTGCTTTTTGCAGAAAATGTTATGGTGAAAATTTGTGACATTTCTTTAGAGATTTGTGTTTTACGTGTGTTGCATTTCTGTCTGTGCACCATGTGCAATTACAGCCTGTTCAGGTCAGAAGATGGCACCAAATCCCCTGTAACAGGATTTCCAGACCATGAGCCTCCATGTGGGTTCTGAAAATCAAATCTGGGTCCTCTGAAGAGCATTCAGTATTTTTAACCACTGAGCCTAATGCCACAAACAAAACCTATAAAACATGAAAGAAGGGGCTGGTGGGATGGCTCATTGTGTGCTGTCAAGCTTAATGTTTTGAATTCCATTCCCAATATCCCCTTGGCAAGAGGATCGAGTCTGGCAATTTGTCCTTTGATCTATATACGTGTGCTGTAACAGTAAGAAAGCACACATGTGTATGCATGCATGCATACACATGCACACATGCAAATAAAATCTAATAAAATTTTAATTCACACACACACACACACAAACACACACTCCGTCATTCATACACACACAGAGTCTGAGCTACACAGTGAGACCATCTCTCAAAAATATAGTAAAATAGTAAAAATTAAAAATATGCTCTTTAAAATATATTCTATTTTAAAGGTTTCTTTTCACATATATTTTTAAAGATTTATTTATTTATTTTACGTGTATGAGTATGCTTTCACTGACACAACTGAAGAGGACATTTGATCCTATTACAGATGGTTGTAAGTCATCATGTGGTTGCTGGGAATTGAACTCAGGACCTCTGAAAGCGCAGCCAGTGCTTTAAACAACTGAGCCATCCTTCTAGCCTCTAAAATATATTCTTAATAGGCTGAAAGAAGTATAGATTAGAAGAAAATATTTGGTACCTATAAAAAAACATATATGCGATACATAAAAAATATTCAAAACTTAATCAGAAGCTCTTTACTAGTAGAGTAGGAACATGAACTGAGGACAAGAGCTCTGCACAAACTGATGCAATGGTGGTTCATTGTGGGGGGCAGACTATATCTAGAGTTGGCAGTATAACTTGCCAGCATCATCCATGTGGGGCTGCTTTTGAAGACATAGGGGATACCAATTGAGGAGATCATGGAGTCTTGCTCTATGATCTCAGAAGAATCTGGAACTAGATAATGCATGGCAGAGCTGGGGGTTCTTGCATTGAATCCTTGAGAGGTGACTATGTACACTGTGAGGATAATTCCTAGATTTCAGTGGACAGGACAGGATGTTGGCAGTGTGAAGACCATGGGATATGTGTGGTGGAGAGCTGTGGGGATGGAATGGAAAGGAAAGAAACTGTGTGCTGAGGTCAGAAGAGCCGGAGACTTGAGGCTCCCTAAGTTTTGGAGTCCAGTTGATTTCATTCTGAGTTGCAGATGCTGACATGCAGCTGCACGGTCTTATGTTTTCCAGACTAGATTTTGGTGTGATTATTTCTTGCTATTTGCTATTCTTCCATTTTGGAATAGGAACGTTTACTCCTGTTATATGTTGGAGGTATATATAATTTATAAAAATTATTTTATAGGAGCTTATAGTTAAGACACTTTAGATTCTTAAAGTGTAAGAATTTTTAAAAGACTATGGGACCATTTGAAGTTGGGTTGTGTTATGCATTATGGAATAAACATAAGACATTGGACAAAATATGGAAAGAGTTTATTTAAAGTGATATGTTTGGATATCAAATTGACAAACAGTGGAGTTGTTAAGGTTAATCTCAATTGTCAACCTGACGAGAATTAGACTCACCTAAGAGACAGGCCTCGGGCATGCCTATGTGTGGTTCTCCTGATTAATAGGTGTGACACGATCCACTCACTTTGTGTGGCATAGCTTCCTGGACTTGAATCTTAGATGGTATAAAAAGGAAAAACTGACTTGAACATGTATGCATGCATTCATTGTTCTTTCTGTCTCTGTGTCTCTGTTTCTCTGTCTCTGTCCGTCTCTCTCTCTCTGTCGATGTCTCTGTCTCTTTCATTCTCTCTCTCTCTCTCTCTCTCTCTCTCTCTCTCTCTCTCTCTCTGCTAAAGCAATGTATTTAAGTAACTGTTGCTTTCTTTTACTCATCATGGTATACTGTACCCCTGGAATGTGAGCTGGAATAATTTTTTTCTCCCTTTAATTGCTTTTGTGAAGATATTTTTGTCACAGTTATAAGAAAAGTCACGAAGAAAGTCAAATTTTAAAATCAGTTTAGCAATTTCTCAAAAAGTTAAAAGTACTGTTACTATGTCATTAAGCCATTTCATTTCTGTGTTAACCCAAGGTGTCTGGGAAGAATAAATGAAAATGCCCTACAAAACTTGTTCATGGAGATAGGTGCAGTGTATTACACTTTCTGAAAACAACAGGTGCCAGTGCTCCTGCCCTACTCCAGTTATAAATCTGAAAGCCAGTAGAACTTTGCATGGCAGAGCTTAAGACATTCAACAGGGAACATTTAGAGTTAGGGATTATGATGCTCCCTTTTCTCTTTGGACTCATGGTACTATTACCCATAATGCTTTCTATAGGGATAGCCCCAATGGCTCTCCATTTAGGACTCTGACACAAAAGCTTACTAGCTGTGCTATATATAAAAGTAGTGAGTTTATTTAAAATTATCTGACTAATAGGTTATGGTTAACTATGCATCCAAGTAACAGTCGGCTCTTATAAATAAATGAAAAGGCCAATTATCTCTTATCCCACAGCTAGTTTGATTTGAATCTATGGCTTACTACCTTAATCCAGGCCCCATGGGTTCCCTTGTCCTTCTCCGAGAATGACACTGCCTAATTAGCTAATTGTTACCCAATGTCTGTTCCTTTACAAAAATCAAGAATTTGAAAGTAACTAAAAGAAATGGGAGAGTGAAGTGACAATGTAACATGTTCATGGTTGCTTAGATACTTCGTAGCCCTGTACATCCCAACAGCCATGTTTGTCTTAGCAACGTATTTGGAATTTCAATGACCCTGACCACTGTGTAAATGTATTAACGCAAATAATTAATATCTATACAGATTAAATATAAACTAAAACAACTGAAAATGATATAAATTAAAATGGCCATACTGTGTCTGAAATAACGACTGTGTTCTGCCTAAACATGAATGGCATGGTTATTCTGATTTGTCTAACACTGATGTCATTGTAGGATTTCGCTTTTAAAAATGCTGTAACCTTGAGCTTTGTTAACAAAAGACTCCAAGGCATTCACCTGCTCTTGGTCACAGGCCAAAATTAAAGGACTCATACTCTTTTTTAAAATTAATTTTTTCCCTCATATATTATATCCCAACCAGTTCCCCTCCTTTCTTCTGCCCCATTCCATCTTCTCCACTTCCTCCCTGCCCATCAACTCCTCCTCTGTTTCCCTTCAGAAAAGGGCAGGCTTCCCAGGGATATCAACCAAAAATGTCATATTAAGTTGCAATAAGATTAGGCACCTCCTCTCCTATTAAGGCTGGACGAGGCATCCCAGCAGGAGGGCAAGGGTCCCACAGCAGGTAAAAGCAGGATTCATACTCCTTTTTTCTTGGACTCACGCCCTTAATTGGCTTAATTAATGTCGTGGTCTAGATCTTTCTCTAATGGATCATTTCAGTATTATTTCATGGGCAGACTGCAAACAGAAATAAGAAGAGCATCAGAGTTTTTCTTTGCTTTCTGATTGAAGACGTGAAAAGCTGCCTAAGGCCTCATGACTAATCCAGCCTGGTGGGTAGAAGAATCAGCTATTTCCTGTTTCTATGTAGTTTTCCTCAGCTTTGGGTGGTGGCTGCTGCTGTGCTTTGCTTTCCAGTCCGCTAAAGGCTACGCGGCATGGACAGTGGACCCAGCACTCGGCACCCCACCACCCTCAGCCCCAAATGCAGGCCCCTCAGTGTGTGGTGGTGGGAGCCAGAGCTGTTGGTAAAACCTGACTGCTCATCAGTTACATGACCAATGCATTTCCTGGAGAGTATATCCCCACCGTCTTTGACAATTATTCTGCCAATGTAATGGTAGATGGAAAACTAGTGATCTCGTCCTATGGGACACAGCTGGGCAAGAAGATTATGACAAATTGCATCTCCTCCCCTACCCACAAGCAGATGTGTTCTTAATTTGCCTTTCCCGTGTGAGTCCCTCATTATTTGAAAATGTCTGTGCAAAGTGGTATCTGAAAGTGTGACACCACTGTTCCAATATGCCCATCATCCTAGTGGGGATGAAGTTTGGCCTTAGGGATGATAAGGACATGATTGAAGGAGAAGAAGTTGACTCCCATCACTTACCTGCAGGGTTTTGCCATGGTGAAAGACATCAGTGCTGTCAAATATCCTGGAGTGCTCAGCACTCACACAGCAAGGACTGAAGGCAGGGTTTGATAAAGCTATCCTAGCGATTTCTGTCTACCTCCTGTGAAGATGAAGGAGGAGGAGGAGGAGGAGGGGAGGAGGAGGAGGAGGAGGAGGAGAAGGAGAAGAAGAAGAAGAAGAAGAAGAAGAAGAAGAAGAAGAAGAAGAAG
>JADRCH010007807.1:439-35801 GCA_019843965.1 Rhynchomys soricoides
TTATTTTTTTATTTTTTTATTTATTTATTGTTCCTAAACAGTCGTTTACAATTGATGCCACTTTTCTACATTTCTTTCAGTTTGGTCTGAATTTCTGCCCTAATGATCGGCAACAGTTCGTACCATTTTGTAACCTTTCTTGTAGTTTTGTCCACGATTTTGCCCAAAAGGCAGGCCCCTAGAGATATGATATTTCCCCGTTTCTTGCACGAGGAAATGTTATAATTAGTTCATGGCGTGCCCGTTGTGATGTCCTCTCTCTACACTACTAGCAATTTGGTCAGTTATTTTGCCCAAAAGACCCAACCACTGATTATGAAGTTTTTCACAATTTGAGCTTCTGTGATTTTGCTGAATTGGCTGGCCCTGGGTAATGCCATTCTTACATATTTCTTGTATGTTGTCAGAGATTTTGCCCAAAATGCCAAACCACTGGTGATGACATTTTTCAACATTACTTGTAGCTTGTTCAATGATGTTGTTGATATTGACCATCCCTTGGAGATCCCTTTTTTTACCATTACTTGCAGTTTCGTTTGTTATTTTGTGGAAATCATGCGCCCACACTCGTGCCCTTTTTCAACATGAATTGCGTTCTGGTCAGTGCTTTACCGAAATTCCCACATAAAGGTGACCCTGTTTTACACCTTTCATGCAGTTTGGTTCCTGATTTGTCTACATGGTCAACCTATAATGATGCCTTTTTTTCAATATTTATTGCTGTTTAAACAGTGATTTTGCCCAAAGTGCAGGCCTATGGAGATGCCATTTTTCACCCTTTCTTACAGTATTAAATGTAATTATTAGTACTTGGCGGGCCCTCTGTGATGCCCTTTTTCTACATAACTAGCAATTTCGTCAGTGATTTTGCACAAAAGGCCTGACCCGTGTTTATGTAGTTTTTCACGATTTTTTCTAGCTTTTGCTTGGATTTTGCTAAAATGGCTGGCCCCAGGTAATGCCATTTTTAAATATTTCTTTTATTTTTGTCAGAGATTTTGCCCAGTATGTCCCAGGACTGTTGATGCCATTTTTCAACATTTCTTTTAGCTTGTGCTATGATTTTCCTAAAATGGCCAGGCCCTGAGAGATGCCCGTTTTGTCCCTTACTTGCAGTTTAGTCTGTTAATTTGCAAAAATGACCATTTCCTATTTATGCCATTTATTGCTTGCAGTATGGACTTAATTTGGCCCAAATAGTTCGCAAATTATTTTTCCTTTGTTCAACATTACTAGCATTTAGGTTAGTTTTTTACCCAAGTGGCTGGATAAATGTGACACAATTTTCTACTTTTCATGCACATATCAAATCTCTTCTAAGTACTAGAACAGAAAACAACACATGCACTTGAGATCGTACTGTCATTTGTGAAATCCTAGTTAAAATATTTTTATTTATTTATTTTTATATAAATGTATTTCAAATTTATTTTTGAAATAAATCTAAAAATTTTCTAGCTACTAAAATAGAGAAGAACACAGGGCAATGCACATTGTACTGTGTTTTTTGTGATGGTTGTGTTAAAACACATTTCGTTCACTTGTCAAGCACTAAGTAATATAACTTTTCTAGTGTAAGGTAAAGCTCATATCTTTCACCTTTAATGCGATAAGGAAAAAAATAGATTTCTAGTTAAAAGAACAGAACATACACTAGAAAGATATTCTTTTGTGTTTTTTGTGAAAGCTTTGATAAAACAGATTTGTTTAAGGTATAGTGTATTGGACAAACAAATAAAAATTTTCTCGTTTGTAAACTAGAGGAACGCAGAGCAATGCACATTGTACTTTGTTTTCTATCATGTTTTAGGTAAAGTGCATTTCATTCACTTTTAATGCATTAAGTAAAACTATAGCTTTTCTAGTTAGAAGAACTGTAAATATACACTATGGACATTGTCCTGTCTTTTTTGTGAAAGTCTTTTTAAAGGATACTTCTTACAGGTATCAAGTATTGGACAAATAAATATAAAGGTTTTCTCATTTGTGAAATAGATAGAAACGCAGGACAATTCATGTAGTACTTTGTTTTCTGTCACGTTTACAGGAAAGTGCATTTCATTCAGTTTTAACACATTAACTAAAACTACAGCTTTTCAAGTTACAAAAACCAAGAAACAAACACAATATACATTATACTGTGCTTTTTGTGAAGTATATAATAAAGTACACTTGATTCAGGTAGAATGGAATGGTTTTGTAAAACTAATGCTTTTCTTGTTATTATAGAGGAAAATAGAGATTCATGCAATTTACTGTGTTTTTTATGGCATTTATGATTTAGTATCTGTCTCTCATTCGTAATGCATTAATTATAACTGTAGTTTTTCTAGGCAACAGTAAGGAAAGGAACACAGAGCAATGCACATTTTAGTGTGCTAATTATTGCGAGTCTCATAAAGTACATTTCTTTCACTTGTAACATAATAAGCTATAATAAGGTTTTTGTAGTTACTACAAGAGAGAGGATCACAGGAAACACACATTTTACTCTTCTTTCTTTGGTGAATATACTAAAGAATATTACATTCTGCTGTAATGAATTGGTTAGCAAACACTAACACGTTTCTAGTTATTATGACAAAGAGCCACACAGGGCAATTCAGTTTTTACTGTGTTTTGTGTTGCATCTATGATAAAGCACATTTCTTTAATTTGTATTGCATTGTAATGCATTCAGTAAAACTATAGCTTTTCTAGTTAAAAAAAGTGAACATACACTCCAAAAACATTGTTCTGTGTTTTTTGAAAGCCTTGTTAAAGGACATTACTTTCAGGTGTAATATGTTGGACAAATTAATATAAAACTGTTCTGGTTAGTAAAATAGAGAGATACACAGGTCAATGCACATTGTACTCTGTTTTCTGTCACATTTGCGGTAATGTAAATTTCATTCATTTTAACTCATTAAGTAAAACTATAGCTTTTCTTGTTACAAAAACAAAGAATCAAACGCAATGTACATTGTTCTATGCTTTCTGTGACTTATATAATAAAGTTAACTACATTCAGTTAGAATGGAATTGTTATATAAAACTAAAACTTTTTTAGTTAGTATAGTGGAAAATAGAGCATTGCACATTGTCCTGTGATTTTTGTGGCATTTATGATTAAGAAGCTCTCTCCTTTGTAATGCATTAAGTAAAACAATTTCCTTTCTAGGCAACAGTAAAGTAATGAACACAGAGCAATGCGCATTTTTAGTGTACAATTTATTCCGAGTCTCATACAGTACATTTCTTTCACCTGTAACACATCAAGCCATATATAGGCTTTTATAGTAACTACAAGAGACAGTATCACAGCCAACACACATTATACTCTACATTTTGTGGCAAATGTACTAAAAAATATTACATTCAGCTCTAGTGTATCAGTTAACAAACACTAATGTGTTTCTTTTTACACACTGGGCACTGCACTTTTTACTGTGTTTTTTTCGAGTCTATGAGAAAGAATATTTCTTTAATTTCTAATGCATTAAGTAAAACTAAAGTTTTTCTAATTACTAGAACAGAAACGAACACACACAATGGAGATCTTACTGTGTCTTCTGTACTTTTCTTTCAAGTATTGGTGAGATCAATCTAAAACTTTTCTAGCTACTAAAATTGATAGGAATACAAGGCAATGCTCATTGTACTGTGTTTTTTGTGTTGTTTATGTTAAAGTACTTTTCATTCACTTGTAACGCATTAAGTAAAACTCTAGATTTTCTAGTCTATGGTAAAGCACGTCTTTCACCTGTAATGCAATAAGGAAAACTATAGCTTGTTACAAGAACTGAAAATAAACACAATGGGCATTGTTCTGGTTTTTTTTTTTTCTGAATGCCATCTTAAAGGACATTTCTTTCGGTTGTAATGTATTATATAAATAAATATAAAACGTTTTTTGTTTGTGAAATAGAGAGATACACAGGGCACTGCACATTGTACTTTGTTATCTGTCCCGTTTAAGGTAAAGTACATTTTATTCAGTTTTAATGCAGTAAGTAAAACTATATCTCTTCTAGTTACAAAAAGAAACAAATGCAATGCCCATTGTACTGTGCTTTTTGTGAAGTATATAATAAAGTTCACTTCATTCAGTAAGAATGGAATTGTTATACAAAACTAATACTTTTTTAGTTAGTATAGAGGAAAATAGAGCATTGCACATTGTCCTGTGATTTTTGTGGCATTTATGATTAAGTAGCTCTCTCCTTTGTAATGCATTAAGTAAAACGGTTTCCTATCTAGGCAACAGTAAGGAAATGAACACAGAGCAATGCATATTTTACTGTGCTATTTGTCCCGATTCTCATGAAGTACATTTCTTTCACATGTAACACATCAAGCCATAATAAGGCTTTTTTAGTTACTACAAGAGACAGTATCAAAGGCAGCACACATTTTACTCTACTTTTTGTGGAAAATATACTGAAAAATATTACTCAGCTGTAATGTATTGGTTTACAAACACTAACGCATTTCTAGTTACACACAGGGCAATGCACTTTTTATTGTGGTTTTTGTAGCATGGATGATAATGCACATTTCTTTAATTTGTAATACATTAAGAAAAACTAAAGTTTTTCTAATAATACAGAAAGGAACACACGCAATGGAGATCATACTGTGGCTTTTGTGAAATTCTAAAGTAATTTTCTTTCAAGTGTAATGTATTGGTGAAATAAATCTAAAACTTCTAGCTACTAAAATAGAGAGGAAGACAGGGCAATGCACATTGTACTGTGTTTTTGTGTTGTTTATGTTAAAGTACGTTGTAATCACTTGTAACGCATCAAATAAAACTATAGTTTTTCTAGTAAGGAAAACAAAGAAACAAAGGAATTGCACATTGAACTGTGCTTTTTGTTAAGTACATAATAAAGTTCGCTTCATTCAGTTAGAATGAAAGTGTTATATGAAAACAATACTTTTCTAGTAAGTGTAGATGAACATAGAGCATTGCACATCAGCCTGTGTTTTTTGTGGCATTTAAGTAGCTTTCTCTCATTTGTAACGCATTAAGTAAAAATGTAGCTTTTCTAGAGAACAGTAAGAAAAGGAACACTGCACTTTTTTCTGTGCTATTTGTCGCAAGTCTCACAATGTACATTTGTTTCACCTGTAACACATTAAGCAATAATAAGGCTTTTCTAGTTTCTACAAGAGGCAACACACATTTTATTCTACTTTTTGTGGCAGATAAACTAAAGAATATAACATTCAGCTGTAATGTATTAGTTAACAAACACTAACACATTTCTAGTTACTAGGACTAAGAACCACACAGGGCAATGCACTATTTACTGTGTGTAAATTTCTTGTGTGTGTGCACAATTTCTTTCTTTTGTAATGCATTAAGTAAAACTGAACCTTTCTAATTACTAGAACAGAAAGTAACACGCACAATGGAGATCCTACTGTGTCTTTTGTGAAAGACTATTTAAAGTACTATTCTTTCAAATGTAATGTATTGTTGAAATAAATCCAAAATCTTTCTAGCTACTAAAATAGAGAGGAACACAGGGCAATGCTCATTGTACTGTGTTTTCTTGTGGCCTTTATGTTAAAATACTTTTCATTCACTTGGAATGCATTATGTAATACTATAGCTTTTCTAGTCTATGGTAAAGCTCATGTCTTTCACCTGTAATGCGGTAAGTAAAACTATATCTTTTCTAGGTACAAGAACTAAACATACACTCAAAAGAATTTGTTCTGTGGTTTTTTTGGGGGGAGGTTGGTTTTTGTGTGTGTGTGTGTGTGTGTGTGTGTGTGTGAAAGCCTTGTGAAAGGACATTTCTTTCAGGTGTAATGTATTGGACAAATAAATATAAAACTTTTCTCTTTTATAAAATAGAGAGGAAAAGAAGGCAATGCACATTGTACTTTGTTTTCTGTCACATTTACAGTAAAGTACATTTCATTCGCTTTTAATGCATTAAGTAATTTTCTAGTAACAAAAACAAAGAAACAAACAAAATGCACATTGTACTGTGCTTTTTGTGAATTATGTAATAAAGTTCACTTCATTCAGTTAGAATGGAATGGTTATATAAATCTAATACTTTTCTATTTAGTATACAGGAACATACAGCATTGCACATTGCCCTGTGTTTTTTGTTGCATTTTTGATTCAGTAGCTTTCTCTTATTTGTAATTCATTAAGTAAAACTGTAGCTATTTTAAGCAACAGTAAGGAAAGGAACACAGAGTAATGCACATTTTACTGTGCTCTTTGTCATGAGTCTCATAAAGTACATTTCTTTCACCTGTAACACATTAAGTAATAAGAGTTTTCTAGTTACTTCAAGAGAAAGGGTCTCAGGCAACACACATTTTACTCTACTTTTTGTGCCAAATATAGTAAAGAATTACATTCAGCTGTAATGTATTGGTTAACAAACACTAACACATTTCTAGTTACTAGGACAAAGTTACATAGGTCAGTGCACTTTTTACTGTTTTTTTTGTCGCCTCTATGATAAAGCACATTTCTTTCATTTGTAATGCATTAAGTAAATCTAAAGCTTTCCTAATTACTAGAAAAGAAAGAACACATACAATAGAGATCGTTCTGTGTCTTTTGTGAAAGCCTAGTTAAAGTACTTCTCTTTCAAATGTAATGTATTGGTGAAATAAATCTCAAACTTTTCTAGCTACTAAGGCAGATCTCAAACAGACTCTAGGAGAACACAATTGCCGGCCCAGGCTGCTGTACCCAGCAAACTCTCAATAATCATTGATGGTGAAACCAAATTATTCCATGACAAATCCAAATTCGCACAGTATGTTTCCACAAACCCAGCCCTATGAAGAATAATACTTGAAAAATGATAATTCAAGGAGGGAAACTACACACACAAAAAAAGCAAGGAAGTAATCTTTCAATAAACTAAAAAGAAGATAACCACTCAAACATATAAACAACATCAAAATTAATAGGAAACAACAATCATTATTCTTTAATATCTCTTAACATCAATGGTCTCAATTCCCCAATAAAAAGACATAGACTGACTGACTGGATACATAAACAGGACCCATCATTCTGCAGCATCCAGGAAACGTACCTCCTTGTTAAAGATAATCACGACCTCTGAGTAAAAGGGTGGAAAACAATTTTCCAGGCAAATGGCCCCAAGAAACAGGATGGAGTAGCCATTCTAATATTGGATCAAATTGACTTTCAACCAAAAGTTATCAAAAAAGACAAGGAAGGACACTTCGTACTAATCAAAGGAAAAATCGACCAAGAACAACTCTCAATTCTGAATATCTATACCCCGAATGCAAGAGCTACTACATTCATAATAAAAACTTTACTAAGGTTCAAAGCACACATTGTATCGCACACAATAATAGTGGGAGACTCTAACACCCCACTATCAACAATGGACAGATCTAGGAAACATAAACTAAACAGATGCTATAAACCAAATGGGTTTAACAGTTATCTAGAAAACTTTTCATCCTACATCAAAAGAATATAACTTCTTCTCAGCAGCTCATGGTACCTTCTCCAAAATTGATCATATAATTGGTCACGAAACAAACCTCAACAGATATAAGAAGAATGAAATAATCCCATACAACCTATCAGATCACTAAGGATTAAGGTTGGTCTTCAATGGCAACAACAACAAGACAAAGCCCACATACACATGGATGCTGAACAATGCTCTACTCAATGATAACTTGGTCAAGGAAGAAATAAAGGAAGAAATTAAAGACTTCCTAGAATTTAATGAAAATGAAAGTACAACATACCTTTACCTATGGGGCACAATGAAAGCAGTGTTAAGAGGAAAACTCATACCTCTGAATGTCTCCAAAAAGGAACTGGAGAGAGCATATACTAGCAGCTTAACAGGACACCTAAAAGTTCTAGAACAAAAAGGGCTAATACACCCAAGAGGAGTAGAAGGTAGGAAATAAATTAAGGTCTAAAATCAACCAAGTGGAAACTAAAAGAACTATACAAAGAATCAACAAAACTAGGAGTTTGTTCTTTGAGAAAATCAGCAAGATAGATAAAACCTTAGCCAGACTAACCAGAGAGCACAAAGACAGTGTCCAAATTAACAAAATTAGAAATGAAAAGGGAGATAAAACAACAGATTCTGAGAAAATTAAAAAAAAATCATCAGATCCTACTACAAAAGCCTATATACAACAAAATTGGAAAATCTGGAGGAAATGGACAAGTTTCTAGACAGATACCAATTACCAAAGTTAAATCAGAATCAGATAAACCATCTAAACAGTCCCATAAGCTCTGAAAAAATAGAAGCAGTCATCAAATGTCTCCCAGCCAAAAAAAAAGCCCAGGCCCAGATGGGTTCAGTGCGGAATATTCCCAGACCTTCAAAGAAGAACTAGTACCAATACTCTTCAAGCTATTCCACAAAACAGAAACAGAAGGAACACAACCCAATTCATTCTATGAAGCCACAGTTACACTGATACCAAAACCCCACAAAGACCCTACAATAAAAAAACTTCAGACCAATTTCCCTTATGAATATGGATGCAAAAATACTCAATAAAATTCTTGCAAACCAAATCCAAGAAAACTTCAAAATGACCATTCACCATGATCAAGTAGGCTTCATACCAGGGATGCAGGGATGTTTCAATACCCAGTAATCCATCAATGTAATCCACTACAAAAACAAACTCAGAGAAAAGAAAACATCATGGTCAATTCTTTAGATGCTGAAAAAGCATTTGACAAAGTTCAACATCCCTTCATGGTAAAAATCTTGCAAAGATCAGGAATTTATGGAGTATATCTAAACATAGTAAAAGCAATATACAGTAAATCAGTAGCTGGCATCAAACTGAATGGAGAGAAACTCAAAGCAATCCCACTAAAATCAGGGATTAAGCAAGGTTGCCCTCTCTCTCCCTGTCAATTCAATATAGTACTTGAAGTTCTAGCTAAAACAATCAGACAACAAAAGGAGGTCATAGGGATACAAATTGGAAAGGAAGAAATCAAAATATCACTATTTGCAGATGATATGATGGTATACTTAAGTGACCCAAAAAATTCCACCTGAGATCTGCTAGAGCTGATAAACACTTTCAGTAATGTGGCCAGATACAAAAGTAACTCAAGCAAATCAGTAGCCTTCCTATGCTCGAAGGATAAACAGACTGAGCAAGAAATTAGGGAAATGACACCCTTCACAATGGTCACAAACAATATAAAATATCTTGGTGTGACTCTAAGCAAACAAGTGAAAGATCTGTAAGACAAGAACTTCAAATCTCTGAAGAAAGAAATCGAAGAAGTCCTCAAAAGATGGAAAGTTCTCCCATGCTCATAGATTAGCAGGATTAATACACTTAAAATGGCCATCCGGCCGAAAGCAATCCACAGATTCAATGCTATCCCTATCAAATTCTTCATAGACTTAGAAAGAGCAATTCTCAAATTCATATGGAATAAAATAAAACCCAGGATAGCAAAAACTATTCTCAACAATAAAGGACTTCTGTGGGAATCAGACTCCCTGACTTCAACCTATACTACAGAGCAGTAGTGATAAAAACTGCATGGTATTGGTACAGTGATAGGCAGGTAGATCAATGGAATAGAATTGAAGACCCAGAAATGAACCCACACACTTATGGTCACTTGAACTTTGACAAAGGAGGTAAAACAATACAGTGGATAAAAGACAGCATCTTCAACAAATGGTGTTGTTCAACTGGCAGTCTACATGTGAAGATTGCGAATTAATCCATTCCTATCTCTCTGTACAATCCTGAAGTCCAAGTGGATCAAGGACCTCCACATAAAACCAGATACGCTGAATCTAATAGAATAGAAAGTGGGGAAAAGTCTCAAACACATGGGCACAGGGGAAAAGTTCCTGAGCAGAAAACCAATGGCTTGTATTTTAATATCAAGAATCGACCGATGGGACCTCATAAAATTACAAAGCTTCTGTAAGGCAAAGGACACTGTAAATAGGACAAAATGGCAACCTACAGATTGGGAAAAGATCTTTACCAATCCTACATCTGATAGAGGGCTAATATCCAATGTATACAAAGAACTCAAGAAGCTAGACTCCAGAGATCCAAATAACCCTATCAAAAAATGAGGAAGAGAGATAAACAGAGAATTCTCAACTAAGGAAGCTCGAATGGCTGAGAAGCACCTAAAGAAATGTTCAACTTCCGTAGTCATCAGGCAAATGCAAATCAGAACAACCTGAGATTCCACCTCACACCAGTCAGAGTGGCTAAGTTCAAAAACTCAGGTGACAGCAGATGTAGGTGAGGATGTGGAGAAAGAGGAACACTCTTCCATTGCTGGTGGGAATGCAAGCTGATACAACCTCTCTGGAAATCAGTTTGGCCGACCCTCAGAAAAGAGAACATAATACTACCTGAGGACACAGCTATTCCACTCCTGGGCATATACCCAGAAGATGCTCCAATGTGTAACATAGACACATGTTCCACTATGTTCATAGCAGCCATATTTATAATAGCCAGAAGCTAGAAACAACCCAGATGTCCCTCAACAGAAGATTGGATACAGAAAATGTGGTACATTTACACAATGGAATACTACTCAGTTATTAAATACAATGACTGACTTCACGAAATTCACAGACAAATGGATGGAACTTGAAAATATCATCCAGAGTGAGGTAACTCTGTCCCAAAAGAGTGAACATGGTATATACTCACTGTTAAGTAGTTATTAGACCAAAAGTTCGAAATACCCAAGAGTCCCTTTGCAGCAACGGTAGGGCTGAGTGTGAGGTCCCAGATGGAGGACTTGGAGGAGGGACTGAAAGAGCTGAGGGAGTTTGCATCTCTGGGGAGGCAGCAACAGTGGCAACTGGCCTGGCCCCCACATACTCCTGGAGACTGATCCACCAACCAAAGAATACACATGGGGGGGGAACCCATGGTGCTGGCCTCAAATGCAGCAGATGAGGGTCTTGTTAGACATCAGGGGGAGTAGAGGCTCTTGAGCATGAGGGTGTTAGATCCCACAGTATAGGAGTATGCCAAGGAGGGAAGAGGAGAGTGGGTAGGTGGGTGGGTGTTAGAATACCCCCATAGTGGCAGGGGGATGGGGGAGAAAATGGGGAGGTTCCAAAGAGTAGATATGGAAAGGGGGAAACATTTAAAATGTAAATAAAATATGAAATATGAATAAATAAAAAAAAAAAACAGGAAAACTGCCAGGAAAAAAAAACTCCCAGTGACTAATGGCAAGCAGTGGAAGTGGAAGTTGCAGGACAAGCGTAGAAAACCATGCTGTTCATAGCAGCAAAAAGGCTTTAAGCACAAAAACAGAAAACCACCACCACCACCACCACCCCTGCAACAACAACAACAACAACACAACCACTTCCCTGCTTACCTCCAAGAAAGAAACACTGTGAGAAGGACAAAGTAGTGCACTCAGAAGGCATGCGACATAAAAACTGGTATACATCAAGCAGGGACTAAGAGATTTGAGTACTCCACAAAAACAAAAACAAAAACAAAAACAAAAACAAAAACAAAAACAAAAACAAAAACGCAAAACGACACACTCACATCGACCAACAGCAAGCAGGGGAAACATGCTTTGCTATACAAGCATGAAGAAAAACCACATTTGGTCGAGGGTAGCAAAACATGGAGGTGTTAAAAGAATTCCTCCTGGAAGTAGCACTATGGACAAGGAAAAAGGTAGTATACTTGGGAGACACGTGGAATAAAGACTGGGACACAGACACATACACAGAGTAGTGGAGGGGGTCAGGGATGATGAGAGAGAGAGAGAGAGAAAGAGAGAGACAGAGAGAGAGACAGAGAGAGAGGAGCCAGTCTCGTAGGAGCATCAGGAAATCAGGAAACACTAGTACAAAATAAGTGCGCCTTAATCTCCCCTGACTCCACCATTCTACACGATATGACAGGTGACAATGACCATGGGAAAATCAGTTATGCCTGGCATGAAAACAACAAACAGTACCCACTTGTCACAAGCCACCCAAAGAGCATGCTCAAGGAAGGAAGCACGTGAAATAAGAAGCATATGTGCAGTTGTAGAGTCAGGCACTATGAGACCCAAGTGCTAAATGCAGGTGGCCAGATAGCCCAACAGTCTTGAAGGGTCCTATCCTTTAATAGCACCAACCAGAGGACAGTGTGCCAGCATATATCTCCAGGTACAATATTGACAGATTGCAAAGCTCAAAACAATAACAGGTACGGAGACAGGCCTGTTACCGTGCCACCCAAAAGTCCCCATGAACAGAAAAATGGACCTCAAAGGAAAAATCCATTGACATTATAGCCACGAGTAGAGGTAGATAGACAGGACCGTGCTATAATGCTCTGGCCACAATCTTATCTCAGCCTCAAAAATCTAGAGCCCTGGCCCCAGGGACCAAGGAGCTCCTGGAGAAATTTTAAAGAATAAAGACTCTGAGGCTCCAGGGAGACCAGGCTAGGCCCCAATGGCCTGGAAGCCTGGGCCACATTATCCTCTTGGCCTCAGAAATCCAGAGCCCTGCCTCCGGGGACATGAAGAAAAGGAAGGGATAGGGAAAAAATAAAATTCCAGGGCAGGACTTAAGCTGTCTAGCTGACCTGATCAAGTGCCACCAATCCTGTAATTTGTCTCACAGGGAGAACAGCAACTAACATAGATCTCTCAGTGAAACCTCTTAGAGTGAACATACCCAAACATGACACCATCTCTAGGACACAGGAGGCATATGCTGGGTTGCTGGGGCTCCCATAACTCTGGCCAGCTTAAAGTAGGGACTTTATGCATGTCCTTGCCATCGACTAAGGAACAAGAGTGTTAGAGAAACATGTCACCACTAGGTGTCACCTGACAATGGTCTGGATCATCCAAGCAAACCAATAAAGATCATTCAAGCACTTCCACACTCATTCACTCTGTCTCTTGGGAGGGTCCTCCCTACCTCAGGGGGACACTCACTTATGCACGATGGAGCAGAGTACCCACCACTTCTCCCAAGTGGCATAAATGGTCCCTGCTGTCCCATCCAAACATAGTGAATGAGGGCTGGACTCGGGCTGAACCCCTCAGGCCACCCCCCCCCCCAAAAAAACCCCAAAAAACCGAAAGTGTAACAGGGAGCTGTGAAAACAGGAGAAACCATTCTCTATGTGAAATTATGTGACTGACAATCAGTTAGCAGGTCAATGAACAGGAACAATCCAGGGAACATAACATCAAAACAGGGTGTGCAAGGGATGGAGGCAAAGTTGTTTGTTCCTCATTATTTAGGTCTCCATTTAAACCAGTTAGCCAACTGGAGTTTATTGTTACTTTCTGGACTTTACTACCACCATTGAAACCAGGCCCCCTTTTGGAAGATTAAATACAGAGTTAGAGCAAATTAAAAGAGCAATGGAATGGTTAAAATTTCCATTTGTATTTTATTTCCAGGAGGAAGTTTTGATAGTGATTTGTTTTAAATGCTTTCACTTTGGTAAGAAAATAATTATTTTATTTTTTTAGAAGATAATCTTATATTCCTCATTCCAGGTGCTGATAGCTGTGATTAAAGGCAGGGGCCAGCAAATCCAAGTTTATACAGGATTGAAAAGGTGGAGCCTTTTGAGACACCCTAAGCCAGTTCTTTTCATTCCACTCATAAACCGTATCTCATGCACTGCTTCCCCTATTCGTGTGTGTGTGTGTATGTGTGTGTGTGTGTTCCAAGTTAATTATATTTATGTTTGTATTTATGTCCTTTCTTTCTTCCTTTCTTTCTTTTTTTCTTTCTTTCTCCCTTTCTTACTTTATGGATAGGATTGATTTGTCTACATAACCAAACCTGCCCTTAAACTTACTATGTAGAACAGTCCAGCTGTGATCTCTGAGCATTGTTCCAGGACAGCTAGATCAGCTAAATATCATGATCATCATCATCATCATCATCATCATCATCATCATCACCATCACCATCATAATCAACATTTTACATACAAGACTTCCTACCAAAGAAGAGAGGAAAGAGGAAGCCAGCTGACTAGTAGATAAAATTAAATCACTAAAACTGAAGTAACGATTTTCCTCAGAAAGGAGAAAATGGCCAACATTGGGAAAGCAGCACAGAAGCAGCTTCTCCACTGGACCACAACCTTACCCTCCCACTATTCCCTCTGGATTGTCCAGTATCCAAGGGCTGAGGCTACAGAACTTATTCAGTGCAGACTTCAGCTAGGGAGACAAAAAATAACATGGTGTCTGAGAGCATGATTGATCATCTCTCAGGATGGGGTTGGGGATTATTAGTGGGAAGGGGGTTTTCTTCAAAGGTGATTTAAGATAGTCACATTTGGAAAGATTGCAAAAGAGAACCAGTCAAGCCTCTCTCTTTCTCTTGTCTCCCTCCTTGCCCTGCCTCATAATAAAGCATAAAGTTTAAAGAGATGGGAAGGAGGAGAGCAACAATTATACTAATGTTAGAACAACTTTGATAGACTTCCTCACGGCAGCACTCAGAAGCTGCATGAGACCATGTGTCTGGATCCCTGAGCAAAGGGAGGTGAAGATTCAATAGACCTGGGGTCTGAAAGCATGCTATATCAGGTCTCAGGATTGGGGCAGGAAAAAAAAGTGAAGGGAAGAAAGGACTGATCATTGGTAAAAAAGCTGTTTCCTTTGGAGGTAGTTAAGTATAGAAAATGTGTGTGGCCACATTGGAAAGATTGCTGAAGATAACTAATTCAGCCTCTCTCCCTTTCTTTATCTCAATCTTTTGCCCTGCCACATAATACAATTTAAAGGTTCAGGAGAGGAGGAGAGGAGAAAGGGAAGGACGAGGAGGAAAATAGTAGCAATCATAATAATGTTGACAGAATTTTGATAGACTCATCCACAGCAGTACTCACTAAGTAGTTATGGAAAGGGCAGTGAAGTGACGTGTCTGTATACCTGAGGGTAAATAGGTGCATAGACCTTGCTGCCTTGCAGATAAAAGCAAATCAAGTAAAAAAGTAAAGTAAAAATCAAAGAAACTAAAAGACATGAGCATGGAGTTCCCTCAAAAAGCTGAAAAGGGCCATTTTTGGAAAGCAGTATGGAAGCAGTTTCTCTCCATCACCACCCAACTCTACTTCCACCTTATCTGCTTATTTCTAGGTCCTGAGTGCTGGGGTTACCAAGTTTACATAGTAAGGATATGAATCCCAGAGCTTGGGACACTCTATCTCAGGGGACTCCCCTTTCCCATAAACTGGACATCCAGGACTTCCTTCACTTATTTGTTAGCTTTATCCCAAGTTAATAATTATATATTTTTGGGGTTTTTTTTCTATTAATTTATTTAGTTGGGACAGAGATCTCTCTACATAGCCCTGGAAATCACTATCTAGATCAGACCTGCCTCCAATTGAAAGCATTCCACCTACCTCTGTTTCCATACTGAGTGATGGGAGTAAAGGCGTGTATGGCCACAGTCAATCCCTTTTTATTTTAACCACAGGAAGGGTTTTGAGTGTGTGTGTTAGTTTTTAATTTCATTCTCTCTCTCTCTCTCTCTCTCTCTCTCTCTCTCTCTCTCTCTCTCCCCCTCTCTCCCTCCCTCCCACCCTCCCTGCCCCCTCTCTCTTGTGTATATATGTGTCTGTGTCTGTGCACACATGTGCACCTTTCTTTCTGTCCCTCCTTGTAAGTTTGAAAGTTTCTAATTTCTGTTCTGTCACTTGGTTGCACACTGACCTTACAAGATGTGCTCTAAATTTCCAGGTAGTTTTCCATTTATTATCCAGAACATAATTAAACCCAGACGACATGTGCAAAATTGTGAGGAGGCACCCCCAAACCAGCCAGAAGTCTCATAAAATCTTCAGCCATGTTTTTCTTCTGCTTTGGTCTATTTTTTAAATGCCTGATGAATTGATGATCATTTTTATTTTTATTGTTATTTTAAATCAAAATGTATAAGAAGATAAATATAATTAATCATCCTCAAACTACTTCTTAATGCCAGGCAGATATGATTAGTTTATTTGATAGTCAGAAAAAATAGATAAAATTACATATGGACATAAATATAATTAATTGTCCCAGAACACCAAGAACCTTTCTAGGTAAACAAAGTTTCAAATATTTGTTGTTTCAGACTAATCCAGTCTACACAACAGCCTTCAAGAAATCTAGAAATACATGGAGACATTCTGATTTTAAAAAATTAAACAAGTATGTAAGTTAGTAAATAGATAAATCAATACATAAATAGATGGATGCCAATCTATCTATCTATCAATGCATCATCATGATGCAATTATATGACACCTCCTACACATACATACATTGTATCTGTGCTTTACTATACATATTCCAGTGTTTCTAATGTTCCTTTCTCTGACACATACAACTTACTTGTTTAGTTTCTATTGTTTTGAAGAAGGATGGAGTAGCCCAGAGCCCACATAATCCAAAACAGAAAAAATAAGTAAGGATCTCATGAGTAATAGTTATGTTATTGGAATAGACAGACAGACAGACAGACAGACACACACACACACACACACAAGTGGGGGACATGGGAGTTGAGGAAAAAGAGAAATTTATTGATTAACATTCCAAGGTTCTGAAATTCAGGGCTAGTGTGTCTGTGTGTGTGTGTGTGTGTGTGTGTGTGAGAGAGAGAGAGAGAGAGAGAGAGAGAGAGAGAGAGAGAGAGAAGAGAGAGAGAGAGCTTCAAGTAAATTAAAATTACAGCACAATATCACAAAAAACCACTGTCACACAGTAAAGTCGGTCCTATGAGAAAATTTGCAGCTACAAATGCCTACCATTTGAAAGACAGACAGACAGACAGACCAACTGACAGACTGACAGACAAAACACAAATAATTGTCTTCAGTACAGAGGTCTAGAATTAGAAAAACAAAGAAATAAATCAAACACAAACCCACTAGATGGGAAGTAACCACAATCACAGTTGAAATAGAAAAGACTCAAAATTAAACCCTGTAATAAAATTCAACATGTCTTCATCAGCCAGAATATTTTTTGCTTTGTTTCATTTTGTTCACAAGTGAGTTCTTCTTGTTTTGCCCCAACAGTCTTGTAACTTAAAATGTAGAGTAGGCTTGATCTCAAACTTACAGAGATCCACTGCATCTCTCACCACCGGAGCTGGACAAAAGCTAGAATATTATTTTTTCTTATTTATTCACCTTTGTTTGATTATTATTTTTTTTTAGTTTATATACGAGCTCTATCTGCATATTACTGCACACCAAAAGAGGGTACCAGAACCTAGTAGAACCCATCATGTGGCTTCTGGGACCAGACCTCAAGACCCCTGAAATAGCAGCAGACAGGATTCTTGTCGGAGCCATCGCTCTAGTCTCAAAAGCTAGGACCTTCACTGACAACATAAGTAAGTTATCAATCGAGATCTCTTTTTGGTTTATTTTTTAAATGCCAGATAAATCAATCATTTTATTTTTTGTTACTTTTAATTAAAATGCATAATAAAAATAACTATAATTAATAATTCTCAAACTCCTTCTGTATAACACCATACTTAGTTAATTTTAGTTAATTTGAGATGGAGTTTCCTTGAGCAGCATTGATTGACAGACAGACAGACAATTTGTTTGTTTTCTTGTTTTTCTTTCTTTTTTTTTTTGAGGAATGTTGCCTAGTGCCTATGCAAGCACAGATACAAGAAATAAATAAGCAAAGATCTTTGGTTCACAAACCTGGGGTGGGTAATAAGTAAGGCATGGACACACACATGTGGGGGTGAGAGTGTATGAAACAATTTGAACAGCCTCCCATGTATGTTTCTTTTATCTGACTTTGAAGGAGAGATTGAGCAATGCTGTAGCAGTGGATACTACAGAAGCTTGGAGAATCAGGGACCAGGATGATTTACTACACCAGCAACTATTACGGATGTTAGGTATTCTGACCTCATTTTTGCCTGCTAAAAGTAATGCAATTGGCACAAGTGAATCAGGGCACAAGAAATTTACAATCCCAATATATTTTTGTTGTTGTTGTTATTGTTTCTCACAGTTTTGTATTGTTGGTGGTGTTAGTTCCTTGTTTATTTCTAAGTATCTTCAGGAAATGTGCCTTCTTTTATCTATATACCATAGAGATAATCAAGTATCTTTAAGTTAAAAAGAGAAAACTACTGAACTCATGCATGTTTTCCTCATTTCTTTTCTGATTGTTTGTTTCGTGTGACTAGGAAGCTTCTCAGTCATAACTCTGTAACACTAAAAGTAATAACAGAAGCTTAACAAATATCCTGTTTCTGCTTTTGTCTGTCATGTTTCTGTTTATCATGGGTTGAAGTTCCACCATCCACAGGGTGTGCAATAGACAGCTGACAGCAATCCATAACTTTAATTTAAGCAGATCTGACCCCCTTCATCTGGCTTCTGAATGCATCAGACATGCACAGGTTCACAGGAAAAAAAAGAGTCAGGTAGCCAGGCAGATAGGTAGGAAGGAAGGAAGGCATCCAGGCAGGCACCCAACCTCCTCCCCAGACACACAAAATAAATAATAAAATCAGACCAACAGGCATGTTCACTAGCATTGTGGCCTAGGCCTGACAATTCAGGGCTACAATTCAGGGTTTGGAGTTGAACTGTGACTTCGAGTTAAGCATCTACCAGGATTTTATGCCTAAAATACACAAATACCTATGTCAAGTTATTCTATCAATCTGGATTTGGATAGGTGATTTCTGTAAAAGCATGTATTTGCTGTTCACATATCCTGCTCCCATTAATTGGGGTATTTAATTGTGCAAGGGGCTTCCCTTGTCTAATATTCATGTCTTAACTTCCAAACAAGAATGTCATTTACCCATGCACATGTCTCTTTCTGCCATTTGTAGAATGTTACTTCCCAGGGAAGAAGGTCTTGGAAACATATACTTTACTGGTACCCTACTGAAAATGGAACTTTTATTCCAAATAAGTTTGTTGGTTTTGTTTGTTTGTTGTTTTGTTTGTTTCTATTTATCAGTGCAGATATCTCTCTTATATTGTGATACATCTCCAGGGGAATTTATAAAAGCAAGTAAATACCATAAAAGGTTATACAGAGGTTCTGGATATGCTTCTGTGTGGTCTTTTCAAGTTCAAGCTTATTGTGTGGAACTATACAACAAAGCAGTTTACCTAACTTCAATTGCGATTGGTTTCCAAGGGCACAGAAATAACAGAATATGGAATGAACTTAGGCATGTGAATGTTTCCTAGTTCAAGCAGAAACAACATATAAAAGTTTTCTTGTAATATTAGTAGCAGGATTTATTAGAGAAAAAGTCTGGCTATATAGTGATAAAACATACTAGACAGACCAGGCTAGAATCTCAAATCCTGCCTCTTCTGAGCTTATTACCCAGTGCTGACATGTACCACTATGCCCCTCTCTCCTTTTTTCTTTTTTTCCTCCTTCCTTTTTTTCTTTTCATTCCTTCATCCCAGGAAGATTTTTTGGGTACTTGTTTGTTATTTCTAGTTCTGTGAACTTACTGAACATTGACCTCACATATGTCGAAGGCATCATTTGAAAGGCAATCATCTTCACTGCTAACTCCACCAAGATGGAATTAACCATGTGACTTCAATGCCATCTCAGTTGATGTAAACAACCATGTAACATAAACCACAGTGGTAGCTGAATGTTGACTCTAGAAAGTTTTATGGTTTTGATTTCTTGCTAGTTTGTTGTATACTTAATTCAAATTCATAATGTATTTGTGTGTGTCTCTCTGTGTGCGCCTGTCTCTCTGTTCATGTGCATTGATGTGGAAGCAGGCACCTGTATATGTATATGTATGACAGTACAGGCAGACCTGTGATGGAGGTGCGGTGAGTAGGTAACATCCAAAGTCTATGTGGGTTTCAGTGCCACAGAGGCAGTTCCATGCCATTCAGTTCTCAGAAAACTGGGAACAGAAGAGTTTTCTTGCCCTGATAAAGAAAACCTATTAAGAAAAATAAACCACGGTTAACAACAAATTCATATTGAGAAGTTTTCCTGTGAAAGTTGGGAGCAAGCTACAAATGTCCCATCACCATTGTGAGTGCGTGTGTGTGTGTGTGTGGGTGTGGGTGTGTGTGTGTGCACCTGTGTTTATATGTGTATGTATACATTAGTTTCTTGCTTTCTTAATGTTTACTTATTTGAAATAGTGTTTCTTAGGAAAGGGTTCTATCTGCCAGGCAGACTTTGAACTTAGAGATCTTTTTGCCTCTGCCTCAAGAATGATGGGATGAAGGGAGTGTACCACAATATCCATGTTGACTTGCTTTTCTTTCTTAACTCCAGAAAGGTATTTTTTTTTTTGTTTCCCCTTCTGTTACTTTATTGTATATTTAGTTTAAATTCCAAACCTTTGCACCCTCTCTCCATCTCTCTTTCTTTCCCTGTCTCTCTCTGTCTCTCTGTCTTTCTGTCTCTCTGTCTCAGTCTCTCTGCATATGTATGTTTGTGTGTGTGTTTATGTGAGTGTGTATATATGTATGTATGGCAGTCTTGCTGTCTGAATATTTTTCTGTGTCTTTGAGTATGGAGGGAATATGTTGACTATGAAGCTACAATACAAATACTTTGTAGATCACAGTTCAAAAGTTTTCAATAACTCTGTGAAGAAGAAAGATAAAGAAAAAATAGATATATTTAGAGGGAGAGAGAAAAACAAAAGACTTTAAAATTGTCATGCAAGATTTTTCCCATCCTATCTCAACTGCCAACAACCACCAGAACTTGCTTTGCACCATGTACTAGGATAGTATCCAGTGTTAACTGCTGAATTTATAGCTCTAATTTCCTACATTAAGAAAGAAAAGCAGAGGCTGGAGAAATGGCTCAGTGGTTAAGATCACTGATTGCTCTTCCAGAGGTCCTGAGTTCAAATCCCAGGAATCGCATTGTGGCTCATAACCATCAGTAATGGGATCTCAAGCCTTCTTCTGGTGTGTCTGAAGACAGCTACAGTGTAGTCATACACATAAAATAAATAAAATCTTAAAAAGAATGAAAAGCATTGAGTGCTGAGGTACAAAACTCTGAAAACTTTAATAAAATATGATATTTTTTCATGATCAAAGCTCTATAGACAATAGTACAAGATGGGATATGTCTCTATGAAATAGAAACCAGAATAATTTTTGTCTCATTTTGCTTTGCATATAGACAAGGCTTTTTTGTGTAACCTGGCAGTCCTTGAGTGTGATTTGTAGACTAGGCTAGCCTCAAACACAGAGATCCATCTATATCTTTCACCACTATCACCACCACTGCCTGGCAAAAGCTAGAACCTGAAACAATAAAAAATGAGAATCGTAGTCAAGCATATTGGCACACTTTTAATCCCAGCAACTCAAAAGGCAGAGGCAGGCAGATATCTGTTTTAAGACCTGATTGGTCTATAGATGAAGTTGTAGGACAGCAAAGGACCAGAATGAGTTGCAACAACAGTGATATTTCACTCAAAATATAGATTCAGAGTGTGGGGATTCTGACCCTGTCATTGCTTAATAAAAGTAATAACAGTGGTCACTGATGAAAAGAATAAGAAATTCACAAATTCCAATATGCTTTTTTGTTGTTATTCCTCCTGTGAATAACACTGTGAGGTTGCCTTCCTTGTTCTAAAAATTTTTGTCTTTAGAGATGCTTACTCCCCTATCTAAAATAGGCTTTTAGAAAAAGCATGTTCCTGGCTGTGTGGGCCCATGCTGAGAGAGGAAATAAACAGCAGGGATATGGAAGGTGGTCTAAACACCTATCTATATCCAATTAAGCTCGTGCTTCGTAAATCTTTTGTGTTCTCTCTTTCTCTGTCTCTCTCTGTCTCTGTCTCTCTGTCTCTCTTTCTTTCTCCCCTTACATCCCAGATGCTTGATTGCTTGATCTCCTGTCTTGAGAACATGGGAAACCAAAATGACACTGGGTAGTGAGCAGAGAAATCAGAGTCCTCATCACTAGAGCAGTGCACTGTCTAGTAGGCTCTAAGCTATTTGCCTGACACATCTGGGCTCTTGGAATAATTTCAGGATCTCTCCTCTTCTTACTTACTGCTCCCCTGCACATGGATCTCTCTGAGCCAGGACCAAAGGGTCTACAAGGGCAGAAAGAATGTGTGTAATTCTGCCACATTCCAGCTCCTTCTTACACACCACTAGACTGTCTACCTGTTTGGTTTGCCCCAAGGGGTCAGGCAGGCCTCAGTTGAGAATCTCCATGAAGTTCCCAACGTTCTCTCTGACTGCATCTGCTGCCTGGCTGACCCTTGGGAAGACCAAAGAAAGAAGGCTGACTGTGCAGATAATGACAACATAAGGAGCCTGTGAAGGCAGAGAAGGCAAGATCAGTCCCTCTAATCCCTCTGATTATCATCACCTCTCTCTCTCTCTCTCTCTCTCTCTCTCTCTCTCTCTCTCTTTCTCTCTCTCTCTCTCTTTCTTTCTCTGTTCATATGGCAATTGCAGGTCAGTCTGGCTCTCTTCTTTGAGCTAGGCCACCCAGTGCTGCCTTACTTTGTTTCTTCATTTTTTTTCCTTAATTCAAAGTTATTATATCTATCATTTATTTTTTCTCTTCATTTCATTAGTTCAGGGCCCAGGGCCCTTGAGATCAGTATCTAGATCAGGCCTGCCTTCAGCTCACAGAGTTCTACCTGCCTCTGCTTACTGTGTGATGTGATTGAAAACATGCAGCACCACACCTGACTTTCTTTCATTGTACATTGTACATGTATTTTAATTTCAAATTTTATTCATGTCAGAGAGGGGGGGAGAGAATTGTAGGTTACACTTCAGTAACTGTGTGGTTGGCCACAGGCCATGATTAACTTTCTGTAAAATAAAGCATACTGGCACTAATCATATAACACTGGCAGACTTCCACTGAGCACTCTGATTATTATGACACCTCTGTCTTTTAAAAACTAGACATGATAGCAACACTAGGCTCCTAAAGTGGTTTGTTTGTTTTGTTTTGTTTTGTTTTTTATGTTTTATTTTAGTTAGAATTCAGAGTCAAATTAAAACAGGAAAAAATTACCCAAAGTGATTAATGCATCAACCTCTGACTTCTTTTCCCTTTCTTTTTTTGTTTTTGTTGTTCTCTGTGCTTGCTATTCTCTAGATGATAGGGATGTAAATCCAATTTATATGTTATGACTTGTAAGGAGGCTCTAATGATCTAGAGATTACCCTTGAAATAAAATGAGAATAAAAACAAGAACTTGTAATAAAATATATGGGGAAAATACAATTTTTATTATTAAAAAAGCCCCCCCCCAATAAAAACCAACAGCAACAATTTACTGACTGGATGAGTTCCTTTTCTGCATATCCAACCACTCCCTGATAGCTGGGTAGTGTGCAATTCTGTCCTAGTTGGACTATCAAGGTTAAGAAAAACGGGAGCCACCTATTTTGTTATGTGAAACCATCATCAGCACAAGGTAGTCTTACATATATCAAAGACAGTGAGTTGTAAAACATTCACACTAAAATTATGAAAATTTCATGCAGAAAACTTGTCATTGGAAAGACATAGCTCAGAATTTAAGAGCACTGGGTGCTCTTCCAGTCCCAGAGAAACTGACACCATTCTTGTGGCCTCTGTGACCACTAGGCTTTCTCAAATAGTTTGCAGACCAACAGACATACAACCCTCTTCACACATACAGGGAGATATAGTTGGATATTTGGGGCGGGTATAGGTGTTGAGGGAGAATTTAGGTAGCTTGAACAAATATATAACTGGAAATTTCATTGTTTTATTTACATCATTTTATTGAGTATACAGTGCAAGAGGGAAAATGGGCTGCACCATACTTAGGGTACCATTTGTGGGTCGAGAGGAAGGAGCATCTTCTTCTTCAAGATAGGTTCGTCCCTTGGAAAAGAGAGTAGTTAGCCCAGATGTGCTGGTATGTATTCATGGTTTTTATCAAAGAGACTTTGATTCTGACATTGCTTCTGATTCCCCAGTGCAGGCTGGGTACCCAGCACATATAGAAAGGAAAACCACATCAAGCAAGCTAGAATGCAGGAGAAAGCAAAACCAAAAAATGTCTGTTAAGTTGAATCCAACAAAGCAAGTTCATATTCCTCAAATCTGAGAGCCTAAGCCTCATCCCTGGCTGGAAGAAGAGAATGGAGAGTAGCATACACATAGAGTCAGTCATCTCAGAGTCCACATTTTCCAAGTCTTGACGTTCACTTCACTAGGCAAAAGCCTCTAGCACCTCACTTTGTTCCAGATAATCATGGTGGCTGGAGCATTTAATCTCAGCAATCTGATCTCCACTTTCTAGGTCTGCATAATCTCTGGAGTGAAAAGAAATTGATGGAGAAAATAAACTTACTACTTCTTTGTTATAACATTTGTAAGTTTTAAGAAACATAACAGCTTGACACTCAAAGCTTCTGGTTCACTATCACCTTTCTCACATATCCAAGCTAATTCTTCCTAATGACTGACCCATTCTCCATGAACCATAGAAATTGCCAAATATTTTCTTCTTTTCTTAGAAATAAAAAGAAAAAAGAAACTGCCACTGCAGCAACATCCACCATCATCACCACCACCACTAACACTAACAACAACAACAACAAAAGATACTTGCCAATCTCCTTTTTTTATAATAATCAAAAATAAAAATTGTATGTGTTTGTCTGTGATCCACAGCACAACCCTCACAGGAGGATTAAATAAAATCAAACAAGGGAGACAAGGCTACATAATAAAAATAGTAAAACACAAATGATGATAGATAGATAGATAGATAGATAGATAGATAGATAGATAGATAGATGGATAGATGGATAGAGATAGATAGACAGACAGAGAGACAAATAGACAGATGAAGTAGGGAGGAAAAAGGATGATCACAAGAAGGTTAATGAAGGCTCATAATAGCCCCTCATTAACTGGAAGGCTGGAGGGAATGGTCAATCTCCTTATGTTTATGATAGGCAAAATCAAAAGAAAAAGTGAAATGAATCAAAACAAACCTAGCCAAATATTTTTATTTCTTCTCTTCAGATTCTATTTAAAAAAAAAATACAATAATCAAAAGGAGAGAGGTCAATAGAAAAGAAACAGAGAGAAGAAAAGATCTATTTTTGACCAATTTTTGTTGTAATAAGAAAGTAATGAGTATAAAAATTGAAACTGGCCCATCTTATTCTAACACTCATTGATACACTTGATTCTGTTGAGTAAGAGTGGAATACCTGGTAAACACTCTCATAATTTAATCGGGAACTAAAGAAAACGAAAAAAAAAAAAAAAAGCCAGTCGACCTTCTCTCCTTAGATAACAAGAAAAAGTGGCCAACTGATCAAACTCATTATAGTTTTTAACATTTTTATTATATTTCCTACTTTATTTACATTTCAAATGTTTTCCCCTTTCCAGATCTCCCCTTTGGAAGCTCCCTATTACCTCCCCCCTCCCCTGCCTCTATGGAGGTATTCCCCTACCCACTCTCCTCTTCTCTCCTTGGCATTCTCCTATACTGGGGGATTTAACACCCTCAGGCCCAAGGGCCTCTCCTCCCCATGATATCTAACAAGACCCTCCTCCTCTGCATATGAGGCCAGCACCATGATTCCCCCCATGTGTATTCTTTGATTGGTGGATCAGTCTCCAGAAGTATCAGGGGGTCAAGTCAGTTGCCACTGTTGCTTCCTTTCTGGGGATGCAAACTCCCTCAGATTCTTCAGTCCCTTCTCCAAGTCCTCCATCTGGAACCTCACTCTGCGCCTTATGGTTGCTGTGAAGTGACTCTTCGGTATTTCAAATTTTTGGGCTAATAACCACTTAACAGTGAGTACATACCATGTTCATTCTTTTGTGACTGCGTTACCTCACTCAGGATGATATTTTCAAGATCCATCCATTTGCCTGCAAATGTTATGAACTCATTGTATTTAATAGCTGGGTAGTATTCCATTGTGTAAATGTACCACATTTTCTGTATCCATTTATCTGTGGATGGACATTGGGTTGTTTCCAGCTTCTGGCTATTATAAATATGGCTGCTATGAAAATACTGGAACATGTGTCTTTATAACATGTTGGAGCATCTTCTGGGTATATGCCTAGGAGTGGAATAGCTGGGTCCTCAGGTAGTATTATGTTCATTTTTCTGAGGGTCTGCCAATCTGATTTCCAAGGAGGTTGTATCAGCTTGCATTCCCACCAGCAATGGAAGAGTGTTCCTCTTTCTCCACATCCTCACCAACATCTGCTGTCATCTGAGTTTTTGATCTTAGCCATTCTGACTGCTGTGAGGTTAAATCTCAGGGATGTTTTGATTTGCATTTCCCTGATGACTAAGGATGTTGAACATTTCCTTAGGTGCTTCTGGGCCATTGGAGTTTCCTCAGTTGAGAATTCTCTGTTTAGTGCTCTTCCCCTTTTTTTTGATAGGGTTATTTGGATCTCTGGAGTCTAGCTTCTTGAGTTCTTTGTATACATTGGATATTAGCCCTCTATCAGATATAAGATTGGTAAAGATCTTTTCCCAATCTGTAGGTTGCCGTTTTGTCCTATTTACATGATCCTTTGCCTTACAGGAGCTTTGTAATTTTGTGAGGTCCCATCTGTCGATTCTTGATCTTAGAGCACAAGCCATTTGTGTTGTGTTCAAGAACTTTTCCCCTGTGCCTATGTGTTTGAGACTTTCCCCCACTTTCTCTTCTATTAGATTCAATGTATCTGGTTTTATATAGAGATCTTTGATCCACTTGGACTTGACCTATGTACAGGGAGATAGGAATGGATCGATTTGCAACCTTCAACATGTAGACTGCCAGTTGAACAAGCACCATCTGTTGAAGATGCTGTCTTTTTTCCACTATATGGTTTTAGCTCCTTTGTCAAAGATCAAATGACCATAAGTGTGTGGGTTTATTTCTGAGTCTTCGATTCTATTCCATTGATCTACCTGCCTGTCAATGTACCAATACCATGCAGTTTTTATCACTACTGCTATGTAGTATAGGTTGAATTCAGGGAGTCTGATTCCCCCAGAAGTCCTTTTATTGTTGAAAATAGTTTTTGCAATCCTGGGTTTTTTGTTATTCCATATGAATTTGAGAATTACACTTTCTAAGTCTATGAAGAATTGAGTAGGGATTTTGATGGGGATTGCATTGAATCTGTAGATTGCTTTCAGCAGGATGACAATTTTAATTATATTAATCCTGCCAATCCATAAGCATGGGAGATCTTTCCATGTTCTGAGGTCTTCTTATTATTAAAAAGAGAAGAAACAAAATAAAGAATGTTGGTTGACTGCCTTTTCTAATTGTTGATACATAATCATTAAATATTAAAAAATCGGCCCACTTTTCTAAAAAATTGGTCCACTTTACAAGTCACTGTTTATTTAACATCATGAGTACTATTATCTCTAAACAATTTTTGGTTTTAATAAAAAGGACAAGTTGTTGATCAGGAATCAAGGTGGCATGGAGACTAGAATACCAACTTGCACCATTGCCCTGATGCTAGAGACCAAGAGTTGCATAGACAACAACCAGTCAACTAGTTGACATCCCTTTTGGGTAAAGAAAAGTTAAGGAAAAATGGCCAAACTGTGCAACCTCATTTAAATTAAAAAAAAAAAAAGGCCAGGTTTGACAACTGGTAGACAGGTAGTGGAGGAAATTATGACCCAGATGTGCAAAAATATGGTTGACCTAGCAGTATTCAAGACAGAGAGAGGTGGGCAAGGGAGAGAGAACGACTTAGCACTCTCCCAGCCTTTCCTCCACTCAACTTGTACTACTTTGTTATGAGGCTTTGAAGTAAGATAGAGAGTGAAGAAAGGGCCTGCTGCCCGAGATCTACACATCTCACCTAGATTGACACCAAACTCACAATCTAAGGGTCCCACAATTCTCCACTCACCTGAGAACAAATATGGAGTTGGATGGGGACACAAAAACTATGACTAACCCCTCTGCCCACAAGAGCCTGTGTTATTCCCAGCTGGAAGGAGATTGATATCCATATCTCCAGGAGGGAGAGAAAGCTCAAAAGAGGTGTGAAGACTGGACACCAGAGAGACCTAGGTCTTTACCCTCTCCTTAGCCTGGCCTCTGAAAAGATGCTCTTGGGCTTCTGTGGGACAGAGATGATGAATCACCTTTTGCTCCACCTACAATTCCCCCACCACTGCTAAACTCAAGCTTGCTTGCCCAAGACCAGAGGACAGTAGAGGTGGCAGCCACAGGAAAGAGCCCACATGGTGCCTCCAAAGGAGGAGCATGAGAAGCAGTGTTGGTAGCTAGAAAAGACCAGAGAGAGAGAGAGACTCCATCACTAGTTGCTCACCTGATCATGTGGGATGATGACACTACACCCCTGGGTTGTGGTCAGAAAGGAGTGCACACTACCTGTCATCAACCATGAGCATCTAGAAGAGCCCACAGGAACAAACACCTGTGTTGAGGGATGAATTTCAATAGATCACAAGGAGGGGGAGCTGCTCTGTTATGTATAAAACCTTGTCCCAGAAGCAAGACAGCTATGAATAGCTTAGTGCCAGGTTCCATGGGAACATACAATAGCATGACAAGCAGGAGGGTGGCCCTCATTCCAGCCACACCAGGTTACTCAGTTACAATGTCCTTCTGAATAGGACCCCAATCCAGATACCTGTGGGAGTGGAGAGACTGCTGGCAGGAACAGATGAGACGCAGTTTGGCTCTCTGGGGCCAACCAAGGCTACTTTGGCACTGCCTTATTTTTCTGCCTTGGTGGGAATCTGACTTAGAGGCATTCAGTCATAGTCTCCCAGATGGTAGCTTTGCCCCCTTGGCTTAGCTAGGTACATACACCAGCTGTCTGAACCTGAAGTTCCTGCAGTACTGTGGTAACTTTTGTAAAACATCCTGCTCAAAACCTAAAAGTCCGAAGCATCATGAGGCCCCACTTACACAGTCTATATACGTGCTGAAAATAAAGACCAAGTGAGCTTTAACCATTCTGCTCTAGGTTTCTGAACTCCTTGAGTAGGACACCTGCCTTACTGTTTGATAGGTTTACCACCCCATTCAAACTCACCACCTGTCACTGTCCCCAGAATGGGTCTCTTGCCTGCACTAGCAGAAGGGCTTGTGGCACCAAAAGTGAGAGACCTTCAGGGTCTTGAGCCTTGGTTCACTGGATCAGTGAAATAATGGGGAGAGTAGTGGTAATTCACCAGTGGCCTGCAAGGCTGGCAGACACTGCCCCAACAACTCATAGGGAACAGGGAGGTACTGGAGCCCTCCCAGTTATTCTATACTTCTCATTCACCATTCTAGACTAGATTCAAGCTCAACAGGGCCTTATTACACTGATAATTTCGCCAAGCCCATTCTCTTGGCTGTGGATTCACTGGATCATAGGTATGGACAGTAGGAATCTTGGTCATACATTTTTTCAGGTCACTAATTAGATGATGAGGCATTTAATTACATTAAGAGAGCCATACTCACTCTGGCCATTTACCCATGCTTCACTGAATTTCTTCACTTTGATATTCAGAACATTGGGTAGTAATCACATAGTGGCAATACCTGCCACAGGCCTGTATAATACTTTTGATTGGCCAATGGCAGTAGAGGTCATTGCCCGTTCCTTTGGAACAGCTCTCTCACATATCTCTCAGGACAGACTGACTCATGTTCAACTATTGTTCACATGAGCCTTTCTCCACTTTGGCTGTCAAATTTCTCATTTGAATATTTGCTTATACCTCCAAGATATGCATGGTAGCAGAATTTTCCCTGTCCAATCAATTTAAATATTAATACAAGAAGGTTGTATTGGACAGGGAAAAGGGAGGTGGAGTTTCAGAGATGGAGACAGGGGAGAAGAACAGGAGAAGAAAGGAAGATGGAAGGAAAAGATAATCTATTTTCCATGTGATTTTAAATAGTCACAAATAGATATGAATATCGTAAGAGGATAGAATAATTGGAATAACTTGTCTAATCTAGGTAGACAGCTTATCATTATCAATTGGCTCAGAAATTATTGTGTGGGCACCTTGTGAATTGAGAATTTATTGATATATAAATCTGATTAATTACAAGCTTCTAGAGTTTTGATTTACTGGGTTACTGGAATTTGGGACTGTGGACCACATCTAGTAGATGGCTGAGAAGGAACTAGCAGCTCTGAGACAAGCAAACTGAAGCTGGGAAGACTGCAATCAGTCGCTGCTGGGACTAGCCTTGAGGCAGAGACCACCGCCAGGACAGAGAGTAGCTGGCTATAGCTCCAGAACTGTCATTCTTTTTAATATTTTCCACAGCAGGCACCAGCATTGGCTTCACTCAGACCTGTACCCTATACTTAAAAGCTCACCACAGCCAGCAGCTCATCATAGCATTGCATCCACAGGGAGGGCAGCAAAGCTCAGACCATGGCAGACCCTATCCTATTCATACTACAGGTTAAGTGCCAGGTATGCCTCTGATGCTCCAGCACCATCCATTTTCAGGGCTAGTTGATTCAGCAGGTGAGTTGTTACACACTTCTTAGTGGATTCCAGGTTTCATGGCCACCCTCCTGCTGTCTTTATCAACCAACACCTTTTCTGGGGTTTCAAGAGTGGCATTGGCATCAGGTGCCTTAACCTGGTATTTGGTTTGTCCCCCAGTGCCAGTTCTCCTTACCAAAAGTGGCCCAGGTAATCACTCACATTCCATTCCAAGCTCTTTGCCATTGAGCCAGGCTTCTTACTCATTTAAAGTTTGAGAATAGGTTGAGAAAGTTTCAGTCCTGAGATCTCTAATCATTCTCTTTACAGGATAAAACTGTGGGCCTTTTTTTTTTGACATTGAGAGAGTGCTAGCTATACTGAAGAAAACTTCATAGAGAACCAGCTACTAGATGGTTTGATTAGTTTTTAGCTCCTACACCCTGTAAGATGATCTATTTGCATGTCAAGACTTCTAAGGACTTCCACCAGAGTTTTCTCTGGCTTTGCCCTTTCTAATCATACTTTACCATCTTTCAGGTCTCAATGCTTGCTCTTGTGCTCCACCTCCCAGGTGTGGACAGAGAAATGGGCTGTACCCTCAGTGGACTGGCTGCCCCCACCCCTCAGCAAGACCTTTTACCTTCATTGCATCACAGTAGTTTGCACACCAACTGGGGTGGGGCAGTCACAGAAAAGCCTCATCCCCAGCTAAGCTTGCTCACCTTTGCCACCCTGTGCCTGCCACCAGAGTGCCTGGAGGTGGCAGGGTTGGTGGAGGTGAGATGGGGGAGGGGAACAGTGCACAGGTGGAGGAGTTTACAGGAAAGGAGAGCAAGAAAGTACTGCTGGGACAACTTTTGGACTCTCTATTCTCATGAAGGTGAAGTTCACCAGCACTTTAGGGTCCATTTCCAAGCACCCCGACTTCTGGAAGTCCCAGTCCCAGAGTGTCAGTCAACACTACAGCACTAGCACAAGCCACTAGCTGGGCCTTGATCAGAAAGACTTGGGCCCCCCTTGAATGGTACCAGGGATTGGGTCTTTCATGTGGAACATTTCCTGAGCCCTGTGGTGGGGATTTGGTGGTGGGCTCTTCCTTGTTCACTCATCTTTAGTGAGGGAATACTGGTTATTTTCTTTCCTTCTACTCATTAATATGCTTAAATTGTCACATCTGATCAGAAGTCGCAGTTCCAGAAGGGCACACTGCATGGTGAGCATGGGGGTGCAGGGTGGACATTTGAGTACACTAGTCTCTGTAGGAGAGATCAAACGCAAAAAAGTAGAGTTCCCACCCACCTGAAGCAAATGAGGTGAGAGGACAACTGTGTACCAGTTTAGGAATGCAGTGCCTCAGAGGGGAAAGGTATTTTTTCCATCACACACACATCTGCCCTGGGAGTTGGAGCACATTGCATACACCGTGCACTTCACTATGGCCAATGCATTCAGCCTTTCATGATCCTCCTGGAAACCCATGCATCAAGGAATGTATCACCACATCCCACAGGCAGGTGCTGGACTGGGCAACCCCCAGTCAGACATGACAGAGAAAGCCACAAGTATGGCCCAACTATAGCACGGGCCTGCCCAACCTTGCATGTTCTGGTTGTGGAATGCCCTAGAAGGGAGAGGCAGTATTTTGTTGTAGGAGGACCAGCATGAATTGAGCAAGAAGGATGGACCCAAGCATCAAGATTCATACTTCAAGAACCCTAAAAGCACATAGGTGACCACCACATCCAAATTCACCAGCCACACACACAAATAATGCTCTCTACTCTCCTATGCTGCACTCTCTCTCCTTACTACATGCACACTGCAGTCAGTGCAGCAGCAGTAGCAGCTGCCATCCCACCAGCTGGCTCCCCTGCTTACCAAGGACACACCAACATGGCTTCATCAGACAACCGATCTTCAGTGACCCCTACTCCCAATCGATCCACAAGACCTCACTAGTCCTCACTCAATCTCACCTTGGACATGGCCACACATATCCCCAAGTGCCACCAAGGCTTAATGTGTTCCCACAGGGCATGGACTGGGACCAGAAGGAGAGGGGCGTCTAAGGAAGCTGAAGCAAGGTGGGTGCAGATGAATGTGGGCAGTTGAGAGTGGAAGAGAAGGAAGAAGCCTGGAGAGGAGAAGAAGACAAGGTACACACGCGGGCATGCGCCACCAACACCATCCAAGCCTGAATTTTGGGAGACAGAGGGCCTGGGACAGGTCATGTGAACAAACACCCAGGTGCAGCTGCATGATGCTCTCACAGCAGCACATTGTAGAGGGTGATGACTGATTGTCAAGCAATGATCAGAGTCATAGCTCTCGGAGGAACTTGGGACCACAAGTACATTTGAAGTGTCAATGATGAATGAGTCCTGAAATTCACATTAATTCTCACAGCTAGCTTTGTTCTTCATTGACTCAAGGTCCAAGTGGTCCACCACTAATAGTTGAATTGATCTTTCAGGTATGAGAGAGATGGAGATGGACACGATATATCCCCAGAATTCTTAACTCACATGGTGACAATGGCACAGTCTCAGTCTGTCCTCTTCTTGAGAGAGAGGATAGATAGGACTCACCTTGGGTCACCCAGTGAAAATGATCACTGAGAAGGAAAGCCACATTAAATGGGTTGAGGGCAGGAAAATAGACATGGCTTGATTGACATGGGACCCCATATCAAGTGTCCATAGCACACATAAATTGTATATGCCAGATGAACAAGGTGATCCCCACAGGTGGCCTGAGGGGGACTGTCAACCCCAACCACAGCCTTATGACCAGCAGTGGAAGAGGTCATGAGTCTGAGGAAGCTGGGTGAATGGCAAAGAGAAACAGGGAAATAAAAACCCTACAGGCCCTGCTCTCTCCTGACCTTGGGGGTCTTTAAACCTATGTACCAGAACACCATATCTAGGTACTTGGATAGCAGTGGGGTTGACACACATGGGTCCACAGATGGACCAGATCAGGCATTCTTTCCTGCTCTGGAATGCCAACATGACCACCACAGGCCCAGGATGTGCTTCAAAGCAAGAGTACAAAGAAAACTCAGGACAGACAGTGGCAGACATGAGGGACAGCCATCACCACCTACTCCCTCTCATTAATGATCCTACTGCAGGTTCACCTACCGAAACCTTGTTATGATTTTCACTTCCTCTAGATAGTCAAGTTTGATCATCTTCTCAGTACTCTAATCAGGCCAGGCACCAATCTGGTGGGGCTGATCCGAGGACCTCTCTAAACCATCCAATCAGTAGTAGACATGGGTAGTGTGTACAAAGTGCAGGGACTTAGTCAACCCCAGTTATCGATTGGCATTTATCAGGAATTCCTCATCCAAGGGGAAAATTGCAATCCCTTGATCCCCATCACAAACTGGGTTCAACAGGTTACCTGTGTCTGTCAGCATAGGGTAGGCACATGCTGAGCTAGTCAGTGTCATGAGTGTGCAGCCCAAGATATCTAAGAGCATCTCTGACCTGTGGGTCCTCAACCTCAGGTAGTTGAATGACACTTGTCCCTCAAAAAAGTTGGGGGACATTGACTTTTTGGGGTTTGTGTAACTTGTTAGCGTGACAGACTCTCATTCCTCATCGGAATTAACGAAAGAAACCAACCCACCAACTAAGAATGACCATAAACCAGTATCTATGGTATTGAAAAAGAGCTAACAATCTGTCAATGCTGTCCATATCCAGACCAGGTGAGGTTTCCCGTATTGAGTCAAAATAAGCCTCAGGCTCCACTCCTGCTGGTGCAGTCCATCAATTCCTATAAGTTTCAGCTTTGTACCCACACTCCTCTCAGACCCCAAAAATTTTGGTTTCCAGTAAGTTGCCCTGCAGGTTGTAGGAATAATTCCATTGCATAGCTAGTTGCCATAATTTGTGGTTGAAACTATGACCACAAGGATGAGAATCTTCAATCCTCCAACTCTCATCATTGATTAATGAAAACATTCTTGGCAAATGCTTTGATTCTTGTCCATCTTGCTCAACTCCAAGAATTTCACCCTCTAACAATACAACATGAATGCCCCTGGCGATGCCTCTTAATAAGGCCAACAACTAGAACTGGGGTCATAGTCCATTAGTCCTAGCTGCTGTATCCAGGTGGCTCAGGCCTGCTATGAACAGTCTAATTTTTCAAAGTAAACTATTAGGGCCCACAGGCACACTCAGCATGAGAGGCAGGAGGTGGGTGGGTAGGGGGAATGACACAGCAGACCAAGTGTCAGTAACAGTGGGGACAACTGGAATGGCCCTTGTATGTTGTCAAGGGACCATTCTACCAACTACCTGGCATGTGATGTAAACCAGCAGAAATTATACTACCTGTACTCCTAGATCAGTCAGCAGCACTGAACCAGGCTAAAACAAACAGCCCCCTGAAAGTTCAAAAAGACTCAACACACAGGAGAGATTACCAACAGCTCAGCCACCAACAAATGTTCTCCTGCAGCAATGGGTCCAGACATCTGAAGATTCACTGGACTCAGCCAACTATCCTTCCACAAAAGACCACCCCTGAGAGAGAGACTAATCCCAGCAGAAACAGATGTCCCAATGAGGGGAGGACACCCACATTTCACCACACATGGGAATGCTTCAGAGTAAGGAAGTGAGGCAACACTACACAGCCCTTGCATGCAGCATGCACAAAGAGTGGCAAGTGCATAGCACTGGAATAGCCAAAAGGGTACCTGAGCAGGAGGGATACATGTGGAAGCTGGCAAGGGGAATGGAAGATAGGCAAGACTACAACTCCAGGAGCCCACCTTCTCCCTTCCATTCTGTGTAACATAGCCATGGACCCTAGGGGAGGTGAGTAGCAAACATGCAGACATGCATGCAGCC
>JADRCH010007813.1:0-45058 GCA_019843965.1 Rhynchomys soricoides
AGACCCTTATTTGTTCTCTCCAAAGGAACCCTGCAAAAGAGGAGAATGAAAATTGTGAGTCAGAGGGGATAAAAGACACCAAGAGAGCATTGCCCACTGAATCAATTAAGCAGGTCTCATATGGGCTCACATAAACTGAAGTGGCAAGCACAGAGCTGACAAATGTCTGCACCAGGTCTTCTGCTTATATGTTATGGTTGTTAGCTTGGTGTTTTGGTGAGACTTCTAATAGTGGGAGCTGTTGTGTCTCTGACTGTTTTGCCTGTTCTTGGGACTCTTCTAGTCCTATGGAGTTGCTTTGTCCATCCTTGTCTTATTTTGTCATGTTTGGTTGTTGTTTCTTAGATGGACATGGAAGGAAATGGAAGAGGAGTAGATCTGGGGAAAAGTGGAGGTGCAGATGGAGGGGGCAGCTGGGAGGAGTGGAGGGAGGGGAAAGTGTAGTTGTATGAGATATTGTATGAAAGAGGAATCTATTTTCAAATAAGAAACAGAAAAATGCTGTGAAGAAATCCTAGGTCAAAAGTTGAGAAACAATCACAGAACATAAATTAACTATCTTTTAAATGTTACAGAGAAAAACCATCACTCTTAAGATTCTGAGCTATGTGAACAGTATATGTTAAAGTGTATTGTTTGTATGTCAACCTCTCTAAGAAATGACGATTTATAAAATTGTGATTATAAGAACAATACAAAGAAATCCAGCATTCTATTTTTCTGATGCAACAACAAGAGGACTTTACTGTTCCAAAGTGTTGGGGTTGTCCCGCACCTGAAGGAGAGGTTGAGACCCCAGACGGCCCATTAGTTGAGTCTTTATACAGTTGTCAGAGCAAAATCCAGCATTCTTAATGGAATCTTTTTAACGAGCTAAGAATTTATTAACTTAACTGTATTGTTTGACCAAAGAGAAATATGTTAAAATGAAATCAGCAATGTCTATTGAAGTTATGTTCAGAAGCCAGCCTTTTTCTGGTTTCAGTGTATTCTAAGTCTATGCCAAAGAAAGACATACTTTTTGACTGCTGTTTTGAATAGTAGCTTCTGACAATAAAACTAGATTAACTTAAAAGAAACTCCTTGAGAACATTGGAAAACATAAACTATCCAACTGAAATATGATTTCCAAACTTATAACACTGTAGAAATACACAAAGGAGAGACCTCTTTAATTTCATATGTGCTTCATGGTATGTAACATGCAAATAACAGCAGAAAACAGAATCTCAGCATTTATTTCTATGTATATTTTTGGAAAAAAGGAACAAAATACAAAAGAACTGCTAAAGAACACTGAAGAAAAGTCACTTGATAAGTTTGTTAAATTATCATCTCAAAGGTTAACACGATTGAATGGCCAAATGGTGGTGGAAATGAGGCAAACTGCTCACAAGACAAAACCTACTTTCTGACATTCTAGTCTTGGTTTTGTGGTCTATTAGTTGAGGCAAGTTACTAGGCCTTACTCTATCCACACTACTTCCAAAGCCAGTCTCTGTGCTCACATTCTATGTGAAGGAGGTGATACATTTAGGACTAAATTAAGCAGTCATTACAGAAGCTTAAAAGTTTTGAAATGCTGGGGGAGGTAAAAAAAGACAGACAGTTTCCCAAGGTAATTTGAGATTCAAAAGGAAGTTATTGTAATTGGTACAGATTCTGATGTTGACATACAATGGCCTTAAGATGTAGGTCATTGTTTTCCCTTCTGTGTCCCCTCGCACCCCACCCACACCCACACATGAAGCCATGAAAATTTGAATCCATTTTTCAATTAAAAACATAATTCTCAAAACCAGTAAGTGGGCTGTGAATCTGAGAAACCCCTATAAGATGTGAATGAATTAAATGATACCAGCTCATACTCAGCAATGCCAAAGTCTATTTACTTGCCTTTTCTCTTTCTTCTAAGTCATTTAAGGAAAAATTCCATTTCTTTATGTAATAGCCCCAACTGTTGTGGAATCATGCAAAGGATATTTCTATCTTCCCTTCAGCTTAGCAGGCAGCACATGAAGCAGCCTGCAACCTGACCTCAGGCATTGATCTGTATCTGACCCAGGAACTTTGTCTGGGACAGTTCAATCGTATACACTTATATTTCTTGAATCATGAGGCTATGACTTTCTGCTGTCACGGCTAGTTAACTTGAAAGAATTATCATGAGAAGGCTCCTCAGTTATTGAACATACTGAGCTGGCTAGCCTAGCTATTTTGTACCTGCCTCAGCTCAGTGTCTGGGAAAATACTTCTCTTTTTGTATGTCAAGATCTGCACTTCAGTAATGAATTCCAAACACAGGAGACTCATTGTCTCACTTTCCCAATATTTAGATTTGAACTAAGATCTTTGAAACCCAGAATTTCATTCATTATCGTACTAGCTTAAGAATACCAAGTATTTTAACTCTGGTATCACAGGGACAAACCTTCAACACAGAATGGGAGTGGGGAAGATTCCTCCTGAATGCCAGTGAACCCAGAGTCACACAAGGAACTTCAGTGCTTTGAACATCCAACCATTCTAGAATTTCCAATTGTGCTTCTGGAGGGTGCATTACAGAAAAAGATCCTGAGGTGTATAATCCCCCAACTTTACCTGATCTGGAAATAGCTGCCCAACTTGAAGCCTTATGCTTGGGAAATGCATCACTCAGCTCTGCATCGCAGTGACATGGGCTCTAAGTAGCTCCCATGGCTGTCTGTGTCAGAAAACAATACATTTCACAGAAATAGTCAGGGATTCCATTTTAAACATTTCTGGTAGCCAGCAAGAACTTCACACACACAATATTAGAAAAAAAGAAGAACAAAATGAATAGAGAAATCTGCTTTTAAAGGCACTTCTGAGAAACTCAATTTAAGGCTCTGAACAATATATCATCATCATCCATTGCTTTCAGAGATTTTCTGAAGATTTCTGACTCTGGAGGAATTGTAATTCACTTTAGGGATATAATGTAAAAACCAGCATTAGTGGCACAAATGGTTACCTAAACTCACTGGCATTAAACGATATAACTTTTACTGAGAGTTCAATGCCCATGACAAACATTCTGTGGCAACTTTTTCCAACCAATGGTACCAATGATGCTTTTCCTTACCTCTACCACGTTCAAGAATAATCTGGAGGCTCCATCAAAGACAGAAAGCACTGATCAGATCAGTTTAAAATTTTTACATTTGCAAAATGTTACTGAACCTGGATCAACAAGGTTTCAGGGAATTCAGAGACACAACCCTAGGCCTGAAAGAAAGTTCTTGGTTTCCAAATGAGTGTCCAACTGCAGACCACTAAGGATGGATGGTGAACTATGGATTTCCCTGTTCATGGAGAAGAGAGCCAATAATATGTTTTCCTTCCCCATGATGCTGACTTTTAGAATATAGTCTTGCCATTCCTTCTTAAAATGCCAGACAAGACATAATAGCAATAGCTCTTAGACAAAGATGGTGCTGGAATGGAGAGACAATTTAAATAGAAATGACAGAATAAATAGATGGGGGAAAAACAATTCATCATTTTTACCTATGTCAAGTTTCTTTACTACACAGTTAATTAAGCATATGAGAAGTAGAAATGACCTATTCCCCACCAGATCATGAATTACAGGAAATGCCAGTCACATTGATTATTATGGTCCATATGCCATGAATCTGCTTGAGTGACACAAAGCAGCTTTGTGAAATGAGCACCAGAGTCCTGACCTGACTGTCTCTTTTAAGTGATACTAGGCAACTTTCTTAATCTTTCTCTGCATTTCAACTCTCCATCTGGAGTGGGGGGAAGAGGGTGTAACAGAGAAGGAGAGAAGGGGGAAGAGAAAAGTGAGGAGAAAATTCTTAAATTCTCATGCTTGTCATTCAGATATGCTGTGGGAATTGATGAAAAGCATCCTTAGCACACTGGGGAACTTTCAGAAGCCATTCACCTTTATGTCACAACATTGGCTGTTAGTGATATGAGGTATCACAGAGCTGCATGCCTGGAGCTTGCCATATTGGACCTCATAGTTCCTGAGATATTGGTGGAGGATAATTCACACTACAAACTTCCTCTTCAGCAAGTCCTACTTGCAAACTATGGTTGATTGGTACTCTCAGATGTTCCTTGTGTGGGAGGTAAGAACTGAATGTTTATTTTAGAGATAATTTCCAAAGAAAGATTAAAAAATAGACGAAAGCACTTTAACTGGGGAAGGGAAGAAAAACATTTCATTCAACAATAAATGTATCAGTGCCTTTACTCGTTTTATAAAGTTTTTCTGAAGAAAGCTCTGCTAATCTCTAGAGGTACTGAGTCCAGTGAAGCAGGGCTTTAACCTTCAAGAGCTTTATAATTCAGTTACCTGGCACTTAGGTCCATAAACCTTTAAATTCCTTGCATTTTAAAAGGAATTAGGAATCAGAAATTGACAAAAAAAAAAGAAAAGAAATGGATTTATTTAGACTTACGCCAAATGAAGTGGGGCAACAGCCTCCTGTGGCAACTTTTAAACAGTCATGAAATAAAAGTTAGCACAAATGGAAATTTAAGCATGAGGCAAGGTAGCCAGTCCTTTCCTAGAGGAAAGAGGACCTGGATCGAGTCTGTCTTCATTCTCCATAACAGGGAATTTAAGGTATTTAAGGAAAATGGCATCTAAAAGAATTCCCATTTTAAAAGACGAAAGAATCTAGGCCTGGGAAATTTTTCGGCCCATAGATCCATTCCTTTGGTGGTGTAAAGTAGAAGCCTTGCATATCTTTTCTTTAGAGGTCAGCTCCAGCTCCTATAGCCCAAATTCCTGTTACATGCACAAATTTTGCAAGCAGCAAACAAAGTAATAGTTGAAGGGAGAGGCACGTCTGTCTCTAGAACATCTCTGTCCAACAAGAGCTTCAGCATAGGATCACAGACAGTCACAGTCCTACTGAAGAGGAAGATGAATAACTGTGTGATCCTTGTACTGTGCTAAGGGTCAGCCTAGGTACAGCAGCCCATCATAGCTTCTACTACACTGTGTTGGGTATCTGTCAAGGCCATGCGTAGCATGAAATTATAAGACCACAGGAATTAAACTGGGAGGAGGAATAAGATGGAAAAGAAGGGGAAAACCAACATCTACAAGCATAGACAAGAAGCAGCTTTCCTACACTGACAAATGCTAAATGAACAACAGTAGGAAAAGCACCTAAAGAAAAGCAGGCATTCACAAAGCATCCCCAGAGGACTGAAGTATAGTTCAGTGGTAAGCTGCTTGACTGGCATGTGTACGAGCCAGGATTTCATTCCCAGCAATTTCTAAAACATATTAAACGAATGTGCAGATCTCCTGAACAGTAAACAGCTGGAGAAATCCAGTTCCACCTCTGGATGTGATCCTCCAGAGACAGTGTACTGAGTTGGAGACATTGCCATCTGAGAATTCCCAACACAATCAGCATTGATTAATTGGGACTATGATTGCTCAAGAATATTCCAGTGGCTAATCAACAGTTACTAAGAGCAATGACCTCTAAGAAGGCAATAATTACAAATAATAAAAAAGAAAACTATTTACCCATTTGTTTGTGGGTTTTTACTCATTTTTGGCTTATCTGAGGGTCTTGCTACATAGATCAAGCTGGCTTTGAACTCAAGATCCTCCTACCTCAGTCTCTCAGGCACTGGGATTACAGACATGCACCATCAGGCCCAACAAAAGAGCTAAGTTTTAGCAGTCTCTAATTTTCTTTCTTTTTTTTAATTAATCATTTTATTTTTTCATCTTTCAAGTGTTATCCCCCTTCCCTGTCTCTCCTCCATGAACCTCCAACCCTCTCCCCTCCCCTTTGCCTCTAAGAGGGTGCTCCCCCACCCATTCACCCACTCCAGTCTCACCCCTCTAACATCCCCCTTCTCTGGGGCATCAAGCCTCCACAGAACCCAGGGCCTCCCCTCCCACTGATGCCAAATAAGGCAGTCCTCTGCAACATATGTAGCTGGAGCCTAGCCGTGGAACCCTCCATGTTGTGTACTCTTTGATTGGTGGTTTTGTCCATGGGAGCTCGGGTGGGTGGGGGGGTCAGGTTAGTTGATATTGATGTTCTTCCTATTGCAATCCCCTTCAACTCCCTCAGCCCTTCCATTAACTCTTCCATTGGGCTCCCTGGACTCAGTCTGATGGTTGGCTGTATCTGCATCTGTCTCAGTCAGGTACTGACTGGCAGTGCCTCTCAGAGGACAGCCAGACCAGGCTCCTGTCAGCAAGCACTTCTTGGCATCAGCAATAGTATCAGGGTTGGTGTCTGAGGATGGAATGGATCCTTAGGTGGGACAGTCTCTGGATGGCCTTTCCATTAGCCTCTGCTCTATTTTTGTCCCTGCATTTCCTTTAGACAGGGAAAATTCTGAGTTAAAAATTTTGAGATTGGTGGGTGGCCTCATCCCTCCTCCACTAGAGGCCATGTCTACCTACTGTAGGTGATCTCTTCTGGTTCTATCTCCCTGCTGTTGGGGATTTCAGCTAATGTGATCCTTATTGCGTCCTAGAAGCCTCTCATCCCTGGTATCTGGGCCTTTCTAGTGGTTTCCCAAGTTCCCCACCCCCACTGCTACTCCTGGCCCTCTGGATTTTTCTCCTGTCATTTCCAATACCTGGTCCTGCCCCCATTTTTTTCCTTCCCTCCCCTCTCCCACGCAGGTCCCTCCATCCCTCTGCCTCCCATGATTATTTTGTTCCCCCTTCTAAGCGGGCTTGAAGCATCCACACTTGGGCTTCCCTTCTTCTTAAGCTTCATATAGTCTGTGAGGTGTATTGTGGGGTTCTGAGCTTTTGGGCTAATATTCACCGATCAGTGAGTATATACCATGCATGTCTTTTTGGGCTTGGGTTACCTCACTCAGGATGATATTTTCTAGTTCCATCCATTTGCCTTCAAAGATTGTGAAGTTGTCATTTTTAATAGCTGAGTAGTATTCCATTCTGTAAATGAACCACATTTTCTGTCTCCATTCATCGGTTGAGGGACCTCTGGGTTGTTTCCAGCTTCTGGCTATTATAGATAAGGCTGCTATGAACATAGTGGAGCATATGTTCTTGTTATATGTTAGAGCATCTTTTGGGTCTATTCCCAAGAGTGGTATAGCTGGGTGTTCAAGTAGAGGTCTTTCCAATTTTCTGAGGAACCACCAGATTCATTTCCCAAGTGGTTGTACCAGCCTGCAATCCCACCAGCAATGGAGGAGTGTTCCTCTTTCTCCACATCCTTGCCAACATCTGCTTTTGCCTGAGTTTTTGATCTTAGCCATTCTGACTGGTGTGGGGTGGAATCTCATGGTTGTTTTGATGTGCATTTCCCTGATGACTAAGGATGTTGAACATTTCTTTAGGTGCTTCTCAGCCATTCGAGTTTCCTCAGTTGAGAATTCTCTGTTTAGCTCTGTACCCCATTTTTAATAGGCTTATTTGGTTCTCTGGAGTCTAACTTCGTGAGTTCTTTGTATAATTTGGACATTAGACCTCTCTATTGGATGTAGGATTGGTAAAGATCTTCTCCCAATCTGTAGACTGCCATTTTGTACTATTGGCAGTGTCCTTTGTCTTACAGAAGGTTTTCACTTTCATGAGGTCCCATGTTGATCTTAGAGCCTGAGCCGTTGGTGTTCTGTTCAGGAAATTTTCCCCTGTGCCGATGTATTCAAGGCTCTTTCCCACTTGGTCTTCTATTAGATTCAGTATATCTGGTTTTATGTGGAGGCCCTTGATCCACTTGGACTTGAGGTTTGAACAAGGCAACAAAAATGAATCAATTTGAATTCTTCTACGTGCAGACCGCCAAGTGAGATATTTGGCATTGGTATTTGGTAGTCTGAAAAGGGCAGATGAAAGAGAATGAGCCGCAAGTAAGAAAAGCCAAGCATCTGCTGCCCCCATGTGGCTACAGTCACTCTTTGCTTTTAACAATCACATGAAAGTACATTTGTATTAACATCAGCAGAAACTTGTTGAAAAATAGGCATTTTAATGAATATAAGCCTTCTGTAAGAGACTCTCTTTTTCTGTGTCCTTAGTAAAATATCTGAAATGGGAAAATAGAGTTTCTCCAGGTCAACCTAGAAGATCCCAGTGTCAAACAATCATTTTTCTTTTTTACTGAAGGACCTTCTTCTGGCATTTTAAACTCAAAGTTTCTGTAATACCCAACTGTTAGAGCAATTCATTATCAGGAATTTGTTGACCAAATTCTGGAAGCTAGCTCTATCAAGATCTTGGTCCCTTAGTGTCAAAAATAGTGAAGAAGACACTGGACTGAGATGGCTCCGTGGTAAAGAGTGCTCAGTGCTTTTCAAGAGGATCAGAATTCAGTTTCTAGCACCCATGTCAGGTGACTAGTGTTTAGAATACAATTAATTTTGTGTATTAGTCTTGGATCTTATAAACTTCAAATTTATTTGTTATACTAATTTTTTGTTGTTGATGATCTACTAGGATATTTTTCATTTGAGATTTCATTGTCCAGAAATTTACAGTTTTACTACTGCTTTCCAATGTAGAAACTTTAATTTCTTTTCTTCTCACATTGACTAGAATATCAGTTCAATGGTGAATAAAAATGATGGTTCAACACTTTCCTTGTTCTTACTTTATGAAGAACATTAAATCTTTTAGTGGTAGGTATTATTTTCACGATGGTTCTTCGTAAATTTCATTTATGAAGCTGCGGACATTTCCTTTCTATCCCAGCTTTGCCTTAGGGCTTTTCAAATTTACAAATGGGTTTTGAATTCATCTATTGTTCTTCAACATCTACTCAGACTGTTGTGCTTATTTTATCTCATTTTCAGGGTTTATTATACTTATTATTAGATGATAAAACAATCCATATTATTGAGATAAATTCCACTTAGCCATACACAATGTATGATTTTTGATATGATGCGTATTTGGATTTGATAGTATTTTAAGGAGGGTTAATATATCTATGTTCATAAAGGATATCAATATTTATATGATTCTTATTTTTATTTGTCTGACCTTTGCATCAGGGCAATTAATACTCATTATTTTTTCTGTTTTCTGAAAGTTCATAAGAATAAATGCTAAACATACTAATCGTAGCCAGGTAGTGGTGGCACATACTTAGGATCCCAGAACGTGGGAGACAGTGGCAGGTGGATCTCTGTGAGTTCTGGTTTACAGAGTGAGTGCTAGGAGAGCCAGGACTACATAGCGAAACATTGTCTCAAAATAAAATGAAACAAAATAATAATTCTTCTTTAAAATTACATAGTAATTCTTTAGATTTACCAGCAAAACCATCTGTACCTGGGCTTCTCTTTGTGTGAAAAATTTCAATGACTAATTTCATGACTGGCTTACTGTGAATCTATCAAGATTCTGTGGTTCTCCCTGAATTAATTTTAGTAACTTGTGCATATCTAACAATGTATCTAGTCCTGTTTAAACTATCTTTAAAATCCATTGTTGAAACTAAACAGAGACACAGTGAAACTAACAGATGCTATGAACTAAATGGATTTAACAGATATCTATAGAACATTTCATCCTACATCAAAAGAATATACCTTCTTCTCAGCACCTCATGGTACCTTCTCCAAAATTGATCATATAATTGGTCACAAAACAAACCTCAACAGATATAAGACGATTGAAATAATCCTATGCCTCCTATCAGATCACTACGGAATAAGGCTGCTCTTCAATGGCAACAACAACAACAGAAAGCTCATATACAAATGGAAACTGAACAATGCTCTACTCAATGATAACTTGGTCAAGGAAGAAATAAAGAAAGAAATTAAAGACTTCCTAGAATTTAATGAAAATGAAAGTACAACCTACCCAAACCTATGGGACACAATGAAAGCAGTGTTAAGAGGAAAACTCATAGCTCTGAATGCCTCCAAAAAGAAACTGGAGAGAGCAGCTTAACAGCACACCTGAAAGTTCTAGAACAAAAAGAAGCTAATACACCCAAGAGGAGTAGAAGGCAGGAAATAATCAAATTAAGGGCTGAAATCAACCAAGTGGAAACTAAAAGAACTATACAAAGAATCAAGAAAACCAGGAGCTGGTTCTTTGAGAAAATCAACATGATAGATAAACACCTAGCCAGACTAACCAGAGGGCACAGAGACAGTATGCAAATTAACAAAATTAGAAATGGAAAGGGAGATATAACAACAGATTCTGAGGAAAATAAAAAAAAATCAGATTCTACTACAAATCTTATATACAATAAAATTGGAAAATCTGGAGGAAATGGACAAGTTTCTAGACAGATACCAAACACCAAAGTTAAATCGGGATCACATAAAGTATCTAAAGAGTTCCATAACCCCTAAACAAATAGAAACAGTCATTAAAAGTCTCCCAACCAAAAAAAAGCCTGGAACAGATGGATTCAGTGCAGAATTATATCAGACCTTCAAAGACCTAATACCAACACTCTCCAATCTATTCCACAAAATAGAAACAGAACAAACACTACCCAATTCATTCTATGAGGCCACAGTTACACTGATACCAAAACCCCACAAAGACCCAACAATAAAAGAAAACTACAGACCAATTTCCCTTATGAATATCGATCCAAAAATATTCAATAAAATTCTTGCAAACTGAATCCAAAAACACATCAAAACGATCATTCACGATGATCAAGTTGGCTTCGTCCCAGGGATGCAGATATGGTTCAATACCTGGAAATCCATCAACATAATCCACTACATAAACAAACTCAAAGAAAAAAACCACATGGCCATTTTGTTAGATGCTGAGAAAGGGTTTGACAAAGTTCAACATCCCTTCAAGATAAAAGTCTTGGATAGATCAGGAATTCAAGGAGCATACCTAAATATAATAAAAGCAATATACAGTAAACCAGTGGCCAACATCAAACTAAATGGAGAGAAACTCGAAGCAATCCCACTAAAAACAGGGACTAGGCAAGGCTGCCCTCTCTCTCCCTACCTACTTAATATAGTACTTGAAGATCTAGCTAGAGCAATTAGACAACAAGAGGAGGTCAAAGAGATACAAATTGGAAAGGAAGAAATCAAAATATCACTATTTGGAGATGATATGATAGTATACTTAAGTGACCCGAAAACCTCCCCCAGAGATCTCCTACAGCTGATAAACACCTTCAGCAATTTGACTAGATACAAAATTAACTCAAGCAAATGAGTAGCCTTCCTATACTCGAAGGACAAACAGGCTGAGAAAGAAATTAGTGAAATGACACCCCTCACAATTGTCACAAACCCAGATGTCCCTAAACCGAGGAATGGATACAGAAAATGTGGTACATTTACACAATGGAATATACTCTGCTATTAAAAACAATGACTTCATGATATTCACAAACAAATGGATGGAACTTGAAAATATCATCCTGAGCGAGGTAATGCAGTCACAAAAGAATGAACGCGGTATGTACTCACTGTTAAGTGGTTATTAGTCCAAAAGTTGAAAATACCCAAGAGTCACATCACAGCAACCATAGGGCTGAGTGTGAGGTCCCAGAAGGAGGACTTGGAGAAGGGACTGAAGGAGCTTAGGGAGTTTGCAGCCCCAGGGAGGGTCCAATAGTGGCAACTGGCCTGACCCCTCGTTACTCTGGGAGACCGGATCCCAACCAAAGAATACACATGGAGGGACCCATGGTGCTGGCCACATATGCCGCAGAGGAGGTTCTTGTAAGACATCAGGGGGAGCACAGGCCATTAGGCCTGAGAGTGTTAGATCTCTCAGTATAGAAGAATTCCAAGGAAGGATGAAGAGAGTGGGTAGGTGGGTGGGTGGGGGAATACCTCCATAGTGGCAGGGGGAGGTGGGAGGGAATGGGGAGGTTCCAAAGGGGAGATCTGGAAAAGGGGAAACATTTGAAATGTAAATAAAGTATAAAAAAATGAAAAAAAAAACTTAAAAGAATCCATTGTTGAATTATATGTTATGAATGAGATATTTTTTATTTTTTGCTTTTCAAATTAAATAATACATTTTCATTTGTCACTATTTATTTCACATTCATGCTAACTTAATGTTTTCCTTTTATGGAAAATAGTTTTTCTCGTACAATATAACCTGATTGTAGTTTCCACTCCCTCTACCCCTTCCTCTTACTTCCTTACCTAATCTCCAGATTCACTCCCTTTCTGACATTATAAAAGAATAAGACCCTAAGAGGTGACAACCAAACATGACAAAATAAAACAAAATAAGATGATGCAAGAACTAGCACATTGAAGTTGGACAGGGTAACCCATCAGGAGGAAGAATCCCAAGTGCAGGCACAAGAGTCAGAGACCCACTCCACTTTCACACTCAGGAATCCTATAAAAATACTAAAGCTATAAGATATAATATGTTTGCAGGTGCCTCAGTGCAGACCCATGATGATCTTCTGCTTGTCTCTGTGAATTTATATGAGCCTTTCTCAGTTGATTGAGAAGCCATTGTTCTTTGTGTGTCCTCTATCCTCTAGGGCTCTTATACTCTTTCTGCCTTCTCTTCCAAGGGGTTCCTTGAACTCTCAGGTGAGGAATCTGATAGAAACTTCTCCATTTGACTGTGTGTAATTTCTGGCTGTAGGCCTCTGCTTCAGTTCCCATAATGCTCCTAGAGAAAGTCTCTCTGATGATAACTGGATAAACCACTAATATATGTCTGAATTTAGCAGAATATCATTAGCAGTCTTCTTGTTGATAGATTTTTTTTTGGAACGGTTATATTTGACATTACCCAAGGTCTCTGGGCTATCTATTCTCTGACTCTTGGATATCCAAGCAGTATTGGGTATGGATTCTTTCTCGTAGAGTGGGCCTAAAGTCAAATCAGACATTGGTTGGCTACTCTCACAAGTTTTGAGCCACCATTGCCCTGGCATATTTTGTAGGCAGGACAGAGTGTAAGTCAAAGGTTGTGTGGCTGGGTTGCTGTCCACACTCCTCTTTCAGTAGCCTGCAGAATACCTTCACATACCAAAGAGACTAGAATGTATGGGTTAAGGCTGCATGTAGACACCAGCTCAATTTCTCTATGTTCACTGAGTAGTATGGATGTTATCCTTGGCAATGGGAACTGGCTGTCAGTTTATGGAGAGAAGTCCAACAGCCTGAGTTGTTTTGGGATTTCAATGGAACCCTCTTGGCCAAGAACTCAACTGAATATAATCCAGTCCCACCACTGAAAGCTTTGCCTGGCTACAAGAGATGGACAGTTGATACACCTATCCTCCATTACTAGGAGACCTCATTATGATCACCTTCACAGATTTCAGGATGTTTCTTCTGTACTAGGTATCCACACCATCCCATAAATACCACTCAATTCTATTGGTCTCTTCATCCCTACCCCTGACACCTGATCCCTCCTGTTCCCATTCTCACCTGCCCCCAGTTCACCCACAAAAATTATTCCATTCCCCCTTCCCAGGAAGATACATACATCTTCCTTTGAGGCCTCCTTATTATTTAGCCTCTCTGAGTCTATGGATTCTAGCTTGTTTATCATTTACTTAATGGCTAATATCAACCTATAAGTGAATACATACCATATTTGTCTTTCTAGGTCTGGGTTACATCACTAGTTTTCTTTCCTGGATCCATCCATTTGACTGAAAATTTCATTATGTCATTTTTTTAAACAGTTAATTAATACTCCATAATGCAAACAAATCACATTTGCTTTATCCATTCTTTGGTTGAAGGACATCTAGGCTGCTTCCAGTTTCTGGTTATTATGAATGAAGCTGCTATGAACATAAGGTGAGCAGTTGTCCTTGTGGTATAGTGGGACTTGCTTTGGGCTTATGCCTAGGAGTGATATAGCTGGATCTTGAGGTAGATGGATTCCCAATTTTCTGAGGAACCTTCATATTGATTTCCATAATGTCTATGCAAATTTGCACACCCACCAGCAATGGATGAGTGTGCATCTTGCTTCATATTCTCTTCAGCATGAGCTGTAACTTGTGTTATTGATTTTAGCCATGCTGACAGGTATAAGATGGAATCTCAAAGTAGTTTTGATTTTCATTTCCCTGATGGCTAGGAATGTTGACTATTTCTTTAAAAATCTTTACTCCAACAAATGGGAAACATTAAAAGAAATGGATAGTTTTCTCAATAGGTATGACTTACCAAAGTTAAATCAAGATCAGATAAACAATTAAGTAGGCCTATAACCCCTACTAAAATAGAAGTAGTCATTAAAAGTCTCCCAAACCAAAAAAAAAAAAAAAAAAAAAAAAAAAAAAATAGGTTTCAGCATAGAAATCTACCAAAATTTCAAAGAAAAGTTAAAGCTAATGCTATAAAAAAAAAAAAAAAAAAAAAAAAAAAAAAATTCCCAGGGACAATAGGTTTCAGCATAGAAATCTACCAGACTTTCAAAGAAGAGTTAATGCTAATGCTCTTCAAATTATTCCACAAAATAGAACCAGAAGAAACATTGCCCAATTCATTTTATGAGGCCAAAGTTACTCTGATACCACAGTTACCCTAATACCCAAACCACATAAAGACTTAACAAAGAAAGAATATTACAGACCAATTTCCCCCATGAACATAGATGCAGAAATACTTGATAAAATACTTGCAAAGTTAATCCAGAAATACATCAAAAAGATCACCCACCATGATCAAGTAGTCTTCATCCCAGAGATGCAGGGATGGTTCAATGTATGAAAATTGGTAAATGTAATCAACCGCATAAACAAACTGAAAGAAAAAGACCCACATGATCCCACATCAGATGACAAAAAAAGGCTTTGATAAAATCCAACACCCTTTTGTAATAAAAGTCCTGTAGAAATTAGGGATACAAGGGACCTACAAAAACATAGTAGAGAACAGCAAGCTTACAGCTAAACTCAAATTAAGTGGAGAGAAACTCAAAGCAATCCCACAAAAATCAGAAACAAGATAAATGACAAATGGACTGAGAAAGAAATCATGGAAACAACACCTTTCCCTATAGCCTAAAATGATATAAAATCTCCTGGGGTAACTCTAACTAAGCAAGTCAAAGCCTTGTATGATAAAAACTTCAAGTCTTTGAAGAAAGAAATTGAAGAAGATATCACAAAATGAAAAAAAATCTCCTAAGCTCACAGATCAATAAGATTAATATAGTAAAAATAGCGCTGGTTTAATTGGATGTGTACATAGAGAAAAATGCAACTAGATCCATGTTTGTTACCTTATTTATTACCTTACACAAGTAGTTACTTTTTCTGGAGACTTTTATTTCTGAGTCAACTGAGATTACCATCTAGTGGCATTTCTCTCTTTAAATTAATTTTGTTTTTATTATGAGAGTTTTTTACTCTGCATGCATGTCTGTGAACCACATGCCCACAGAGGCCAGAAGAGGGCATTAGATCCCCTGAAATGAGAGCCACCCATATCTGTGACTGCCATGTGAATGTTGGTAATCAAATCTGGGTCCCCTGGAAGAGCATAAAAAGTTTTTAATTAATGAGCCATCTTTCCAGCCTCTAGTGTCGTTTCTTGTCAGTGTAAGAAATTAAACAATTTCTAAAAGAATATATTTGGCTATGAAGTAATCTCATTAAATTACTTTGACTTTACAATACATTGGCCAAACACTGCAACAGGTACAAAGGCAAACCAGAAGGCTATCAATATTTGATTTGTATACAAGTAACTCCTGGCACACTCATACCCTCATAATTCGATAATCTACACATATCTGGGAAATAGAACACTGAGGTGTCCAACAAATACTTAGAATATCAACCCATCCTCCTTCCAACCTATGTGAGAGCATGTTCAACATGATTTTTGTGAAGTCCTTTTTGAAAGAAAATATCTCAGAAGAGAGTACATTTCATTTTCCTGTTGGACATCACCACAATCACTTTGAGCTAAAAGAATGGGCCTCAAGATGATTCATGACTATAGCAGTTACCTCTCGCACAAGGGGACCAACATCTGCCTTTCTCCCAGCTGCTGAGCTGTGTAGAAACAGATTTAGCTTATCTTTTCTCTAGGGTACAGAAATATTGAGATGATTTTGTAAAGTTGTTTTGGGGTGCTAGAAATTGAACCTAGGGCCCTGTATCTACTAATCAAAGGTCTACCTCTAAACTGTATCCTCAGCCCTTGTGATAGTTTATTGTAAAACCTGACACATCCTTGGGAATTTAGGATATAGATAAGGACAGAGACTGATGCCTGCTCCAAACTGGAAAAAAAAATTCGTTTTACCAATCATACACAGCAAAGTGAGGAAAGAGAGTAGTAAGACAGACTGCGCACATCCAAAGTTTGGTGGGATGAAACAGTGTGGGTCATCTCAGGTGCTTTTGGAAGCAAATAGATACCCTGAAAAACAGCCAGATGGCAAAATTGGAAAAAAATTCAAACCAAGAAGACATCCAATCAGGTGAGAAGATTGGGGCTAAAAGCCATTCCTATAGTAGAAACTGAGATAGTAACTGAGCTGAAGAGTGTTTGCACTGTCAATGTTGGGTTCTTAAGGACTGCCACACAGCCTGTATTCCCTCCAATGCTCTTCAGTATTGCTGCAGGCCTGCAAAGATTTTGCTGTTGTCTAGGGGCTTCACATTCTAGGATTCCTGAGGACAATTAGTGCCTTGTTTTGTTCAAGTTTGTGAACTATTTTTCCTTTGTTATTTTAACGTTTCTACTGTCTAGATAGTACTTGAGGAGATAAAAGTCTATGCTGCCATCATTGTCTTGTCCTGACCTGGTATTCCAGCATCACATTTTTAAAGAAATTAAGTCAACTGACTTGCTTTACAATGCTCCATATTTGGTACCACCCAATTATTTCCTCCCAATAGCATCTAACCTCTCTCCTCATCCCCTTTATTTTCTGTAGACTTTAAATTGAGTTTAGAGGCTTGATCAGCATTAGTTACTCATTCTTTGTTGTTATTTTAGGGGGTCAGGGTGTCACCATGCAGCCCTGACTATGCTTAAACTTGTGACCCTCCTCCCTATACCTTTTAAGTGGTGACGGTCCATATGTGGTTCACGACATCCAGCATGTTTAATGAGAATATTTGGAGCTACAGGGGAAACTCAGAAGTAGAGAATTTGTCTAACATATACAAGGTCCTGGGTTCCATTCTCAGTATCACAAATTTATAATAGCCAAGAGTGCTTCAGAGGTAGCATTGTACATACCACTTTAATGATGTTAAATTTTCTAATTAGCATGTAATCTGTTGGATGACATTTTGCTTCTATGTTAGCATCTAATTCAAAAGAAAATTTTTTAATTAAAGTTTTTAACATTACCCAAGGATCCGTGCCTGAATGTTTATACTCAGGCTTGCCAAACAGTGACATAGTTGTTATATTAATTCTTCTGTACTTATTAGATGGTATTTACACATAAATAGCTGCTATAATGAGTTTTCTGATACTCTGCTCAGATCTCCTCAGGGACAATATGTTATCACCCATCTTCCTGGAAAATCACCTACTGAACTTTCAGCTATGTTCATCATTGGAAACTGGCCTCAGCTAAGATGGGACTGCCTCTATCCAGGTAATCTGTCCTCCCTACCTCTCTGGAACAAGTAATGAGTCACTGAGTACCTGATACAAGCAGATATGCAGAGTTCAATCCATTCTCCTTTTGAGATAACCCAACCATACGAGACTGTTTGAAACCTCGATTGTAAATTGGGCCAAATTCTCCTCTTGTTTAATAATAATCATCTTCTTATGGGTATTTCTCTACAGATCTTTCCCTTTCAGTAGACTGGTATTCAACTCTCAAATTCATAATCTGTTAACCTAGAATTCATTCAAAGACAACACAACTAAGAGCTTTTTCTATTTGTCTTCTACCTTTCCTTTTTTGTTATAATTTTGAAATATCACTATGGATTAGACTTATGTTTACCTTAGCCATTACAACAAACTGCCACCGTTATTTTTGGTGTCCAGATATCTTGATTATTGCCAGTAAAAACTATCATAATCTTTTAGATGGGAGCCATTAGTCTATAAATGTTTCCTTTATTTTTTTCTTTCCTTTTCTTCCAACATAAGACAGATGATTATCACCATGTATTCTACTATCTCAGACCTACATAGAAGCAGAGATTTCCCTAAAAATCTTTGATTATCTCTTAGTGAGAATTGCCATTACTTAAAAACATCTGGCCACTAGAGATAACGTTTTAATTTCATTTTCTGAACATCTTATTTGCTGATTTATAGAAATTTTGTATAGGCCACATGGGAATTAAAATCAACTTATTCTGAACCTCAATATATCTAAATTAGGAATATTTTAGCCACAAACAACAAGAAGCTAACTTACAATGGCCTAAGAAAACAAGATGTATATTTATCGCACCTAAGAAAGAGTTGAGTTCGAACTAATCTGGGACTTAATGCAATGGTTTGATGATCTTCTTGTGGACCCAGATTGCTATTACTTAACCATCTCTTGTTTTATCTTTATGTTTCTTGCCTTGCTGCTAAAAGATGGCTGGTTTATTAACATACTATCTAGCTTCAGGGTAAAAATATGGAAGGATAGAAAAGTTAATGGCAAAAATTTATTGCACTTTCCAGGTTTTGTCATTTTATTTGAAAAAAAAAATGTACTTCAAAGTAATACCACTTATTCATTATTGCACAGAACTGTCACAGATCTCACTCCTTTTTACAAAATTATTTATTTATATGCATTGCTGCTTTGCCTGAATCTATGCCTCTGTGAAAGTGTCAGATTCCCTGGAATAGGAAGTACAGACAGTTGTGAGCTGCTATGTGTGTGCAGAATTAAGCCTGTATCCTTTGGAAGAGCAGCCAGTTTTTTTCACCACTGAGACATCTCTACAGCCCCACAGATCCAACTCATAGTGAAAAATAAGAAACTTGACTTAGAGTTTTTATTTTTTTTTATTTTTCAACTTCCAGTAACTGGTAAAAAGGAAGAATTTAGGTTTGGAGAAGAGTAAATGGGTCAAAATGTTTGCTGCACAAGTGTGAGAACCCAAGTTCAAGTCCCCAGACCTCATATAAAGTCAAGAACAACAGTACACACCTGTAACTCCAGTGTTCCTATTTTAAGATGGGAAGCAGAGACAAAAGAATCTCTGAAAGGTTGAAGGCCAACTAGCCTGGAGTAAGCATCAGCAAAGAGATTCTGCCTTAAACAGGGTGGAAGGTGAGAAAAAAAATCTGAGATTGTCTTCTGACCTCCATATGCCCATGCACTCAAGCACATACATTCATACACTTACATACGTCAGAGAAAGAGATAGATAGATAGATAGATAGATAGATAGAGAAGACTATCTCTAAAGATTGCACATACTCGAAAGATCAGAAAATGGTATGAACTTTTACTGAAAATGTGAAATTATGAGAAAAACAAGCCAAATCCTGACTGAAAAAAAGTGTCAATTATATGACTTTAATCTATAATCATAAACTTTATTGTAAAGAGAATTCAGGGCTCACATGAACTCCTTAATCAATTTAATTAAGTTAAAGAAAAGTTAACGCCACCATCACACAGACTTGTCCAAAGCAAAAATCTTTCATTAATAAGTTAAACTGTAGAAGCCACTGGCCAAAATACAAGTGATGTAGTCGGTTTTAGCAGGATGAAAGTAAGGTTAAACACCTGAAATCACTATAATCTAAAGAAATAAAATCCATAGATCTGTTTAAAAAAAAAAAAAAAACAGGAAAAGAAAGAGGAGGAGAGAGGAGTGGAAAGAAACACTCTCAAAAGGAAAGGAGGGAACCCTTCCCATCTTGTCTTGTGAGGTCAGTATAGTATTGATTCAAAACCCAGAATACATCCTCACTCGACATAGTTTATTCTGGGAATGTATGTTTGGTTTAGCATTTTCGAATCAGTGAGTAAAATGTTACATTAAGGGTCTGGAGAGATGGTTCAATGACTAAGGGTTTGCACTGCTCTTTCAGGGGCCCTGAGTGTGGCTCCCAGAACCCACATCAGATATCCTACATCTGCCTGTAACTCCAGCTCTAGAAGGATTCAGAGCCTCTGAATTCTGCAGGCACCCCCCACACACACACATGCACACACACACACACACACACACACACATTCATATAACATGCACATGTATAATTTTAAAAATGAAATAAAACACTAAAAAAGGATAGGTAAAGAGAAATGCCATACCTCAAATGGCATGGAAAGGGCATTTGCTATACTTGTACCAAAAAAGAAATGAAATGAGGTTTTTTTTATTGGATATTTTCTTTATTTACATCTCAAATGTTTTCTTCTTTCCAGAACTCCCCTTCAGAAATCCCTTATCCAAATCCCCCTGCCTCTGTGAGTATGGTCCCCCAACCACCCACTCCTGTCTTTCCACCCTGGCATTCCCCTACACTGGGACATCTATCACCTTCATAGAACCAAGGGCCTCTCTTCCCACTGATGCTTGACAAGGGCATCCTCTGCCTCATATGTGGCCGAGCCATGGGTCCCTCCATGTGTATTCTTTGGTTGGTGGTCTATTCTCCAGGAGCTCTGGGGGGATCTGGACAGTTGACACTGTTGCACCCTCCATGGGCCTGACAACCCCCTTAGCTCCTTCAGTCCCTTCTCCAGCTCTTCCACTGGGGATCCTGCACTCAGTCCAATGGTTGGCTGCAAGCATCCACCTATGTATTTGTCTGGCAGAGCCTCTCAGGAGACAGCTATATCAGGCGCATTTATATTAAAGCCTCTTACTGAACCAAATATAAAGGGACATATTCTTTGTGGGTAGATAAGATAATTAACTGAAACTTTCTACCAATCTTGACTTTTTTCTCTCCTTCTTTCTTCTTTCTGTTCTGTCTTCTTTTCTTCTTTTCTTTCTTTTATACACTGGAACTTCTTGTGTAGACTTTGTTACCCTGTAACATACTGTGAACACCAAGCTAGTCTCACACTTACAGAGATCCATCTGCTCAGTACTGAGATTAAAGGCATGCACCACCATACTCTGCAGGCCAACTTCTTATAAACTAATTCTTTGGCTTAAAGAAACAATAAAACTAGATAAAATGCACAAATAGCACAACTGCTTACAGGCAACACACAGACAACATTAGGGAAGTCAAGATGATTCAGTGGAGAGGAAACCATTCACGTTATTTGCATTTTTTCTCCCCATAAGGCATTTGTTGGGCCTTGTTGTATGTGGAATCAAGAGGAAGAGTAGAAGCAGTCATTCAGAGCTTACAGAAACTTCAAAAGGTAAGGTGTAAAAAGTACACTTGTAGAGATACAAAATCTTGTATACTGTATGGATGGATCACTTGTCGATAAAAAAATTTTTGGCTTACTGGAAAGATAGAATAGAATGTGGGACATCTAGTAGGCAGAAAGGATTCTGGGATAGAACCAAGCACGGGAGATTTTGGCACCCAGGAACTCTATGGAGGAGACAGGAGACACATAGAACCTGAGGAGAGTTAACCTGCCATGTGGCAGAACTTAAATAAGAACCAATGGGATATTACTTTATGAGATAGTCATACACCCACACACACCTGCACACACAGAGATGCACACATACACATGCACATGCACATACAGGTGCACACATCCACAATACAGTACACACAAGCATAACAAATAAGAAAGAAGGAAGGAAGGAAAATCATAATAATTAAATGGAAAGTCTAGAAATAAAAACAAGGTAAACGCTGTATACAATAGAAGTTAGATTTAGCATAGTCAAAATTTAGTGGATTGGAAAACTGTTGATCAAAAAATATACAGAATAAATTATTGTAAAGAAGATAGAGAAAGAAAAGGAGAAGAAGGAAGAGGAGGGAGAAGGAAGGGGAATTTTTAAAATGGAGTATATAAGATATGGACAGTGGTAGAAATGTTAGTTTTGAAGGTATACCAACCTGAAGAAATATCAAAACTGACAAAAAAATTTTTCAAGCCACTGACTCAAGAGGTTCTACTCTCTTAAGCATAATGAACATAAAGAAATTTAAAAAGAGGCACTTTATTTTTAAATTTCTGGGGATAAAATGTAATTTTGATGATGGAGGGAGAAACATGACCTTCAAAGAAGGAACAATGGCAGCTAATTTTCCAAGAAACACAATAAAAACATGATGAAACAATATATTTAAGGTTCTGAGACAAAATAAAGTGTTAATTACCCTAGAATTCTATTCCTAGAAAAATAACCTTGACAATAAAGATGAAGTTAAACACTAGTGCAATTGGACTGCACAGATGGCTCAGTCAAGTGCTTTTCATGCAAGCACAAGGACCTGAGTTTGGATTCCTAGAAGCTACATGAAAAGTCAGTCATGGAGGAGTTGGAGACATGGCTTAGTGGTTAAGAATGCATGCTGCTCTTGCAGAGGACCCTAGTTTGATCTCCAGTATCCACTTTGGGTGGCTCCCAATCACCTGTAACTCAAGGCCAGGAGGACAAGATGCACTGGGCATCTTCTACCAGCTACATTCATATACATATATCCATCCATCCACAAATAATTAAAAATAAATGTTTAACCATAGAAATTACAAAAAAGCTCAGCATGGAGGCACTAGATGAACTTCATCAATTGTATTAGACTGGCTGGAACTGAACAGTGAGAAAAACACAGGATAGTAAAAACTATTCTCAACAATAAAAGGACTTCTGGGGGAATCAGCCTCCCTGACCTCAAGCTGTACTACAGAGCAGTAGTGATAAAAACTGCATGGTATTGCTACAGTGACAGTCAGGTAGATCAATGGAATAGAATCGAAGACCCAGAAATGAACCCACACACGTATGGTCACTTGATCTTCGACAAAGGAGCTAAAACCATACAGCGGAAAAAAAGACAGCATCTTCAACAAATGGTGCTGGTTCAACTGGCGGTCTACATGTAGAAGATTGCAAATTGATCCATTCCTATCTCCCTGTACAAAGCTCAATTCCAAGTGGATCAAGGACCTCCACATAAAACCAGATACTCTGAATCTAATAGAAGAGAAAGTGGGGAAAAGTCTTGAACACATGGGCACAGGGGAATTGTTCCTGAACAGAACACCAATGGCTTATGCTCTAAGATCAAGAATCGACAGATGTCACCTCATGAAATTACAAAGCTTCAGTAAAGCAAAAGACACTGTCAATAGGACAAAACGGCAACCGACAGATTTGGAAAAGATCTTTAACAATTCTATGTCCGAAGGGGGGCTAATATCCAATATATACAAAGACCTCAAGAAGTTAGACCCAGAGATCCAAATAACCCTATCAAAAAATGGGGAACAGAGCTAAACAGAGAATTCTCAATTGAGGAAACTCGAATGGCTGAGAAGCACCTAAAGAAATGTTCAACCTCCTTAGTCACCAGGGAAATGCAAATCAAAACAAGCCTGAGATTTCACCTCACACCAGTCAGAATGGCTAAGATCAAAAACTCAGGTGACAGCAGAGGCTGGCAAGAATGTGGTGAAAGAGGAACACTCCTCCATTGCTGGTGGGATTTCAAGCTGGTTCAACTACTCTGGAAATCAGTTTGGCAGACCCTCAGAAAAATGAACATAATACTACCTGAGGACCTAGCTATACCACACCTGGGCATATACCCAGAAGATGCTCCAATATGTAATAAAGACACATGTTCCACTATGTTCATAGCAGCCATATTTATAATAGGCAGAAGCTGGAAACAACCCAGATGTCCTTCAACAGAGGAATGGATACAGAAAATGTGGTACATTTACACAATGGAATACTACTCAGCTATTAAAAACAAGGACTTCATGAAATTCGCAGGCAAATGGATGGAACTTGAGAATATCATCCTGAGTGAGGTAACACAGTCACAAAAGAACAACATGGTATGTACTCACTGATAAGTGGATATCTGCCCAAAAGTTCGGAATACCCAATATTCAATTCACAGCAACCGTTGGACTGAGCATGGGGTCCCAGATGGAGGAGTTGGAGAAGAGATTGAAGGCGCTGAGGAAGTTTGCAGCCCCCTAGGGAGGGAGCAGCAGTGTCAACTGGTCAGGCCCCCCTCTGCTCCCAGAGACTGGACCATCAACCAAAGAATGCATATGGAGGGGCCCATGGTGCTGGCCACAGAGGAAAGCCTTGTTGACCATCAGTGGGAGGAGAGGCTGCTGGGTCTGAGAGCGTTCGATGCCTCAGTATAGGGGAATGCCAGGGAGAGAAGACAGGAGTGGGTGGGTGGGTGGGGGAGCACCCTCATAGAGGCAGGGGGAGGGGGGATAGGATAGGGGTTTCCAAAGTGGAGACCTGGAAAGGGAGAAACATTTGAAAAGTAAATAAAATATCAAAAAAAATTTTAAAGAATAAATAAATAAATAAATAAATAAATAAATAAATAAGTATCACAGGTGACCAGCAAACAGAGAATGTAGACAGTAACTAAAGTGAGTCTAACCTTCAACAGTCTGACCCTAAAAATTTCACCACCTAAAGGCTTCATAACCTTCAAAGAAGAGCCACAGCTAGACTAAAAAGAGAAGCCAATGGGAAGCAGTTAGATTTGAACACTTACACACTCTGATTTGTCTGCATAGTACTCAAGAACACACTTTTAAGGATTCTTAGGTTCCTTCTCATCTTAGCCAGTAACCCAACCTAAGAAATTTGTGTATTTAAATTTTTGGGGTTTGTTTAGCATTTACTTATTCTTGTGAGTATGCATATGTAAGAGTGTGGAAGTAGCTGGGCAGTGGTGGTGCACACCTTTAATCCCAGCACTTGGGAGGCAGAGGAAGGATGATCTCTGAGTTCGAGGGCAGCCTGGTCTACAGAGTGAGTTCCAGGACAGCCAGGGCTATACAGAGAAACCCTGTCTCGAAAAACCAAAAAAAAAAAAAAAAAATTGTGGAAGTAAAAGAACAACTTGTAAGTGGTGGTATTCTTCTTTGATATGGGTTCCAAGGATTGAACTCACAATCAGAAAACTTGGTAACAAGCACCTTTACCCACTGTGTCATTTTACCAATTGGAAATATGAGTCTTTTTTTAGGTCCGTGTGTGTGTGTGTGTGTGTGTGTGTGTGTGTGTGTGTGTGTTCAGCTATCCATGGAAGCCAGAGGTGTTGGATTACCCTGAAGCTGGAGTTACAGATGGTTGTGAGCTGCCCAACATGTGTGCTAGAAACCAAATTTGAATCCTCTGCAAGAACCACCAGTGCTCTTAATCACTGAGCCATCTTTCCAGCTCCCAGAAATGAGTCTTAATGTATTTTGTTTCAGCCATGTTCGTTCTGTGAATGGAACCCTCAGGAGGATAAATCTATTCATTACTGTATAAAATACTTCCTGGAGCCTCCCTTCATGCCACAATGTTTCCACTGGGGTAACGTTAACCTGGGAAGCCAATGGTACCTGGTAGCAATCTGGGAAGTTCTCCCAACTTATAAGAAGCTTCCATCGCCTTTGAATATGGGGACCCTTTCAACTGTGATGCCAAATGACTTACTGTCTGAGACATGGGTATATGAGAGCAAGTACCAACTCACAAGGATAAATATGCAGAATTATAAAGGTATAGCAGAGAGCACAAATTAGGGCTCATTTTCCATCCAGAATGGGCATCTAAGGTCTAGAAAATAAGAGAATTCCGTGATACAAACTACTTCTGTAAGCTCAGCAATAATGCTTCAGTTTTCAGAGTAATGCTAGAGACTTTGATGAGTCCAAACTTCAGTCTAGAATAGGAAGGGAGGCAGATCTTTCGATTTCAAGAGGATTCTCAACCATACAGCTGGTATTGTCTGTTGACAAACCCCAACAATTCCAATCCAATCTTCCTCCTTGCATTTCAGAAGATGGAAACCCTTAGATAATCTTTCTCAGATTCCCTTGCCAGTGTGATCTCTCTGAACAAACCATGAATAAGACATGAGGTAGAAAGTACACTTTTCCTCTAGCAGTGAGAGTATATAAGTTATCTTTCTGCAGATATGAGTTTTCACACTCCTTTTGACACTAATCTTGAGAACTTGGGACACTCATACAAACAGTACAGGTGGCTCTGAGATTTTTCTGACCTCTGCATGGCTGAAATAACGTCCTGACTTTCCTGACTGTGGCATTCATCAAAACAAGTGGCAGTTCTTGATTGCACTCCTCTATTTATCACTTGCAGCAGTGATGATAAGCAGCATGCCTCAGAAGCTGTGTTGAAGATGGTAAAGATGGTAGCTGCCTGGGTACGAGAGAGGAACATTGCCTGTCAAAATGGAATATGTGCAATTGACTTTTACATGTGGAGATAGGGACTGTGTCTGAACTATCATATTTTGAATCTATTTATTCCAACAGTTCAGTCTACCCAGAATAGTACAGGCAACTGCTTGTACCAATAGTGTCTAAGCATCTTAATGGTCTCTGTAGCTACACTTTCTCCAAAGTGGCTCCTGCAAGGCAAATTAATTTAAGGATCTGGTCTGACTTTTTTTGCTAGGCTGAGTACAGCAAAGTTTTTGGGAAGCAAAATTGTTTGTTCAGTATACTCTGAAAGCGAAGGGGAGGGGTAGAATGGAGTTTATCCTTGTTTTTTTCTGTGAAGTCATGAATAGAATAATATTGAATGTAACTCCCAAGAGTAAAACATAAAGATAAGTCTCACATGCCAGGGACCTAAGCGGTTCCCAGGACCCAACAGGAAGGACATTAGCCGAAACCCCTAAAGAAGGAGAGATAGAATCTGTAGAGACCATATCCAGTGGATAGACATGGCTCCCAGTTGAGGGATGTGGTCACCCATCCACCTCAAAAATATTAACCCAGAATTCCTCCTGTCAAAAGGAAATGCAGGAACAAAGAGTAGAGAAGAGACTGAAGGAAAGGCCGTCCAGAGACTGCCCCACCTAAGGATCCATCTCATCTGCAGACACCGAACCCTAAACTATTGCTGATGCCAAGAAGTGCCTGCTGATAGGAGCCTGGTATAGCTGTCCCCTGAGAGGCTCTGTCAGAGTCTGACCAATACAGATGCAGATGTACACAACCAACCATTGAACCACCCCAATGGAGAAGTTAGGGCAAGGACTGAGGGAGCTTAGGGGCTTGCAACCCCATAGGAGGAACAACAATAACAATCAAACCCCCCCCCAGAGCTCCCAGGGACTAAAACACCAACCAAGAAGTACGCATGTGGATACCCGTGGTTTGAGCTGGATATGAAGCAGAGGATTGTCTTATCGGGCATCACTGGGAGGGGAGCCCCTTGGTCCTATGGAGGCTCAATGACCCAAGGGTAGGCGAATTCTAGGGCTCTGAGGCAAGAGAGGGTGGATGTGTGGGGGACCACTCTCATACAGGCAGGGTTAAGAGGGAAGAGATGGGGTTTTGTGGAGGGGAAACTGGGAAGGGAGATAAAATTTGAAATTTAAATAAATAAAATAACCAATAAAAATAAAACAAAATAAATAATAATAATAATAATAATAAAGATTGCTAAGAGTCACTCTCTGACAAGCCATGCTGCAAAGATAACTGATAGACCAGTCCAGCTGCCTGGGAGAAGCTGAAGTCTGGAAAAGGGTTAGACTAACTGAGTCACTTAGAAAGGACACTCCCTGATCCAGTGAACTCCTTGCAGGCTGTACAGCGTACTCCAGGTACCTAGTTTTTGTGTCCTGTCACCCATGCTGGGGTGGACTGTGTCTTTGAGTCATTTCTACCCTTGTAAGTAATCCTTTACCCATATCCCCTGTAAGTTATCCAAATAAAGCATACTGGCTCTGTAAATTGAACTTTGGTGGTATGTAACGTTAGCTTATAGTGGGCTACGTCTCTAGAGTGAGTAGATGTGGTTTACGTCTGCCTAGGAAAGGTCTTGTCAGACAACAAATGAAAATTGAATGCCTGATGGATTCCATGGTCACCTTTCACACAGATGTCTGTGAAAATTTCCAGTCACTCAGTATGATGGCTCTAGAACAGAAGGAACTAGATATATCCGAGCTTTGCCCCACCCAAGGAGACCTGCATGGTAATGAGGCAGGTACAGCAAACACAGAGCACACCCTTGAACTCTTGCTCCCAGAACCTGACAGGCAATGGCTATGTGCTATTTCACACTGGTTTCAAATAAGTACAAGCCAGATGGTGTAGGACACCAAGAACCAAATGTCCTCCATCTGTTACAGGAGAACTGGGTATCTGAGTCTCTTCCCACATTTCCAGAAGATAAAGTCCTGCAGCTCCAGCTCTAAAGCCTCCAGACCTCTTTCCTCCTGCATGAGTCACTTCCTTCTGCTCTTTGATCTTGACTTCGGTCCTGAGCAGCCACACCTTATCACAGACAAATCTCCTTTTTCTATCCCTGGGGCCCAATGGAAAAAGAAAACAGTGTTCAGAGGACAGGTCATGGGAGGGGCTGCAGAGGACCACAGACAGAGTAGGAGGCCTGTGGTTTCATATCCAGCACTGAAAGAAGAAAGGTTCCTGTGGACTACCATGTTTAGTGCCAGCAACAGTGCCAGCCCCAGTGCCCCTGCCAATCTTGGGCTAACATGTATGTATGGTGCCTGGCCTGGCAGCTACAGGAGTTAGGGGGAAAAGGAAGAGCTGGGTGTCCCCAGAAGCTGGATGTGGGAGAGTGTCACTGGCTGCTGTCATCCATCACTAAGGTTTCGACTGGGCTTTGAGAAGAAAGTGACAGCATTGGTCCAGAGTGGACCAGGTGCACCAGGGAGGTCGAACAGGTGCCCCCGCAGGAGCCAACTGACCCAGGTCTCAGAGGTTTGTGGGCAGCAAGTGAATGAGAGCTATAAACCCCCTCCCCAGAGACCCATGCGGAAGTTTCACAGCCTTAGTTACAAGAGCCTCTGCTGCTTCCCTTACCTGAACGTCCCCAGAAAGAGAACAGCAGAGCTGTTGAGAGTCCCAAGGGTGTAAACCCAAGGCATGTACCTCACTTCCTTTCTGTGTAGCCTTCTGATGGACCCTGTACTTATTTATCATGTTTATTGTTTCCTGCCAGCCTCCTCAACTGGAATAAAAGGTCTAGAGAAGAGTAGACTCTTGAGACTTTGTGTGCTGATGTGTCTCCAACCCATACAATGAGCACATCAAAGGCATTCTCAGATTATTTCTAAAGTGAATAGAAGTGGGCTAGTAGGCCACCAATTAGTTCCAGAGCCTTACAAGACTCCTTATAAGTCTCAATTCCTGTTGAGTCATTGGGCAGATGGTGATAGCTAAGTGCCTCCTGAGTGTTAACTCTTGAAACTAAGAGAGGCGTTGTATCCACTCTTGGTAGCACGTGGGCTGCTAATGGAATCTCCTGGGTTCATTGGTTTCACAGAAGGCTTCATTACTGATCACACTGCCTGTGCAGTTCAGATACCAGCCTGAGATCACCCTGATTCCTCATTAGTCCCCAACGTCCCAGCCCTCATGAGGCCTGGTGTGATGGTATTCTTGCTTGTCAACCTGATGACATCTGGAATTAACTAAAGCCCAAATGACTAGGCACACCTGTGCTGTGTTGCATGTAGTTTTAGAAACACGCTTGCTCCAGCTAGGCTCTGGGATCAGCGCTGTGCTTGCCTGATGTCTACTCAGCCTCCACGACTAGGTAGAACTTTCCCAAGTTCATGGCTATGCTCCTCTGAGAAGAGCCGCTGCCATGTTGCCAGCTGGCATTTTCCTGAGAGCACTGCCCACTCCTCATGCTGGCTTCCTAAGCTGTGCAACAACCATCCCTCCTGAGAACGCCTGGAAGAAGGAAACTTGCTCTCACCTTGCCAGCAAATCCACTTCTTCATTGCCATTAAAGTCCACATCCATATGGCAGCCCACAACCACATGTAGCTCCAGTTCCAGGAGATCTGACACCTTCTTTTGGCCTCTGTGGGTACCAGACATGCACCTGGCCCACCTATATACATGTAGGTATTCACATAATGAAATAAAAACAAATCTTTGAAAAATTTTCCTAGACTTCATGAGTGTGCCTATTGATAAATAGGCCATCCTTCACTTGCTTTTATGTAATCTGCTAAACACTGAAAACTAGTGCTCAGTAGCTACTGGAAAATCCATGTGGGACACCTGTTTTTTAATATCTTGTAAGGAGGAGTTAAGGCAGTCTCACTATGTAGCTCTGGCTACCATACAACTCACTATGTAAACCAGGCTGACCTCAAACTCACAAATATCTACCTGCCTCTCTTTCCTGAGTACTGGAATTGAAGGCATGTGCCACCATGCTTAGAAGCATCATACTTTTTTTCTTTTTTAAACTAAGTTATTTTATTTATTTACATTCCAAAAGTTACCCTCTTTCTGTTCCCCCTTCCTGGAGTTCTTCACCCAATCTCCCCTCTCCCCTCTGAGATAGTGCTCCCCCACCTGCCTACCCACTCTCACCTCACTCCCTCCAGCATCCCTCTTCTATGGGGCATCAAGTTTCCACAGGATTAAGTGCATCCTCTCCTACTGGGACCATACATGGCAGTCCTGTGTGACACATGTGCCTGGGACCATGAACCAGCCCACATATGCTCTTCTGTTTTTTGGCTTAGTCTCTGAGAGGTCCGGGTTAGTTGAGACTGTTGTTCTTCCTATGGGGTTGCAGTCTCCTTCAGCTCCTTCAGTCCTTCCTCTAACTCTTCTCTATTGGGCCGTGACCTCAATCCAATGGTTGGTTGTAAATATTTGTGTTTTTCTCAGTCAGTTGCTGGTTGAGCCTTTCAGAGGACAGCCATGCTGGGCTCCTGTCTGCATGTACAATATGGCGTTAGTAATAGTGTCAGGATTTGGTATGGGTGCATGGGATGGATCCCAAGTTGGGCCAGACACTGGGTAACCTTTCTTTCAATCTCTACTCCATTTTTGTCCATGCATTACCTTTAGGCAGGAACAATTCTGGGGTAAAAACTTTGAAGATGGGTGGGTGGCCCCCTGCTTCAACTGGGGGGCCATGTCTATATACTGGATGTGGTCTCTTCTAGTTCCATCTCCCCACTGTTGGACATTTTGCCTACTGTCATCCCCATTAAGTCCTGGTTGCCTCTCACAGTCCAGGTCTCTGGGACTTTATAGAGGTTACCCCTGCCCCTTACCCCCTACTGCTGCATATTTCAATTCATTCTCCTGCCCCTCTGGGCATCCCATCTGTATCTCTCTATATGTGATCCTGCTCTTCCTTTTCCCCTCTCCCCTCCCCTCTCCTACCCAGGTTCCTCCCTCTCTCTGCCTCCCATGATTATTTTATTCCCATTCTAAGTGGGTTTCAGGTATCCTCACTTAGGCCTTCCTTCTTGTTAAGCTTCCTAAGGTCTGTGAGTTCTATCAAGGGTAGTCTGAACTTTTTGGCTAATATCCACTAATCAGTGAGTACATACCATGCATATCCTTTTGCGTCTGGGTTACCTCACTCAGGATGATATTTTCCAGTCCCATCCACTTGCTTACAAAATTCATGATGTCCTCATTTTTAAGAGCTGAATAGTATTCCATTTTGTAAATGAGCCACATTTTCTGTATCCATTTATCATTTGAGGGTCATCTGGGTTTTTCCAGCTTCTGGCTATTACAAATAAGGCTGTTATAAACATAGTGGATCATGTGTCCTTGTTATATGTTGGAGAGTCATTTGGGTTATGCCCAGGAGTGGTATAGCTGGGTCTTCAAGTAGAGCTATTTCCAATTTTCTGAGGAACCACCATATTGATTTCCAGAGTTGTTGGTTGTACCAGTTTGCAATCCCACTAGCAATGGAAGCGTTTCTCTTTCTACACATCCTCGCCAACATGTACTGTCACTTGAATTTTTGATCTTAGCCATTCTAATTGGTGTATGGTGGAATCTCATGGTCATTTTGACTTGTATTTCTCTGATGATTAAGGATGTTGAACATTTCATTAAATGCTTCTCAGCCATTTGAGATTCCTCTGTGGAGAACTCTCTGTTTAGCTCTGTACACCATTTTTTAACAGTCACTTTAATAAATTTCTTTGCTTCTAATTTTTTTTTTTTATTTTTGAGGTGTTTTGTTTTGCTTTGTTTTTTGAAACAGCTTCTTTCTATGTCATCCTGAATGTCTTGGAATTTGCTATATAGACCAGGCTAGCCTCAAAGTCATAGATATCCACCTGCCTTTGCCTCCCAAGTGCTGGGATTAAATGCATGTGTCACTATACCTAGCTTGCTTCCAGATTTTTGAATAGTGGTTATTACTACTTTGAACATCTTAAGGGTTCTTTGGAGTCAGTTGTGTTGGATAGGGCAAATTCATGAAGGAGTGTTTTCCTGAAGTGAAAGAGTACAGCTCATGAAGGAACATTTCACTGAAGCAGACATAGAAGATAGGATGTTCTGCTAAAGCAAGCACATGATGAAGGATTCTTTGCTAACAACACTCATGTATTGGTCCACCTTTAGTAGTTGACCTCCATTTGTTTGGACTCCTCGAACTCGGGCTGATTGGATGCATGTGCTGAGGTAAGACCCGTGCTGAGGCAAGGCATGTAGAAGACACATGATGTTTGGAGGGTATAAATAGGACTCCACAGAGTGGCCAGGATAGAGCTTGGCTTGCTGGTAGAGCTAGTTGTGCAATGCTTGTGGGTCTCTCATCTTCACTGATCTTCACTTCCCTGAGAGAGTCACAGCTTAGAACTTCTGGTGTTCCTCCTGGTCCCTCCTGTTGACTCGAGCCAAGGATGAGGCCTGGCTGTCTCTGCTAGGTTGTGTCACCACTGTTGCTATCCCAACTCTACTTACCTGGGCTATTGGTTTATCCGTGAAGTGTTTGCAAGTGGATCAAGCTGCCGGCTACCTGCTAACCTGTGAACTAAACTGCCGATTTCCAGACAACACAGACAGGAGTTGCTCCAAAAAACCTTTCTAAACAGATCCACTTCCCCTGTATCCTTTCTTTTCCACCACCTCTGGTGGGTGGTGGACTACAAGGGAGGTTAAAGTGTTTTAGAACCATCATTAAAATTGAGGTCTGGATTCCCTTCCCCCCTCTCTCCACGTGGTCATGGCCAGCCTCAACCTCTCCACTTCTCTACTCTCTCCCTCTCTCTGCCTTTCTCTGCCTCTACTCCCCTCTTAACTGCCCTCCCTATGCCCTAAAAAAACTCTATTACTATACTAAAAAAAAGAGGCCTGAAAAATTAAAGTTACAAACATCTTTGCAGCTTTGTATATGTTTAAGGTTATTTTATTATGATAAATATCTAAGAGTAGAATTCTGGCAATGAAAGAAATGTTTTTAAATATAAGTTGAACATCTGTCCAGGAAGGGAAAAGAAAATTCCCTATGGCAAACATGTAGGATCTTAGCGGTGTCTCAAGGAAGCCAAATGAAGCTACCAGGCTGTTTCCAGATTATTCTCGCCATGGCAGAAGATGGCTACTATGATTGGTCTAATGATTGTACCCACTGACATTGACCCTCCTAATTCTGCATTTGTGGACTTCCATCATTTTTCCAGACTAGAACAGAATGGCCAGGTCCCGGGTGAGTGTCTGTGTTTTTCTTACTGTGTCTCTCATAGAAATTGAAGAGTTTTGGGGAAGCAACAGAGAAAGTTTGGATAAACCAATTATCCTTATGTTCTGGATGCTCTCTGTTCAACTTGTTATCTACCTTAAGAGTGGAAAAACAGACAGACATAGGAATATAGGCAGGGGAAAATTAATTTTCCCACTTCTTTCTTTGGATCTGCACATTTCCATAGTGTATGTTTAATGGTTTCTGAACTTAGTTCCTTAACTATACATCATTTCCTTCAATATGTGTATAAGTACACAAACATATCTTGATCTTCCCCTTCATTAAGATTTGTTTTAATATGCCCCAACATGTAATAAAGATACATGTTCCACTATGTTCATAGCAGCCATATTTATAATAGCCAGAAGCTGGAAACAACCCAGATGTCCCTCCACAAAGGAATGGATACAGATAATGTGGTACATTTACACAATGGAATACTACTCAGCTATTAAAAACAATGACTTCGTAAAATTCACAGGCAAATGGATGGATCTTGAAAATATTATCCTGAATGAGGTAACTCAGTCACAAAAGAATAAACACAGTATGTACTCACTGATAAATGGATATTAGCCCAAAAGTTCAGAACACCCAAGATTCAATTCACAGACCATATGAAGCCTAAGAAGAAGGAAGACCAAAATGTGGATGCTTCAGTGTTTCTTAGAAGGTTGAACAAAATACTCACAGGAGGAGATATGGTGACAAATTGTGAAGCAGAGAATGACGGAAACACCATCCAGAGACTGCCCCAACTGGGAATACATCCCATATATCGCCACCAAACCCAGATGTTCTTGTGGATGCTGGGAAGTGCTTGCTGACGGAAGCATGATAATCTGTCTCCAGAGAGGCTCAGGCAGAGCCCGACAAATACAGAGGCGGTTGCTCGCAGCCAACCATTGGACTGTGAATGAGGTCCTGGATGGAGGAGTTGGAGAAGGGACTAAAGGAGCATAGGAGGTTTGCAGCCCCATGGAGGGAGCAACAATGTCAACTGGCCAGAACCCCCGGGAGCTCCAAGAGACTGGACCACCAACCAAAGAATACACATGGAGGGACCCATGGTGCTGGCCACATATGTTGGACATCAGAGGGAGGAGAGGCCCTTAAGCCTGAGGGTGTTAGATGTCCCAGTATAGGAGAATGCTAGGGAGGGGAGACGGGAGTGGGTGGGTGGGTGAGGGAGCACCCTCATAGAGGCAGGGGGAGGGGGAGCGGGATACGGGGTTCTGAAAGGGAGACCTAGAAAAGGGAAAATATTTGAAATGTAAATAAAGTAAATATCAAAAAGAGCCATAAGTAGCAATAATTTATATTTATAAATTTAAAATAATTAAGGTAAAAGTCTTTAATGTGTATACATACAAATAATAGCAAAAACTATTTCTCCTTTCCCCAGTGCTATATTTTGTTTTCTCAGGGGTCCTCATTATTAAGAGATTGTTGACACTATGGTGTATGCTTTGATGCAATTTCACTAGCTTAAAGCATATGTACATAAGTATAACTGTATACATACATACTTTTGTATATTTGGCTTCATGCTGGCTTATCCATCTTTTACCACCTGGTTGTATCTATCCATAGGTGTGCGTGATCCTTGAATAACTAGAAAGATTAGTCCATTTATATTTTTGTCTTCTTCTTTATCCCAAGCTGGCCTAAAATTCAAAGTCCTCTTGTCTCAGGCTCCCAAGTGCTTGGGTTACAAGGATGAACCATCATATTCAGCTAGTTTCATTCAGTTCCAGGATTTTATTATGGATATATCGCTTAGTTATTTGTCTCTTGATGTATATTTGAGCTTTAAAGTTTCTTGTAACAGAAAACCTGTCCCATGAAGAACTTTTTATGTATCTGTTTAAATAATAACAGGTGGAAGATACACTCAGAACATGAATATTTGAGGCAGTTATTCCTGTTTTCCCTTTGCTCTATTGAAATCTATATTACTTACTATTTCACAAGGTTTTTAAAGTACAGATAATTCAGGTTGTTGTTGTAGTGGTGGTGTTTTGTTGCTTTGCCTTGTTTTGTTAATGACCCAAGATTTCACATATCCCAGGCTGGCCTTAGACTTGCTATACAGACAAGGATGACTTGGAATTTCGGGTCCTGGTCCTCCCTCCACCTCCTAAGTGCTGACATTACAGGCTTATGCTTTCACATCTTGATTATGTGGTGCTAGAGATTGACCGCAGAGCCTTTTCCATGTCAGGCAAGTACTTTACTAACTAAATTACATCTCCAGCCTACAATTTTTGATGAAAGATGAAAAAGGACTCCAGTTCATCTTATGAACTTAACCTTAAATGTAATGAAGACACTACAAAAATTATTATAATTAAGTTTCACTTAAAATATAGGTGTTCAAATTCTATAACCATATCCTGAATAGAGCATTAATAAATTGAATTGAGGCTGGGAGGACCAACAAGATGGCTTAGTTTGTAAAGGGAGTTGCTAGCAAGCTTAACTACCTGAGTTCAATATCCAGATCCTATGTGGTGTAGGGAGAGAACCAACTCCCTCACCCAGATGATTGTCCACTGATCTCAACACCTCTGTATAGCACATGTGCAACTACCCCCCAACCACCTCACGAACAAAAATAGATGAATAAAGGTAATGAATTGAGCATTCATAACTTTTACACATAGGGAAATTTAAAGGAAAACTTTATTTATTCAACTAAAAGAAAGAAATCATTCATACTCCATCCTTAAGTCTTTTCCTTCAGTATTTTTTGTACATTCTTCCACAGATAATTTTTCTATGTCTATCTAGGTACATAAACCTGTTCTCTTTATGTCTTCTAGCATATTAACTTAATACATGTTGTTTCTGGTTGTGTTTTTATGGAACTGGTGATCAAACCTAGGGCCTTGGGTCTACTAGGCAAGCATTCAACCACTGAACTACAATCCCCAGCCCATAAGTCTAGAAGGATTACTTCAGATTAGACCAAAACATGTTTTTTCTTTGTTTTATTTTTGCTGGTTTGGGTTAGTTGGTTGGTTGATTTTTTTGTTTTCTGAGATGGGTTTCTCTATGTAGCCCTAGCTGTCCTGAAACTCACTCCTATAGTCCAAGCGTGTCTCTATTTCCCTAGTGTTTGAATTAAAGGCATGCACTACCATACTGAGCTAAAGCTTTTGAGTTTAATGGAAGTCTTGTGAGGGAGCATGGTGTCTGTGTGTTCCTGTGCATATGTATACATAAGTACATCCTTATGGAGGCCAGAAATTGAAGTCAAGTGCCTTCCTCTATCACTCTCTATAATATATTGGGTCAGCGTCTCGTTAAACTTGCAGCTCAATAATTCAGCTAACCTAACCAGCCAGCTTCCTACAGGGATGCCTCTGGAGTCTAGCCAGCCACCTTGCCCTGTCTCTTCTGGAACACCTGATTGTTTTAAATGGATGCTGGAAATCAAAATATTGGTTCTCACAATTACACAGCAAGCACTCTATCCACTCGGCCATCTTCCCGGTCCCCAGAAAGTGTTTGTGGATATCACTCTGGTGTAATGCCAGCAACTGGACTCTACCCAAATGAACCTCTACAGGGATGACATGTTTGAGAACTACAGTCATATGTTGTCTGTGGGTGAGAGACTGCTGCACAATGGGATATAAAATGGCGCTGCCAGTAGTGTGTCCCACTCGGAGATGCTTCAGGGATGAAGGACGTGAAACCTTCAGTGAGTTTCAGTGGGAGGCTCACTGTCCAGTTTCCCTAGTCACAGCTGTACTCTGGATAGGATATTGGTGCTCTTGTCTTCTAGGCTAATGCTCTACAGGAAGGGCCAAGGCCTCACACAGGTGGCAGCCATCTTCAGAGATTATGCCATCTTCAAAGAGCAAGCAGCTATGGGCCTTAGTCTGGAGTGCCCCAGCATTAGTAAGAAAGACCTATGTTGCTTCCCCTGGACAGGATATCTGATTGCCCAGCCAACGTGGTTTTCAGGATGGAACAAGAAGCTTTGGCATCATATGGAGAAATCCAGACCAGGACCTGTCCAAGTGAACACACTTCAAGTGGCTTAGACCATGCTAGGAAGCCTGATTATCAACAAGACCTTGGTCCCTGGGAATGTTTGTGGGAGCTGTTCTCAGCTCCCCCAGACTAGTGGGCATGGCTCTGGTCTGGTGAATACCTACCAGGGCTCCTGACTACAGAGTCTTTGCCAGTCTCTATGCTCTCTGCCTGGTTTTTAGACAGAACATAGCCTTTTGTGTGCTAAGATCCCTTCTATACTTTCGTGCCCACTGGTTTGCTAATGAGATATTAGTAAATCTGTAATTTCTGCCTAGAGTGGCCTCATGTTCCTGCCATGATGTCCATGGGCCTAACTAAATCTATAAAACTGTCAATCCCACATATAGTCTTTTATTCTATAGGTTGCCTTGGTCGTGATGTTTCATCACAGCAGGAGAAAAATACCCAAGGCACCAGCATTGTTAGTCTTTCTTTCTAGATGAATTTTGTAGAGCATGTTTTCATGTCCTTATTTGCCGTCTATGTATACTATCTGCTAAAATATTTGTTGAAATATTTTTTTGTTTGTTTGCTACTTTCTTGTAAAGTGTGTGTGTGTGTGTGTGTGTGTGTGTGTACTTGTCTTCTGTTAACTTGTGTTTCCCAAATTTCTACTATGAAGCTATTTTTTCTGAAAATTTTTATTGCATTTGTTTACATATGTACATGCATGTGTTAGTGGGGAGAACAGCACAAACCACAGCATGTGTAGAAGTCAGAAGAAAACTAATAGGAGTCAGTTCTTTCTTTCAGAAACAAGCGTGCGGGTGGACCTCAGATCATCAGGCTGCATGACAAGCATTTTGACTTCTCGAGTCATCTCACATTTCTGGCTTGCTTTACTTTTAATAGTTTCTTTTGATGCACAGAAAATTTTAATTTGAGAGACTCAAATATGTCAAGAAATTATTTTATGATTCATATTTTTTGTGTCCGAACAAATTTCCAATTCAAGATAACAAAGGGTTTTTTTTCTTTCATGTTTTCTATTATAAGATTGATGGGTTGGGTTCTAATACTTAGGACTATTAGGAATACTGAGTTAAGTTACTTATTAAGCTGTTAACTTGGCACGAGGTACCAAGCTTAGTTTTTACATACAAATATCCAATTACTCCAGCAGCAACTTTTCCCATTTTTCTTCTTTTCATACATGTCTGTGTACACACATGTGTGTTTTGTGTATCTGTAAGTTCACATGTGTGGGTAGACATGTGAATGCAAGTGTTCATGATGAGCAGATAGAGGACTACAAGAAAAGTTGAGGCCAACTTCAGTGGCAAGATGCATCCATAGACAAAAAAATACAAAATACAGAAAAAGTGAAGCTGAAGAGATGGCTCAGGAGTTAAGAGCACTGGCCGTTCTTTCAGAAGAGTTCAGTTCTCACATGTCTGCTTACAACCATCTATAGTAATCTGATGCCCTCTTCTGGTGTGAAGATGTATGCACAGTCATACCACCCATATACATAAATAATCTTTAAAAAAGAATGTGAAAAAAAAACATTTATAGAAACAAAGACTATCTCTCTAAGACAAAGGCTCCCTAAATGTTACTTGTGGAGAAAGCATGCAATTGGATTTGAACTTGCTTAGTCAAAACAAAAGCTATGCAAGAAAGAAAGATGAGTGTAGGGCATATTACAAACCATTACTGCATTCTAATCTTGATAAAACTTGACCTACAGAGAGTTGGAGAAATTCCTTAGTATAATAGTTATACTTCATGGTCTATGTCAAATAATTTAGCCCAGGCAGTAGTCTTACGAGTGTAAGGAATGTCAAAGTCATCCTCTTTGTTTATTATTTATGTTCATTTAATTTACAAAAAATAAAGTATAATTCTAGACATGTTCAATAAATGTGACAATTTCAAATATTTTTGTTACCTTTATTTATGAATGGTGGCACACATGTACTGCAGCTTGCATGTGGAGGTCAGAAGACAGTTTGTGGAAGCCTGTACTCTCCTTCCACTATATGGATCTTGAGAATTGAACTTAGGACATCTGGCTCAGTAGCAAGCACTCTCACCCACTGAACCATCTTGCCAGCCCCATCATCAGTTTTTTTATCATGAGTTCTTCACCCAATGAGAAAAATAGATCATCAGGATCCCTGAAACCAAACCATGAACAAGCATTGCAGTTGCATCAGCAACTACATGTTCTCTCTCTTTTAAGAAAAAGTAATCCTTTTATGAAGAAACATAAGATGTTTAATTTTATGAGTATCTCACAAAATTGCAGTAGTATTTAAATTAATCAAAATTAAATTGAATGATAAGAAATTAGTGAAATTTTGATGCTGTTAAAAACAGTGGCGCACGCCTTTAATCCCAGCACTTGGGAGGCAGAGACAGGCGTATTTCTGAGTTCAAAGCCAGCCTGATCTACAGAGTGAGTTCCAGGACAGCCAGGGCTACACAAAGAAAACCTGTCTGGAAAAAAAAAACCCAGTGGTACACACCTTACTCTCAGCTACTTAGGAAGCTGAAGCAGGAAGATCACTAGCTCAGGAGTTCAACACCAATCTGAGCAACCCATGCAGACACCTTATTTCAAGGAAAATATTGATTATGTCAATAAACTGAAATAACAATGTACCAACTAAGAATTTTCCCTATCTTTGAACATTTAGAAATGGTTTATGGTAAATTGCTAAGTGGGAAAACAGACTATAAAACCATTTATTTACACTGTAAAAGCATTGAAGAAGATGCATAATGAACAGAGATTGTGTACAGAAACACATAATTCTAATTATTAGCAAAAACATAAGCACATGATGGAATTCTTGCACGTTAAGGTACAGATAAGTGTGAGCGTATACATGCAGACAGATGCATGGAGCAAAAATCCAGAAAGCAAATACCACAAATGAGAAAGTAAATTGACACTTTGGTGTGGGGAGATATTGAGTATCTTAAATTTGTTCTAATGTAGTCTTCAGAAAGGATTTAGAGAAAGGACTGAAGGAGCTGAAGGAGTTTGCAACCCCATGGGAAGAACAACAATATTAACCAACCAGACCCCACAGAGCTCCCAGGGACTAAGCCACCAACCAAGGAGTTCACATGGCTCTTGCTGCATATGTAGCAGAGGATGGCCTTGTGAGGCATCAATGGGAGGAGAGGCCCTTGGTCCTGTGAAGGCTAGATGCCCCAGTGTAGGGGAATGACAGGGCTGGGAGGCAGGAGTGGGTGGGTGGGTGGGTGAGCACCTGCTGCAGGGAATATTTAAAAAGAAAGCAGGCACATTCCAGAGCTACTTTCAACAACCTGCTAGTGAAAGAGCTCACGCTGGGCCACAGGGCTCTTGCCTCACTTGACAGTCCCTCTGCCCACCATCTCTCCTCTGGCTACCACCTGCACCCCAGGGTCAGCCATCTTAAGCATATAGTTAACCAATCAGATTTCATATTAATAAATATACAATTTACAAGATGCCAATTCAGTAATTTCAGAGCCAGTTGATAATGATAAAAGCTGCCCACCTAGATGAGACAAATTATCCCAAAATTCTAACCTTTAGTGATATCAAGACTACTACTGGTGGTGCTACGCCAGTTTATGTCTGCAGCCATCTTCCTTCCTCCTCCCTCCAGAGATACTCTGTTTCTCCAACTCTTAGCTCCACATCCCTGTTCACTGTCCAATCACAGGGCTCCTATGGCCCTAATGTAATTGGACAGGGAAAATCCTGTATCAAGCAACATCATAGAAGCAGGCGGAAGGGGATAGGATAGGGGGTTTCCAGAGGGGAATCCTGGTAAGGGGAAAACATTTGAAATATAAATAAATAAAATATCCAATTGAAAGAAAAGAATGTAAGCCTCTGGGTATCCCTATGAGGGGTTTTCTTGACTGGGTTAAAGTGGGAAAACCCACACTAAATGGGGTCAGGATTCCTGGGCTGGATCCTGTGCTCTCTAAGAGTACTGGCATTCATTGCACTCTTATTCAGAACTACGCATGCAATGTGACCAGTTGCCTTAAAGTGTGAACAAGATCTTGAAGCAGGATCCCAGTCCTGGAAAAAGCCTTCTGACAGTTGTTTCTGTCAAGGTGCTTTATCACAACAACAGAAAAAGAAACCAAGAAGTCTTGTTTCAAAATCTCAGCAAGATCATTCTCACATCTCATGCTTTTCCACTTTCTGCACTAACACCACAGGGCCAGCCAGACTATGTGATCTGAACACCAAGTCTGCATTTAGTACTCCATGGACTTACTGAAATCCTTTCTTGCTTTGGGCCCCACTCAAAGTCAGCAGTGTTGTGTCAATTTATATATCAGTCAGAGAAGAATTTCTAAGTATGGACAGTGTGTTATCTACAGAACATTACCAAATGCTGTATTTTCCTTTTGTGAAGTTAAAAGTCTGTCTTTGAGTCTGTGGTGGTCTTAGTCATTATCCAGGATCTAGATGGCTTCTAAAGAGAATAAAATGATTGGTTAAATGTGTTAGGACCATCATTTCTTCATATTTTTTTCTTTGATTGTGGCAGTATTTTCCTTTATAGTTCCTTATGGGGCAGTATTTTTTTTCTAAACTTGCCATCCTGTTTCTCAGATGAGAGAAGAGGGGAGACTTTTCTTTGTTTTACCTCATGGTGAAAGCTTGTACATTTTTTGTGGAGATGAGTCCAACTGCCAGATATATGAATTCCAGTTAGACACTTAGAGGCTTATGAAATGAGATGCAACAGGCTACTATGAATAAGTTTCATGACAAGACTCCACTTATTACCTGGGCTTAATAAACTCCAACTCTGTCAGAAAGGCCATGAGACTTAGGTGTTTATGTATTGATGTCAAATCAGCAGGATGTTCCTGGCAGTTCTAGAAATTCTGGGTAGTCCCTCCCTATTTTTTTTTTTTTTTTTGCAACAGTGTCTCTTTAGGAAGTCTTGGATGAACAAGGGCTTCTTATGTAGACCAGAGATTTTCCTTCCTCTGCCTCCTGGGGTTAAAAGCATGCATGACCACACCCACCTGGGTATTCCCCTTTACAAGCATATAGTTATCCAAATAAATGGCCTTGAGGGATGGATTAGAGTAAGTACTATAACATAAACTGATGGTTTCAATTAGATTGCCCTTCATAGGCTCATATATTGGAATGCTTAGGGATTGGCATTAGGACATGTGGCCTTGTTGGATTAGGTGTGGTCATGTCTGCCTGCCTGGGTGCCTGCCTCCATGCTCCCAACCATGACAATAATGGACTAAATCTCGGAACCTGTAAACCAGCCCCAGTTAAATAATGTCCTTTATAAAAGTTGCCATGGTCAAGGTGTCTCTTCACAGCAGTGGGACATGGACTAAGCTATATATCTATTACAGTATTATACAATCTTCTCTGAAATAGTTTCTGGATCTGAAGATGGACTCAGGACTGGGAACTGGGCACCAGGCTTTCAGTTTTTAATAAGTCAATTCACTTCAGACTTAAGATTCTCTGAGTTTGTCTCCTTTCTGGTTAGAATATTGACTGCCCATCAGTATTACTCCTAGGGACATAGCTGCAGAAAGAATGAAGTTCCAGAGAAAATGTTGAGGCACTTATGATTTAATAAGATATTGGCAACAGCTTTGTGAAAATGCCCCTTAGCAGACAGAGAAAGTTCCTTTTATTACTGGTTTGCTGAGAAGGTTTTTTTCCTCCTATCCTGACTGTTCTATGATAAAACACAAGTGGATTTGTGACTTCCCATGGTGTCATAATTTATTGAATAACAATAAATTCACATATTTAGAGATTTCCATGAGAGCAATTTGTCACATAATCTGCCTACCGAAGGAGCTAGGCTGAGGCAAATACAGGTTCATTATTCCCACCTTAATTCCTAATATTAACCAATCACATAGCACAGTAAATAAATCTGTATGCATGCATATTAGTTACAGAATGGATATGAGTTAAGGAGGCTGTGGTAAAGTTGGAGAGGTTTCATCAGTGGACCGAGAAGGGGTCTGTAGGGATAATGAACCAGACAGTACCACGAGAGAGCTGCTGCTGGAGCTGCTGGAGCTGCTGGAGCTGCTGGAGCCAGGTTTGAAAGGAACAACGGTAGTTCAGCTGCCAGGTGAAAGGTTGAACCTCTCAGAAGTAGGAAATGGGTGAGGGAAAAGGCTGATAAGATGCAGGTCCAGATAGGCAAATAGGTGACTAGGCAAGGGGTCCAGGAGGCAGTGTCAACAGCAGGGGGATAGCCAAGCAAAAGCTCCAGGAACAGTAAGGAGATCCTCAGTTCTTCCTGTACATACCAGGTATCAGATGATAGGTTGGTGTGGGAGCCATGCCAACACAGTGCTAGGTGTCCATCACATAATGGGCTCCAGGTGAAGGAATTCCAATCCTTTTCTTGGTCGGGCATGTCTGAGAAGTTCTAGGGTCTGTTTATTTATATAGGGTTTTAATTAAATGCACATGTGCCTCTACAGTTTCGATTCGCCTAATAAATGAATAGAGTGGGTCCTCTTCTATTCTCAGGAATAAGTTATTTGTCGGTCTATACTGGATGAGGGTTACCTAATAGATGGTGAAGGTTTTGAATATAGCCAGGGAATTCTCCCTCAAAACAGCCAGCTGCTTGTAAAATGGAACCTCCTAGGTAGGACACGGCCCTAAAATCTTTATTGTCATACAATGCAGAGAACCTCAGGGCTGCGCAGAGCCTGATTCCCAAAGGAACTAAAGTGAGTACTAAAGGAAATCAAAGGCAATGCACCCATTTGAATAATTTTGTGTATCGGGGTTGGGGGGTGGAGGTCACTACAATTTGCACCAAATCTGAACTCCCCTGGATAAAACACCCGAAGTTTCTTGAGTTTCACAAAAGACAGCATTGAGGTTTCAGCTCTGGAGCAGCCATCATGGCATCTACAGCTGCTTCTTGGCTTGTTCAATCTTTCTCCTCCTCTTTATCATCTTCATCCTCCTCATCCTCTATGTCCTCCGCTTCTTTCCTTCTTCACATGTCTGTGGCATTTGTGATGCCTGGTGTCTTGTTAAAATCTTTTGTGACCTTAGGTGACAAAGTTGTCAAGATAGTGCCTTACCCTACTTATCAGATACCTAGGCTCAGCACAGCCAAATTATAAATATAGATATTGGCCTTGAGGCAGAATTTGGGCTGTACATTTCTAGGTGTATCCAACATGTACCTGTAATCAGGGTTTTTATGTAGCATGTAGTTTTAAATAAAACCCATGCTAAATCCAGCTAGACAAAGGCATCTGCGGTTTCACCCACCCCCACAGCTAGCTCTCTGTAGCTTTCTTGCCCTGGTTCCTGCAGCTACCTTGCTCAGCTACCCAAAGCAGTTTTACCTGAAATGTCTGGAGCTACCACTCACATTTATCAGGCCATTCACCCGTTGTGGCTGGCGTGCAGAACACCAACTCACTCAGCTCTCCTTAGCCAAGTGAAATGAAAACACTAGAGACTTATACTATACCGGCCAGATTTATAACCATAAATCTCCAACCCC
>JADRCH010007821.1:0-15086 GCA_019843965.1 Rhynchomys soricoides
GTGTGTGAGTCTCTAGAATCCATGTTTGATGAGAAAAGCACTCTGAGATTTCAGTTCGCACCCATGAAACATGAAATACAGCTGTCCAATTATTCTGCATCTGCACCAAGCTCCCAAGATTAAAAGGACATAAAAATCCTTGGAGTGTTTGATTGTCTACTGATTAGGGGCAAAACTATTGGTGGTCACTGAAATCCTTTGGAGCAATTGAAAGGAATATGTTGCATGGAGTTCAGGAGGAAGTTGCTGTCTTAAATCCATGTGTTTATGTCCCTTTTCTGCTCTTGGTGTATTATGAAGGCCCACAGGAAGTTCAGGTGGCTCACAGTGTCTTCTGAGCAGTCCAGATTGTTTTTTTTTCATTGCCTGCTACCTTTTCCTTTCCATCTACTTCTGCTCACTAAAAGCTGGCCATGTACTTTGGCTTAGTATTCATTCATTGAGTAATTGAGTTGCTTGGAGGTGAAGCTGCAGCCAGAAGAATTCCCATAGCTGAGGTACAAAAACAGGGCTGTTTCAGAAGCCTACACTACACAGCCTTGGGAACTTGCAAAGCAAGATTGGATAATAGGCCAAGAACCTTGATTCCAAGTCCAGTTTATGAAGAGAAATCGCATCGCTGACTGAGGAGTTATAGGTTTTTCCCCCTATGTATCTATCCCATTCAAGATTTGTTTTTTATACCTCCAAAATATCCTGGCAGATTTGTTCATTAGCATTAACTGGGAAACTAAACAGGTTACTGCAATATACTATGTTTGTATTGTGTGAAAACAAATATTTTTTCGTGTATGAGAGTGTGCCCTTCAATAGCCATAGACATAGAGGAGTGTGGTTCTGTTTCTTCATGGCCATCACCTTTCAAATTCTGTGCATAGCCTTGGCAATATTTTCATGTAGCTCACTCTTGCTGATTATAGGACCTATAGAGTGCCCATGGATTTCATGTGAGATGGTTTCTCTGGGTATTTGCAGATATAGGGGTTGACAAGTAGAAGACAGGCAAGGTCCTGCACTGGAGAAATAATCATAGCTGTCGCTTCATTTCAAGGCAAGATTCCTATAAGGCATCCACAAGCATTTCTAGGTTGCTCACATCTCGCATAAACTCAGATTCAGAAATTGCTAAAATGTTATTATTCTATATAATTCACCTGGACTATTGGAGAAACATGGTGTTTTCTTTAAACTCCAGCACATTGTGTAATTCACAGTTCACTTTCTAGTAGTTTTTAACAGCTGAGACAAAAATCCAAGCCCAGGTGCTCTATGACATTTGAGGAAGAAGGGAATGACTTCAGCTGATAGGTCATGCTGGATTGTCCAGCTGAATAGAGCTGGTGTGGGCGGGACAGCTGAACTGACAAATCCTTACCAGGCCTTTGTTCCTTCCTTCCCTAGGTCTGCAATACTCCAGCAGATACCGGAACATGGCAGGGACCAGGACAAGATCTCCCTGGGGGCGACCTGCTGTAGGAGGAGCACTGAATGTGCCCAGCAAATCCACCACTACTGCCTCTCCTCCCTAATAACCATGACAGTAGTGGGCTGCATTTTCTTCCTGCTTAAATTTATCCTGTAAAGATTATTACCATTAGTAACTGCTTTTACACTATGTTGCCAAGGCCAGCTACATGCTGTAAATCTGTGCTGCAAAATGAGCAGCCGAAGAATGGTTCTTAGCACAATTCTTATATTTGGGTTTTGTTCTGTGTTTTGATTACTTTGGTTATTTTGTTCTCCTTTATTTAATTTGAAGTTTTGCTATTTATTTGTTGTTTTGTTCTTGAAATTGATTTGATATTTTGATAAGGCTATACACTGTACATATTGACTGCCTGCCTGTGGAAGTTTTAAAAGGAGTATATCTGTTCCAATCCGGGCAAAGAACACCTTACTGTCCTTGCATGTTTGACAGCAGCTGCAACTGGGAATTCAATAAAGAAACAATGATATCTGTGAACAAAGGAGCACTTGCCAACTTAATGTCAGCACATTTCTTGTGATTCTGTGAAAACTCTGCAGCAGACCTGTGTGTGAGCTGGAAGAGTGAGAATGTGTTCTTCTGACACCATTTATTTGAAGCAGCTTTAGTACAGATTATTTAAACTTAATGCATATACAATTCAATAAAAAAAAATGTGTGAATCGCCCAGATTCTTTGTTGGGCCTGAAGATGAAGAAATGAATCCTGGTGACTATCATCAGTTCTTCCACCATGCTGATGAAGCTAATGATGATGAGGAGTCTCCAACAGAAAGGCAGATTGTGAATGGAATATGTTCCATAGCAAAGAAATACAAATCCAAACCCATGAAGAAAATTCTGGAATTTAATTCTGAAGAATTAAATTCTTTAAATATATCACATTAGTAGCTTTTGACGGGAAAGTTATTTTGAATGAACCCATGGAAAACTGGCCTATATGAGATTGTCTTATTTCTTTCCATTCTAAAGGATTTCCACTGGACAAAGCAGATGCCTATGCAAAACTCAGGAATCCATTTATCAATGACTTGAATATGCAGTCCCTCATACAAGATAAAAGAGCATTTATAGCATTCTTCAGGTTGAAGGTATCCTACTTCCTCAGTATGCATTTCTGAACCATGATCGAAATAACCAAAAAGAATGCCATCTGATTGAAGGAGGAGATCATGTGGAAGTGAATGGGGAAGTTTTCCAAAAGCCATTTGTGGAAAAGCGGGTCAGTGCAGAAGACCACAAGGTTTACATTTATTATCCAACTTCCACCAGACGTAGAAGTCAAAGCCTTTTAAGGGAGATTGGCAGTTGAAGTAGTGTGTATTCCCCAGAGAGCAATGTCAGAAAAACGGGGTCATATATATACAAAGACTTTATGCCTACATTTGGTACTGATGTTAACGTTTATAACATGGGTCCAGAGTAATCCCATGCTGAAGCTCGAAAATCTACAGCTCTCAATGACAAGGTAGAATGACACAGCAAAGGGAAGGAAGAAAGATACCCCATCATTTTCTATGCATGGGAGAAGCTGATTGCATGGAAAGTCTGCCTTGCTTTTAAGCAAACAGTTTGCGGCTTTGATTTGTTATGTGTCATTGAACAATCCTATATGTGTGATGACAATGACTTCAGTTTTGTTAAAATTCCTTGAAGTAATATGATGATTTGTGCAAAAAAAATCTGGACAATATCATAATGTGGGATCTTGTGTCTCAGTTTCATATCCCATGGTCAATACCATTAGAAGCTGAACAGATTGTAATTGTACCAACAACCTGTGGAACTCTGATGGAATTTTGAGGTGTCATGGCTTTGATCTGCTATGGGGATCCAACACCAAAACATCAAATGTAAATGGAAGTGAGGCATTAGTAGTTTTTTGTTTTATTTGAAAGGTGTGATGGATATAAATCAGGGAAGTTAAAGCTGAAGATGCCAACACCATTACAGAAAGTCCTTGGTATTGCACTGCTGCTTCTTATGGTGCTTGGGGAAAATAATGACTCTGAAATTGAAGAAAACAGATCAAAACTTGAACCCCTTAAGTCTGTGTTAGGGATTTATAGTCATTTTTCGGGAATAAACTGTAAGGTCCAGGTGACCTAACTCCCTCATGGATCTCTGAAAACGTCAAGTAAGGAGAAAGATAACCAAAGAGAGGAGCCATCCTTCCTTTTGGTTGTATAGTGGGGAGGAAAACTGAGCCCTAAAGGCAGGGTTCAGGCTGAAGACCTAGGAAGAGCTTTTAGGTGTATGTACTCTGGAGGTCAAACAGATTATACTGGCTTTCCTGGTTGTGGTTTCCACTGACTACATAGCACCTACAGACATAACATCAAAAGATATGCCTCTAATGAAGGGCAGTTCCAGATGACTGCAGCTGCTCTTGCAAAGGGTCTCTTGACTCTAGAAGGAGAGCTTAACCCCATTCTTGTTCAGATGGTGAAAAATGCAAATATGAACCACCTTTTGGATTGTGACATTGATTCTTTGAGTAACTGTCAGCGGCTTGTCAAAGCAAGTCAGAGTTTGCTGACACTGTCAATCAACTCCATCCTGTGTATTCTAGAGGTGTTCTGTCTCCTGAATGGCACATTCACACCAGATTATATTTTACCAGTGAGAGTCACGTGCATTTGTTTACTATCCATTCTTCGCTATGGCACCTTATGCAATGAATGAAAGGATGAGCAGTGAAAATGTGCAATGAATTATCTAAACTTTGTCAATGAACTCAACTAAATGACACAGTTTGTTATCATGCTCCCTGAGAATCCTAACAAGGATCTTTCCTCAGAGGAATGCTTTCATTTTGAATTACACTTGATTCCTGGATCCAAAGTGTACTAAGATAACAATTTGCTTTTTGACTATGTGTATAGGCCAGCTTTCTGGGATAATGAAGCCAGAAGATCGCTTAGAATTGATGATGATGAATCCCATACCTCTAAAAGATATGAAGTTGATCTGGCTGTGATGTTGTTTCAACCATTGGTGTCAGAGCCAATCTATGTACACAGGAAATAACCACTTCTTAGGTCCAGGAAGATGACATCAAATGAGGTTGTATCTGAAAATGCCAACTAACTCCAAATACCAAGAACTCTTGTGGAACAGAAGCAGAACCCTACTGTAGGCTTTGAGCCTATTCCATCGATCTGTCCTCTAGCAATCCTTCACAGTGCGTGGTTTTTAAAGCAAGGGGATGACTTTCTGTCTTTCATTGTTTCTCAATCAACTGAAGTTCTGTGCAAGGTCCCTGAAATGTCCTCCTAGGCCTCACGTTCTAGTAAAGAAATTAAAAAATATTTCCTTAAATAGATAAACACCTGTAAAGATATTCCCAACACTGTCTGTGGCTTTACAGAGCACCAAATTAAACAACAAAGTAGCAGGCTGAGGACCACCTCCAGCATTGCACTCCAATACCTCATCTAAGAAGAAGAGTTTAAGTAGCAAAACTGAGGGGCATGCACTCTAGAAAAGCACTGGGCAGAAAAGATGAGCACAGATCCAGAAGTTCTCATGCTTCTAAAGGGACCTGTTGCTTAGCGAAGGATGTCTAAGAAACCTTGACTGAAGCTGGTCAGAGCCAGTGATTCATCATGTGTCACCATGTTTTACTTTATACATGTGTGTATTTCTTTAAACACCGCAGAAGCCAAAGGGCCTTCTGTTTTCATTGAGACAAGGAGCTTTGTCTGGATCTAGAAATGTTCAAAATAATGTCTGTGTGGTTTGTGTAATGAAATTCATGGAAACTGCTATTGCTTTCACTGTGATTCCCGTGTGCCTGTGGTAGAGACAAAGACCACAGAAATCCATCTGACTGGTACCAAAGTGCACTCTCTTCAGGTGCCTCTCTACACCTTTCATTTTTACTGGATTGCACATAGTGACATTGGACAGGCAAGATAACATGTTGATGACTTTTTTAAAAGTAAATTCCCAAAGAGATCTCATTGACCATTTTCATTAGAATTTTTTTATCATTGTTACAGTAATTTATGCTGTAATACTTATTGACTGGATTATACAGATAATGAAGTAGTCTTTTTTCAATTTGTGCTTTGAATTTTTTTAAATATTACAAATGCAGGTGGGGAACTATACCTTTATATACATAAATTTACAAGTTAATCTGTAGAAAATATTTTCTGTATACATTTCTTTACCATCAAACAAAACTTCTTCGTTCATCAAGAAAACTGTTTCTGTATTAGCTAGAGAGGCAGTTTCAGTGTTTCTTTTTATGAACTTTAACTGCACAATTTGTAAATTTTACACTTAAACAGCACACCGTGTTGGGAGTATCTTTGTAGGTGTATACGTATTTAAGAAAATTATTTTATGATTTTTGTACTGGATCGTGAGGCCATGGAGGACATTTCCGGAACCTTTTGCAGAATTTGAGTTGATGGAGAAGCAATGAAAGCAAGAAAGTCATCCACTTGCTTTAAAATCAGGGAATTGTGAAGTGTTTCTTCAGGACAGATTTATGGAATCCAGCTCAAGTTTTCCTTGAGACCCATGGACTCAGGTCTAAAATGGGAGTTCTGCTGTTAGTAACTGTCATCCATGGTATATTTCTCATGTTTTCATATTCAGATATCCAGTGTATTTGTTGATTTCATCAAGAAAACTCAAATGATTGTACATTTGTAGTAAGTAAATGGTGTTTACAAATGATGAAATTTGGAAGAAAGATTGAGATGACTATTATAATTTCACCTAATATTAAAAAAAGAAAGAAATCAATCTCCTTGATGCTTTTTCTCCTTAATGCACAAATAATTCTTTGAAACATTTGAAATTACTTACCAAGTAAACAGACTGCTAAACAAGAATCTCAAACATTGGATATGATGTAACTTAAGGTCCTATAGCTTGAAACTTATGTTTAGAAGAAGTACTGGAACCTTAGTGTATAAATAGTTATTGTTATTCTTCCAAAGTGTATTCTACCTTAAATCATCTTATATTAACTGACTTGTAGAGAATAGGCATATTATATTTTCTTGATTGTTTAAAAAGCAATGAGATACAGAAGTTCCAAATATGTACAAAAAATAAGTTCTTATATTTCACTTGATTGTAAATGTATATGGTGATAAATATTGTAAGCAATTGAAGTATTTACATTTTCTGTATCTAAATATGTGGTTACTGTACTCATTATGGGAGTTGACGAGACTACTTTTATGTTTTAAGTGGAATGAATTAAAATTTTTTTTCAGAAGAAGAGTGACTTGAATTTAAAGCATTTATTAAATTATTATTATTATTTTTCCTACTTTATTTACATTTCAAATGTTTCCCCCTTTCCAGACCTCGCCTTCGGAACCTCCCCATTTCCTCCCCACTCCCTTTGCCACTATGGGGATATTCTCCTACCCACCCACCCACCCATTCTTGACCTCCCTCCTTGGAATTCTCCTCTACTGGGGGATCTAACACTCTCAGGTCCAAGGACCACTGCTCCCCCTGGTGGCTAAAAAGACCCTCCTGTGTCACTTGTGTGGCCAGCACCATTGGTCCCTCCATGTTTATTCTTTGGTTGGTGGATCAGTCTCTAGGAGTATCTGGGGATCAGGACAGTTGACACTGTTGCTGCCTTTCTGGGGATGCAAACTCCCTCAGCTCCTTCAGTCCCTTCTCCAGGTCCTCCATCTGGGACCTCACATACTGTCCTACTGTTGTTGTGAAGTGACTTTTGGGTATTTCAAACTTTTGAGCTAATAACTACTTAACAGTGAGTACATACCATGTTCATTCCTTTGTGATTGCTTTACCTCGCTCAGGATAATATTTTCAACATCCATCCATTTGTCTGCAAATTTCATGAAGTCATTGTGTTTAATAGCTGAGTCGTATTCCACTGTGTAAATGTACCATATTTTCTGTATCCAGTCCTCTCTGGAGGGACTTCTGGGTTGTTTCCAGCATCTGGTTATTATAAATATGGCTTCTATGAACGTAGGGGAACATGTATCTTTATTACATGTTGGAACATCTGGGTATATGCCCAGGAGTGGAATAGCTGAGTCTTCAGGTAGTATTATGTCATTGTATTAGTGTTCTTTATTTTACGTGTTAAAATAGAAAATTTCCAGCAGCATTTTATATTAAAGACAAGAAGCAGGGGGAGGGGAATATGATAGGGCATTTCTCAGGAGTGAGAGACAAGGAAAGGGAAAAGTAAATAAAGAAGGTATCCAATATAATGTAAAAATAAATAGTATTTATCACAGGGAAAGGATATTAATATCATGAGGTGATAGTGTTTATGAGCAATGATATCAGGTATGAGAGCTAGTGAAGAAATCAGAAAGATATGAAGTAGCCTGCAGGAAGCCTGAAAGATGATAAAACTAAAGATACGTTTATAGAAGTGTTTGAAGACCCAGGGAGGACTGGTCAATAAAGTGATTCATCTCCAGCTGGTGGTATAAAAGCCATGAGGTAGTGTCCAGAACAAAGTCAGAGTGGTGAACCAGAGGTGACAAGCTATTGTGATTAGCCTTGCCTAGAAGTTTGTGCTCTCCACCAACCCCCTTGTTTAAGTGCTCCATAGAAGGGGACATAATGGACTCTGTGCAAAGGGAATGCTCTGTTAGAACTGCAGTGTATTACTGACTTCTGACCATCTTAGAGTGTTTAAAGTGATGCAAAAATGGGAGTGTGGTTGGCCAGTGTAGCAGTAGAATGTGTATCTGCTTTAAAAACTCGGGCAGAGGTATTGTGCATTCCTCACTACCCGCCCAATATTCTAGATTTCAGAAAGGAGGACACCCATACATAGCCTGATATTAAATAAGTCTTTTTAAATTGGAAGTTTTATTTATTTACATTTCAAATGTTATCCCCTTCCCTGGTTTCCCACCCTCCCAAGATCTCACATCCCATCATCCTCCCCCTGCTTCTATGAGGGAGTTGCCCAAGCCAACTACACATTACTATGTCCCTGCCCTCCATTGCCCTATACTGAGGCATCTATAGCACCTTCATAGGACCAAGGACCTCTCCTTTCATTGATTCCTGACAAGGCCACCCACTGCCATATATACAGCTGGAGCCATGTGTACACTTCTGTTGCTGTCTTAGTCCCTAGGAGATGTGTGTGGGGTCGTCTGGTTTGTTGGTATTGTTATTCTTCCAATGGGGTTTCAAACACCTTCAGCTCCTTCAGTCCTTACTCTAACTCTTCCATTGGAGACCCCATGTTCAGACCTAAGTATGGCTGCAAGTATCTACCTCTGTATTTGTGTGGCTCTTGCTGTGCCTCTCAGCATACAGTGATCTCAGGATCCTATCAGCAAGCATTTCTTGGCATACAAATTACTGTCAGTGTTTGCTGACTGTATATGAAGTGAAAGTCTTAGAAATATCAGTAATTCAAGTCCCATTACTAACCATAGTAAAAGCATTATACAGTAAACCAGTAGCCAATATCAAAGTAAATAGAGAGAAACTTGAAGCAATCCCACTAAAAACAGAAATAAGACTGGGTTGCCTACTCTCTCCCTGTCTATTCAATATAGTACTTGATCTTCTAGCTAGAGCAATTAGATAACAAAAGGTGGTCAAAGGGAAGCAATTTGGAACGGAAGATTCAAAATGTCACTCTTTTCAGATTATGTGATGGTCTACTTAAATGATCCCAAATATTCCTCCTGAGATCTACTAAAACTGATAAACAACTTCAGCTAATTGGCCGCATATAAAATTAACTCAAACAAATCAGTAGACTTACTCTACTCAAAGGAGAAACAGGCTGAAAAAGAAATTATGAAAACAACACTCTTCACAATAGTCACAAATAATATTACATACCTTGGCTTGACTCTAACCAAGCAAGGGAAAGATAAGTATGACATGAACTTCAAGTCTCTGAAGAAAGGAGTGGAAGAAGATCTCAGAAGATGGAAAAGTTTCCCATCTCATAGATTGGCAAGATTTATACAGTAAAAATGGCCATCTTGCTGAAAGCAATCTGCAAATTCAAGGCAATCCCCATTGACTTCCAAAACAATTCTTCATAGAGAATTTTAATTTGCAAATTCATTTAAAGGAACAAAACACCCAGGATAACAAAAACTGTTCTCTACAACTAAAGAAATTCTGGGGGAATCACAATCACTTGCATCAAGCTCTATTATAGAGCAATAGTAATTAAAACTGTATGGTATTGGTACAGAGACAGGCAGGAAGGTATTTAATATGTCTTAAGAGTGTAATGGCTGAACCACTCCAAAACATCCACATTGCTTATGCCTCCACTCCAATACTCCTGAATTATTACTTACTAAAATCTATATTTCATCTTTACTTCTAAAGGCCCAATCTGGAAGGGGCCTCCTGGGGCTGTTACTCCCTGACTCTTTCATGATGGTTTCGCTATATTCTGCAGCTCTCTGAGGCAGATCCTCCTGCTACCTTGCCATGAATTTACTAAAAGCCTTCTTCTTCTCTTGGTTCCCTTGCCCAGGAAATCTAAAGTCCCACCTCTGTCTCCCTGCCTAGCCACTGGCTGTGAGCAACCTCATTCTCCAATTAGAAGCAGCTGGGTAAAGGGACCCTCAGTGTCTCATGTAGGACTCTCCTCCAATTTGGGAACCCATAATGCAAGCACTAAGCCAAGTCCACAACAGGCCTAAACCTGCTATTATTGATTTGATAAGTGGCCATATTATCACACTACCTTCTAAACATTTATGCTTATAAGTTCTGACCTGTACAACTCTCAACCTTGATCAGACATGCTACTTTTTTTTTTTTTTACAGTGGGATGTAGTCAATACTAGGATGGAAACTGGGTAAAATGATTTGAATAAAAGACAGGATGCTTAGGCAGAAAAGGGACATCTTTGTCAACATTCCAAAATCAACATTGTCAATAAACCAAAGGTTGGGAATCATCATAGAATAGTTGACAGAGAGAATATAAGAGCCAGAGAAAAGATAGAATGTAGTGAGATGCTATTCTCTGTATATGATAAAATTATTCTGCTCACTACCTCATAATAGGTTGGCTTCCCTGTACAAGAGCTGCACATGGCTAAGCCAGCCAAAACCTCTTATCCTCATAAAGAGCTTTGGCCCTTGAAAGCAAAGGGAAGAAGAAAATCATTTCTTTCTTAAGGAGATTTCCAACAACAGAAGACATGGTAGGGAGATAAAGGGGAAGAGGAAGCAAGAAATTTTAGGGAGGGTGTCTCATATTTTACTGTATCATTATTTGAAATTCTTAAAATAAGAATCAATTAGAAGTTAAAAAGTAAAACAGAAAATGATAGGTCTTTCTGGGGGTGTGGGGGGGGGGACAGAACATCAGATAGGAGAAGTCAGTGGTGATTCATACAGAATTCACCAACAGACTTTGACTCAACACATTTATTCTGGAAAACTAAATCTACTATCAGCAACTATGTAAAAAACAAATGAAATAGAAAACAAAAAGAAGATTGAACAAGAAAATAACATTGAAACAATTGACAAGACATTAACCTGAGGCCCTGATTTGCAAGGCTTTTGCCACAGTGGTGACAAAGCATCTGTTATGAGAGCCTCCTTCTGATTGTGTCTGCTTCAAATTCTTGTAGTCAATGGATATACTCTGAATAACCAAACAGAGTTGACATGGGAAGAGTTAATTATCTGCTGGCAAGTGAAAGATATTTCCAGGCTCCTTCAGAAAAACATCTACAAACACTGCAATTATCTTAGATAACTTCACTCACAGGTATTATATGCAAGGAGCTTGATTGTATAGCAGCCATCCAGTAGAGAACCCCATGCCACCTGCTTTCTTCTCCCTACAAATAGGGGCAAAAGGTTGATGCTAGTTTGCAATTATCCACTTTGATGTGCTTCTCGTTCCATCTTGTTCATCTTCTCAGCATTATAGGACAAGGAGAACCTCAGATTTAAAGGCATTTAAATAGAAAAAAAGAGCAGAAACCCTTACATATCACGGGACTTGGAACATATTTTAGTAAATGAGCAGCTAACTGCTTGCAGTGGTTTAGAGGCATTATAATACAATTTGGTGCAAAACAGATCAACTTAATTTTCTTTACATACTGGTATAACCCAGTACTGGCTATCTCTTTACTTCTAACTAATATTCAGTGATCCACTACAGAGCAACAAAACAGCTGATGAGTCCACATTTCCAGTGGATGGAATAACACCATCAGTAGTTATATAAACAAGCTTTCTGATCTCAGCGGAGTAAAAATTAGAAAAAAGAAATAATAATTTTTCTTCCCAAATAAGGCAATGGAAGAAACAAACGAGAGTTTAGGGAAAAAATCTCTCATATTGATGAAAATCAGGTGTGGGTAAATGAATGAACTCAGCAAAGAAGGTAATATGCTGATAAATTGTTCATAAGATTCAGATTCTCAGTAGCCAGATAATGTATGTAAATGATATTTAAGATCTAGTCTATGTACTTTGCTGTTGTGATTTAAAAATATAGGATAAACAGGTGTCATATACTGATTGAATTTGTGATGACAGCAAATCAAAATATTGGTATATGGCATATGGAGTATAAAGTTAGATATAAACATGTTTTATGACTATAAAGAGATTTATAAGATGCACAGTTAGTATTATTTATTACTATGTGATAGACTACACACAGAGAACGCCTGTGAAAATCTCCCTCTAAGAGATATATTCTACTGTGCCCAGAACTCAGGGGCCACTCGTAAACGTTGTGTCTCTTGTTGGTCTTGAATCTCACTAGGTCCGGGAATAATTTGAATATTACATCCCATAATGTTCCAACACAATGACAAAAGATCCTTAGGAAGACAGTAAAAAATAGCCTATGAGAGTTTTGAAAACAGTGGCACTACTGTGTGCTGAAGTTCTATTATTGTCCTGGTAGGGATGAGGCTTCAGATTTGAGTAGCTTTCATGATTTTATAAAAACTTCGAAGAGTTATTATGTTTGCTTAGAACTATACTTTTCAATAACAACAATAGTTATGAAAACCTACATCTTCCTTTCCTCACCAACAAAACTTTCATTGTAAATTAAAAAATAATTTGGCAAATAATATGAGATGAAGATTTCAAATGCTAGATTTTAATGATGGCAAAAACGAACAAACAAAAAAAATAATCTATGTCCAGTGTGGTGAAACAGCAGAACTCTATGGCTAAAACCTAAGTGAAGTGTGCAATCATTTCATGAAGAGAATCAAGAACAAATGAGCATCTGGCTTTGAACCCATTGATAACAGTGGTTATTAAATATACGACTTCTTCAAAATTCTTCAAAGTCCTGAACTAGTCTTAACAGTATTCATGTACATGGATAAATAAAAACATTTGGTTGTTGATAAAAAACAAAATATAGTACTACCAAAAAGGACTTTAGTGGCCTAATATATAAAAGAACAAGAAAAGACCAAGGGAATAGAAGGGAAGACCTGCTCTACAAGATGAAACCATTGACTAACACTGCTATTTTGGGTCAAAATCCAGAGACAAGACAAGTCACAAGCTTTAAGAGAGAGTCTACTACCATTATTTTTTACATGGACATATTACTAACCAAACATCTAGTACCACATTCATAGAGCTTGGTCCATCTTTCTGCCCTCATCAGATTAACAGAGACCAACAATGAATCAAGGTAGAGCTATGAGACTTTGCTATGGCCAACACCATCACGGGTGAGTAGCAGAATAACTTCGGGCTGAGGAATTTGAATGGTTTATTGTAATATGGAAATCCTACAGTTTCTTGTGAAGGAACTAAGGTACAGTTGAATTATATGAGTTACTCATCGCCATAGCTTATGGGAAAACTCAAAACATAGATCGTATTTGTCACATTTCATTAAATTTTGCCATGAAACAGTTGCTTAAGTTTTATATGAATTGAATTTCGTGCATTAATATGGAATAAGTGATTAAATATTAAGTGATTTTCTTTTACTTTTTCTCCCGTTTTATAATCTGGCTAGGTCTATGTATGACACATTTTATAACATATAGAGACAGGACAACAATTAAGTAAGTCATGAAAATGTCTGGTTCTTATTATTCTGATAGTGCTGATATAGAGCTTTCTATAATGTGGATGAAGTCAGAGCAAAGATGAGTTTTCACGGTCATTTGAAAGTATTCAGACAATGATATAATATATAATATGCCCAACAGCTTTAGCTTAATATAAGCCTCTCTCTCTCTCTCTCTCTCTCTCTCTCTCTCTCTCTCTCTCTCTGTGTATACATAGAACCTGGTGCAGACCCACAGAGGCCCTGTGCTTGTTGCTTCAGTCTCTGTGAACTCATAGGCACCGTGCATAGGTATTTCAAAAGGACTTTTGTTCTCCTGCTTTCCTTCATTACCTATGCTCTCCTACTCTTTCTGCATCCCCTTCAGTAGAATTCTCTGAGCTCTGAGCAGGAGGGATTTGATGGAGACCTTCCATGTAGATTCTGTCCGTCTCTCTCTACTTTTATCTCTGTTTCCTGCTCTCCCTCTTAGTGTGTCTGTGTGTGTGTGTGTGTTTGTGTGTGTATTATTGTTCATAAGTTCATTTTCTTATAAATTTAGTTACAATTTACTTCTAAATTGCAAGGTGTAATCAAAATCAAAGTGTAATCAAAATCATATCTCTACAATATCATATTTGCAAATCAGGTTCAAATTTCTTTCACTGACTTTGGACTTCAACATGGGAAAGACAGTTTAAACAACATTTTAGGAGTCACAGGTTTAGGGAGGGGTAAGAGGCATACTTAGGGGAATAAATATAGGTCAGAGCTTTAGAATATTTGACTTCCAGGCTAATCATGGGCAACATTTTCATCTCCAGAGCCTGCTAGGAGAAGTAAAAGGTCATCTTGGGCTTCTGTCAAGGTTAAAGCCAAGGGCACCTCAGCATCTACTCTTCCCTAGTCCTAGGCTGCCCTTTTCATGATCTAGTGGGAATTGTGTGCAAAGTTCTCAGTGTCACCTGTCCTAAGAGCATGTACACTGTCCCAGGTAGCTCTGGAGGGAATGTGACCCAGAGCAAATACTGCCTATGGCAGCACACGTGGCAGTAAGAAGTGGCTTTCCTGTAGTCTGTGAGAAACACTAATGGCCACAGTGTTTCAGTTTAGGTCAAAGTGGTCCCTCACTTACAGGTATCTTGCTTAAGTTTCCTTTCTCAGAATTATGCCTTCACAGCCTGCCTTGGTGTGATAGCTTTGGTGTCTGAGGGCTTACCTGCAGATCCCCAGTGTTCAGGTGGTTCCACCCTGACCTGTCATCATCTCAGCATATCTTTGTTGACACACATATGTGTCTGGACTGTGCTACCTGTGAGGTTCACATGGAAACCTTTTTGTGGATCTAATTTCTCTTTTCAATATAGAGTCACAGATTATGCATTTTTCAACCAATTGGACCTACTCTAATGTAAATATTCACATAATGGGGCTCATTTTTCTGAGCCATCCCCTACATCCTGACCTGACTGCTCAGTATCATTTCTTTCTCATCTTATTGATTAGGATTTTCATGCAGGGAAAAGACATTCCTGGGGAGTATTTGATGACTTAGTCTTCAGTTCCCTCCAAATGAAAA
>JADRCH010007824.1:0-20012 GCA_019843965.1 Rhynchomys soricoides
TCCCTAGGAGAGCATGTCAACCTTATTAAACATTAGAGTGAAGGAAAAGGATGTTTTGTAGAATTGTAAAGAAATTTTAATAGTATCAAAAAGAAAAGGAGAAAAAAGAAGGTTGAAGAAAACCAAAGTACATAAATCAGTGATATAAACAGCATTTTAGTAATAAAAATAACAAAATCAATCAGAAAAAACTCTGACAGCTGCAAAATGTTTTTCTTTGTACCAAGGAAAAGCAATTAGTTCAGTAACTTATAGTTTACATTTCAACAGTTGCTCACAGAAATACTCCAGGCTCCACTGAGAGCGAATACTACATCGGTTGTGCCTCAGTCTTCCTACAACTATCCTCAAGGCCATCCCCCATGAGTTATGTAGTACAGCCAATGCACAGAACCCCTAGAACAGAATTAGTCACACTTGAGAGGAGAAATAAATGCTGTTTGGGATTTTACATAGCCTACATTATTAATACTGTGAAATTTATTCTAGGCTGAGATGAGTTCTTCATAGGAGAAAAGCAAAGCGAAATGCCACTGTAAATATGTAGCTGTAACTGTAATGGTCTAATCACTTAAGTCTGTTGAAAGTTACTGTCTCAGAAGGAACAGTCGGTACATGACTTTCTCTGTGTAGAATGAAGGCAAACACACAGCTTTTGGGCACATCTAGGGGTGTAAAGCCAAGATGCAATGAGTGTCCATGGTCGCCAGAGGCACTCTCAATACAATGCTTCCTAGGGCAGCATTTCCACATCTCCCTCCAGGGGACAAATACGGAAGCCATCTTCTAGAGCCTTATGTTAATTTCATTTAATTATTGAGTCCATGCTAGTGCACATATAATTTATTTTCAACACTTTAATTCCATATAAATAACCACATACTAAAATGCAAATGTGAAACAAAGATCATAAAATCCCAATGACCTCACACAAAGCAGTCTGTGACCAGACTTCTTCAGATGACTGCTTCTATTTCAAATTCATGTCAATTCTAGTGTAGATGCTACAGTGCTCAACTCTAAGGATAGAAAGAAAATTGCCAATTTCTGTAAAATGATGCTTTCAAGGTCAGGCTTCTGAAAGCACCCAAATCATTTGCTGTGATGGATTACACTCCCTTAAAACTGTGAGGTCTAAAACTATGAAATCAAAGGCTGTAATAAATAAATGGCACTTTCATGTCAATAGTGTTTTAGTGGCACATTTCACCATTTGCTGAGATATTTATTCAAAGTAAATTTATAAAACTATGACTTATATATGTGTGTCTACTATAAATTGCAATAAAGTTCACTGATTTTTCTACAGTAATGAAAAACTTAATAGTAAAAGCTCAGGGCTCCTATATATTAGACTTTAATCTCAGGGGGAAATATTGGTGCTAAAGCACTTAGTGTATGACCTATAAAAGTGGTACTTAAGTGCCTCCAAAGCTGATGTGGAAATATTAGCAGTGTTCCACGTCCTTAGTAATTCATTTTGTTTTGTTTTGTTTTGTTTTGTTTTTGACACAGGGTCTCTACATAGCCCTGGATGTGCTGGACTTCACTATGTAGACCAGTCTGGCCTTAAGCTCACAGAGATGTACCTGCCTCTGCCTCCTAAGTGCTAGGGTGTGCCACCCTGCCCAGTTGGTAATTTCACATACAGCATATTATTACAGAGGCTGATGACTTGTATACCACAGAGATGTTGAAAGATGTAATCATATAACTAACAGCTGAAAACATGCTAGCAAATTGTATTCAGTTTGAAGGGGCATGCAAGCCAATCACATAACGTGACTGCTTAGTTCCATGCATGACCAGTTCTAAGAGCATTGCCACTAAATTTTCTCCCCTAAACTGTGGTGGTTCTCCATTATTTCAAAGATAATTTACAAGAATGATTTAGTCTTCTTCTCTTTTACATCCTGAATACTGCATTGCTCAGGGTTGATGATAATGGAACAGCAAAGCAGTAGTTAGCAGTTAAAAGGAAAGCTCATGCCATGGGGTAGATCACAGTGAATGAAGGACAACAACTGTTTTCACCAGAAATTTTAATACGTCTACAACAGTTTTTAAAATTAAATTTTAAGGAAAACCGCCTATGATGATTTGAACGAGAACAGCACCCACAGGCTCATATATTTGAATGTTTGGTGTTGAACTGCTGTTGTAACTGCTTTAGAAGTATTAGAAGGCATGTCTTTGTTGGAGGAGGTGTGTCATTGGGGGTGGGCTCTGAGGTTTCAAAAGCCCAAACCAGGCATACTGTCACTTTCTCTGCCTCCTGCATGTGGGTCAAGGGTAAACACTCAGACACCACTCCAGCACCATGCCTGCCTGCCTGCTGCCATTCTGCCATGCTCCTATGCTCCCATGCTCCTGCCATGATGGTCATGGACTCACCCTCTGAAACTGAGAAATCCCCCAATTAAATGGACATTTTTGTAAGTTGCCTTGATTATGGTGTCCCTTCACAGAGACAGAACAGTTACTAAGATACTGCCCCATAATTATATTATAAACTCATAATTATTTAAGTTTTCAATCCTATAGGAGGCCTTTTAAAATCCAATGGTTAACATTCATAAGAAATCTCTGTATGTGTAAAAGGTAACAGATCAGAAAAAAAGACACAAAATAATGAATCATATCAAAGAAAACCTAGGCTCTCTGTAAAATATTCTTTTAAGTTCCAAAGCATTCATGAGTCTGCACTAGCACAGACTCAGTACTATTAGGTCTTCTCTAGACCCTACAGTGTTTATCACTTCTACTCTGTAATTCAACATTTAATGATAGCCTGATTTAGTGCTCTGATTGTTTTATGTGGGTTAGTCTTATCTCATGTAGAAGGTATTTAAAACAAACATGCTTCGTTTTACATTTTAGACAGCCCTAGCTAGATCAAGGTTGGCAGCCAGACAAGAGCTCCTTCTAAGGAACTGGCAAGTTCAATAAAGCCTATCCTAGGCTTGGAATATACTCATTCTCTCATTCTCTCATTCTCTCATTCTCTCATTCTCTCATTCTCTCTCTCTCTCTCTCTCTCTCTCTCTCTCTCTCTCTCTCTCTCTGTCTATCTCTCTGTACAATCTGTGGAAGTGACATTGTCCAGCTTGGTGCCAAGCATCCTTACCTGATAAGTCATCACTCCAGCCCTATTTTTTATAATAGATATCAAAACAAACAAACAAAACAAATCATGGTGCTATAGCAATAGTGGCAATATTCAAACAACACTGGTTACAAAGAGCCACAATGAAATCTGCTAATTTATTTTTCAGTAATAGCATCTTCTACTCTGTAAGTTGGATGTATAAGTTGCATCTCCAGACTCTTTTTCAGTTCTTGTAAAAACAAACTTATTTTGTCTTCTGTCTTGCCTCTGGCCATGCTCTCCCTCATATCAATAATAAACCTTCTCATCAGCCAATACCTAGGAGCAGTCATGGCCTCATTTGATTTTTCAGTCACTAACTAACTTCCCAGGCACTATGCTCTCAATGATCCTATTGCAGGAGTATGAGCTTGAGGTCTGTTGATACAGAAGTGACCCTGCCCATAGATATACAGTAAGACCTGGTAAGCCTGACATGGAAGAACAAAGCTAACCAGGAGAGCAGGTCCAAGCAGCATGTGATAAGAGACTTGCCTTCAAGAAGGCTTCAGCAGGTACACCTATGGCATGCACTTACTGTATAGCACTGCTAGCCCTATACTACTTTATTACTTCATTAAAAATGTCAATATAGAAACTATTCTTTCTACCAAGTCTTCAGTAGCATCCATGTGCTGACACTGAACTCAACATTTTGCTTCTTTCTAATCCTCAGGACAACTCCAGGGCACGTATGTCTTCCTTGATGTATCAAGTAAGGGGGCTAAAGGCCTGAGAGGCAGAGAAATTAGTCCAAGTCCTCACCAGGTCTGTGTGACACCACAGCCCTCAATCACTCTACAGCACTGTTGCTCTCCAGGCTCCCCGAATCTGGAAATCAGAGCTGGAGATACAACGCTGCCTGTCAAAGACCTACTGCTACAACCGGACTCAGCTCTGACAGGCTTCCTAAATGGGTTGAGAAGGGCTGAGAAGCACCTAAAGAAATGTTCAACATCCTTAGTCACCAGGAAAATGCAAATCAAAACAACCCTGAGATTCCACCTCACACCAGTCAGAATGGCTAAGATCAAAAACTCAAGTGACAGCAGATGCTGGCGAGGATGTGGAGAAAGAGGAACACTCCTCCATTGCTGGTGGGATTGCAAGCTGGTACAACCTCTCTGGAAATCAGTCTGTTGGTCCCTCAGAAAAATGAACATAATACTACCTGAGGACCCAGCTATTCCACTCCTGGGCATATACCCAGAAGATACTCCAACTTGTAATAAAGACACATGTTCCACTATGTTCATAGCAGCCATATTTGTAATAGCCAGAAGCTGGAAACAACCCAGACGTCCCTCACCAGAGGAATGGATACAGAAAATGTGGTACATTTACACAATGGAATACTACTCAGCTATTAAAAACAATGACTTTATGAAATTCTTAGGCAAATGGATGGTACTATAAAATGTTTCTTGAAGGGATTTATTCAACAAAGACAGGGAAATGAGCATGCAGGACAGGGCAACTGTAGGCTTACAAAATCACTGGGGATGCAATGGACACTGGCCTCCATTAGCTTCTCCCACGGTAACTTTGGAGTCAGATACTTAGGAAAATAGGAGAGAGAGAAAGGGTAACAGAGCAGGCAGCAAACACAAAGGTATGCAGTGGAGAGAGACTGAGATGGACTGTGGGACAAAATGGAGGGGATCTGAAGAGGATGAGAAAGGTGGGCTGTGAGAGGTAGGCAGACCACTCTCCATGCCAGAGGAGGGTGTGCCTCTGGGGAGAAGGTCTCCATAGCCTGGAGTACACACATGCTCCTGTACCAGACATAAAAAGAAACAAACGTGCATGAAACTGATAATAAGCCACATTTCCTTATGTGTGAAAACACAACTCAGCACCTGTTTGTAAAGGTCAACTAGGAGAAAAGGCCGTGTTGGCTTTACAAGTTGAAGAATCACCAGCCCACTTGTGTAGGCACTTGTCTTGTTTCTGCCTTGCTACTCTCATAAATTTGAACTAAAGGATAAACAATACCTAAATGTTAGTTTGTCAGCCTGCCTGGACAACTGCATGGGAACAAAGACTACCACTTCAAGAATGACCAACTGAGACTACAGAGAAGTTAAGGTTTTAAAGGGCTACATCTATTTCAAAGTGTTTTAATTTCTATAACTCAAAATGTTTTGATTATTTAAAAAAGCTTTAAAATTATTTTAAATTCAGTGTGTCTGTTTTTCTATTTGTAAATGGCATAACAAACCCAGTGTGTCTGCTGACATAGTAGAGATACACTCTCACTGTCCTTGTATCCACTTGGCATGGAGCATCAAAACACTCTAGCTTTATATCATATCCATGGCAAGTCTCCTGTTTTGTTAAAGTAAAAGCTATACTTGAGTTAAGAAATCAATAAAAATGTCAATGCCTGCATGGCAGAAACCCAGAAGACCCAAGAGACCAGTGCAGAGCATTTGCAAAGCAGAGTGAAGCCAATTTGGACTGCAAAAGGTACAGTTCTATTATTTCCCTGAGCTGTGGGATACCTTTTCAAAGCCATAAGGCTCTTCCAAATTAATCAGCTCACCAAACCAAAATTAAAAGCAATTTTACAAAGATCAAGTCTCATCATTTATGTATTGTAAATGGTACGTGCTACCAGTGATTAAAACAGTTTAAATGCTTCAGTGAGATCACCATTTCCAGCCCCAATGCTTTAAGTCCCAGCTTTTGAGAGAAAATTATTGGTAACAAATACACAATTAATTCATGGGACACATGCGATTCATTCTAAATATAGCTTCCTAAGCCTGTCCCATGCTTTAAATATCACAGCCCTATTGATAGTCTATACACCATTTTGTTCCAACTACAAAATGAAGAAGCTTGGGTAATCCTACAGAATACATGCTGCAAACCTTAATTCTGGGACCTGAAACTAACATGGCTTGGTATTATTATACTTCAGAAATTGGTGTGAGAATGAAATACAGGCATTTACAAAGCATGTGTAGGTTTTATATACAAGTATTATAATGTAATTTTTAAATGTCACATTTAATTCTAATGTATTTTATTTCATTAAAACATGTCAGAAAACAAAGGACTAAATTCTGAGTCTACTTGCAAACTAACCACCACATCCTCTTAATAAACATGATGCCATCTTTATTTGTGAATCAGGATGCTATGACTAACACCCACTTCTAAGCAGTACTGTGATCTGAGATTGAAAGCCAACCTTTCTACACCTCCACACTGGCTTGTTAAAGCTGGGGTTTATTAAGAGAAACCAAATAGGGAAAGAACTGGTGCAAGGCGGAAGGCTCCTCGAAGAAGCAGGGAGTACAAAAGGTCTCTGGCATATAGTGATATATAATTATGGATAGTAGATATATACTTTTAAATAGTAACACCTAAAGGCAACACCGATGTCTGAAAAGTAGATATTAATAAATATGCTGCAACAGTAAGAACTGAAATGTAGCGTACTTCTGCAGTGCCAGACACTGGAAATCCAGGTTCTACCAAGTCTAAGCCCTTGCACAGTCCATCCTCTGACTGGCAAACAGGCAGGCTGACAGTGTCGGTCTGGCTGAACACTTCTTCATGAAGGTAGTACCTGGTCCAACTTGTCCCTTCCAGGCCTGGAATCCATCTACAGCTGCTTACCAGGTCTGCAGGTAACCAAGTGGGCAGGCAGGCTGTGTAAACTGGCCAAGTAGGATGGCTTCATGTTTATCCTGTGAGAGTGCTACAGTCCCTCCTCCCCTTGCCCATCTGTGAGTATGGTCCCTCAACTAAATCCTAGCCCATTTGACTAGAATGGAGACTGACTCCAGCTGTTGGATGGAGTTGTCTTTGGTTGGCACAGAACCTGTGGGGAGCACCAAGAGGCACTACTTGACTATACAAAGGCCTGCTCTCCTATGACTCCTGTGAGGTACTGCACTCTTAAGATCCTTCCTTCTCAGCTATGACACAGGCTGGCTCTCCTAGATATGTCAGGAAATTTTGCTTGAACTCACCACAGGTGGGCCAGGGCGACATAAAGGAGAGCTATCACTTCTGATGTGATAATGGAGGCACACATGAGCACCAGAAGGGCAGGCAGTGGTGACACCCTTTCACAAATGGACCAGTTGTTAGAAGGGGGATGTTGGAAACCATATATGAGTTAATGGATATAAAACCAGAAAATGAGGTGACACAGAAGCTGAAGAAACTGGAGGGTGGGCTGACCCAGATGACTTTCTAATAGACCACCAGTTGGTACTCCTGGCCACCACATGTCCCTGCTCTTTTCATAAGCAAGTGTATGTACTTCCATTTTAAGTCAAATATAAATGTATTACATACAAATGACATCATTACATAGTGACATCACTGACAACCCAGGTCTCTCCTACATCCTGCAATCATCCAAAAATTAACTTTCCAAGTTCAGAATCCTTTGCAAGGTTAGTCTGTGGGTTATGACATTAGAGATATGCATCAAAAATTAAATTAGCAAAAAGGTTTTCTTTTAATCTAATTTCATGCATTTTCTCCCCTCTCAAAACCCAAACATGATGTAAAATTCACTCAGGTTTACTGGAAGCTATAATGGCAAAACAGAAACCACATTTTGCCTCTGGAAAAAAGCTGGAGTTTTACCTGAATCATATTTTATTCCAATTATAAATTCTAAAAATTAATTTAGTTACACTTTTTTAAAGCATTGCTGTAGAATAGTTTTTAATTTAATAAGATTATAACTAAAGAAAAGCTAGGACTAAGAGTTAGAAAAATCAGTTAGTCCTCTGTATTGTACCAGCTCTTGCAACCCATTATGGCCTGACAAAATTACAAAGTTCTTTGATTTAGGAAATGTAATGGACTTTCTTTAAAATTAATTTGACTTTATAAATTAAGAAAGAAAAGTTCTTGAGAAAATGAAGTGTGGAGAGTAAAATCATGATGGAGAAAAATCTACAATTGCTCACAATACTTAAGAGCTCAGCAGGATATAGTTCACATGTAGGTTTGCCATGCCACATAGTGGCTTAGGAAGCTCAGCTCAGCTCCCTTTTTCCGGGATGGTTGAGGTTAGACCACTTATACATTCAGGCCTTCACAAGCACTCCCTTCCTTATAAATGTCTCAACTCCAGGAAATAGGAGCTGTCACCCACATTTCAGAGGTTAACCCTGGGAGATATGGTTATCCAGATCCCTGAGGAGCTCCATATGGCAGATGATTGGTCTTCCCGTAGTCCTCCCCATGTCTGCTGATGACCTTCTAGGTGATACCCATCTGGTACTAGCAAAGATGCACACCAGGTAGGAAGAGGGGCAAAGTGGAGTGGGTTTCTTGCTCCTCTCCCTGCAAGAAGGTAGGAGTGGGTCACTAGTAGAGGCTGCATGCTCCTCTGGGTTCCTATGGCTCCTGATCTCTGGTACCATCTTGCCGCACCCGCTCCATTGGAGACTGTGCAGCATCGAAAGCAAGGAGCTTGAATGGCAGCCAGTCCGGGGGTTCGTGCCTCGCGAGGCTAAGCCCCCTGGAGGTTGGGGTCGCGGTTTCCCTTGAATATTTGTTAGTTCAGGCTGGAGACAGTTAAGCTGGGGATTGCTTGGAGGCATGTGGGTTTGCAGCTTGTTAACTTACTGTGCTAGGATTGTTCCACAATCATCAGAGCGGAAATTGAATAAGGAGAACCTTGATGTTCCAGGAGAAGGGGAGGCGGCCACTGAGAGTTGGCAGATCACCAGCGCAGCTGCCATGGTGACCAGCACCATCACAAATGTCTATTAGGGAAAGTACTAAATGAGCTACAACAGCTTGAATCAGGAGAAGGGAAAAGTCCTAGAAATAAACGTAGTATTCCAAGCTACCTTGAGGAAAAGGTCCAAGAATACCAGTCACTAGGACTCACAGCTAGAGACAAGAATGGAACTCTCCAAATATTAATAAGAGATCGTTGGTGGACTCCAGGGACTTACCAAGGACCATATAAACTAAAAACAACTCCTGCTGCCCCCTTACCATACACAGGACAATATGATAAGTACTTAAACAGATGGGTAGTCATTATAGGAAGAAAAGTAAATTATTATAGTTTAGGATTTTGGGAAAGGATTAAGAGAAGCCGTGCTCTCTGGTGTGCCTTAACTCCAGCACAACAATCAAACCTACGTTGGCAAGTATATGTGTTTCTCACGTACACTCCTCACCGGCAATGGTATCTTGGTAGTTTTCCATTAACCCTCAAGCAAAAGAAAGAACATTTGCTATGTGCTTTGGCTAGAGAAATAATGAGCCCTGAGTCATGCCCCATTGTGAAGAATAATCACTAATCCTGAGAGTCAATAAAGAAAATTCATCAAAGTTAACTGTCTGACACGCTCACCACAATAAGGCTATTTTTTATAAAAGAACTGCTTGAAGAACTCTATGAAATTCCGCTGTACTTGTAATTGTTTGTTCTAATTTTGTTTTCAGGATCATGTTAATCATAAACTAAGAATGATGTCAATGATTTTGTTCCTTGTTTCTTTATGCTAATATTATAAAAGCTGATGCTCTCCAAGTAAAGTTCGCAGCAGTAGATACAACCTCTCTTGTGTCTGTGTCTCTGTTGTCAAGCCGACTCCGTTCCATACCTGGCATCCTCAGTCTCCCCCCGCAGTCCAACTGAGCGAGTCTGCGGCACCATCTGCTCTTTATGACCCTATCATGGGATGGTGTGGGGGAATCTTCTACAGTTTACAACCTCTGGTGGCTTCACAATCCATATAGCCTCATGGTTCTTCACAACTGTACATTTCCCTTGATGGCATACTCCGTGTTTTTAATATTTTTCTAGTTGGGTCCCAGCAATGGCTAAGTGTTCAAAGCTCTAGCTGCCAGGTGCAAAGTCAGATCCTGAAGCTGGTTTCTCTGCCCTCTACACAGGTCTCCATACACACTGCCATTCTGACTTCAGTTCTGCCAGGTGCGCTCTTACTGGCTGTGTGGTCTTAGGAGGAACCTGTCTCAAAACATTAACTACCAGTCTCATAAAGGAGGAAAGTAACTGAGTTATGAGTTTTAGGAAGGCGGGAAGGCGATAATAAAGGTGAAAACACAGGAGAAGTTTGACTGCACTAAGTCCTGGTCCTGGTTTTCTTTCTATTGCTATGATAAAGGTTATGACCAGAAGCTACTTGGGAAGGAAAGACTTTATTTTGGCTTACAGTATATAGATCACCATGGAGGGAAGTCTGCCCAGGAACTTAGAAGCAGGAACTGAAGCAAAAATCATGCAGAAGTGCTACTTACAGGTTTGCTCAACCTGAATTCTTATTCAACTCAAGGCAACCCGTACATGGATGACACCATAAGATCACACTACACTTCCTACCTACAATAATACTTCATCAAGATAATGCCCCACAGGCTGCTTAGAGCACCATCAGATGGAGGCATTTTCTCAATTTAGGCTCCATCTTCCCAGATGACTCTAGATTGTATCAAGTTGACAAAGAACTAACCAGCACAGATGTAAAGTTCTCAAGACACATCCACCAGAATTAGCTATACAGTGAAAATGTAGTTTACTTGAAATCAGTATTCAAGCTAATCTCACAGGTATTAATGTCAGAATTACTGGTCAAGCTTCACACATTATTTACTAACACTTGACTTTTTTACAAAGGAAGTTTGGTTGTCAATAGTCTCCAAGTCTGACCCTTACAGCAGAAGCTGTGCCGAGGGAACTCATCATCCCTTTCCAGAATACCTTGGTGACAATGGCTGCTGGCTGCTTCTGACCTCAGGTTTGCTATCAGCAGTGTGGCCAGCCCTGAGAACAAAATGAAGTAATGGTACTGTTGCCTAGGCCACCTACAATTTAAATCTTGATGCTCTGAATGTATGTTAAGTGTGATCGACATGATTTACTTCCTCTTCTCCCTCCTCCTCCTCCTCCTCCCTGTAATGTGTCTTGTCGGAGCCTGATCATCAGAGCTCTTTCTCTTATCCACACCACTTTCAGCAGAGCAGGTCTCACATTCATATGACAAACAACTGCTCCCACGCCCACCCCTGACACCACATCTCCTTTCTTCCTTGTTATTTGTAGTCTGGCTCTAGCACCTGGAACCCTTAGTGCCAGCACTACTAATTTTATCATGCTAAAAAAAGAAGCTATTTGATCATGATTTTACATAACAAAGGGTTAAAGGACTTATAAATCTTAAATCTTATGCATTGATTTCCTATCTTACATGTTGGTTGCTATTGTTTTGTAGTTGGAAACACAGGTACTTATGGGGAAAAAAATAGCTCTTAGTATATGGATACTTTCTCTTACAGATGGTGATGGAAGGGCGTAAGGATATCCTGTAGATCAACTATACCCCAAATAATTGTCATATTTTTAAAAATTATAAAAAGTATAATATATACTTTTATGAAGATTTTTAATTTAAAAAGAAATAAATGAAATAAACTTTAGTAATTTATCTATACCCAAATATCCAAAACATCATCATTTCAATATGTAATCAACATAAAAATAGTTGGGATAATCTGCTTTCTTGTTTTATATTAAGCCTCTGAAATCTGTCACTGTTTATATTTATAGCACATCTTAATTTTCTTCTTGTGGACTAAGCTCCTGTCACTGTTCAACAAATGCAGGGAGCCCATAGTTACCATGCCAGGTAGGTCAAGTCAGCATGACAGGCTTCTCAAGGGCAGGAAAGTTCTAACTAAATTGCAAATCTCCCCTTGATGTTTCTAGTATGATGCTTTGCCTAAAGGAAGCACCCAGCAAATGCTCCAAGGCCTTAGGTGTAACTAGCTGAAAGAAAAACTATAGTTTACAAGGGTCAGTGGGGCCAGCTTATGGGTTTTCAAAGAAATAACTCTTCTCTGAGTCTTACAACTTGAAGTCACAAATAGTTTTAAAATTGTTTAAAAATAAAAATTAAAAAATCATTGTTTTTAAAAATTCTACTATTATCTCAAATTACTCCAAAAGTCACACCGAGCACAGAGAAAGCATAAAGTGAAGGGGAGTGAGGGGGGAGGGGGAGGAGAACAGAGACAGTCAGAGACAGACACACACACACAGAGAATATACAACAGAGCAGCAACAGAGCAACAAAGAGACTTGAGATCTTTGATCAAAACCCAACCTCAGATCATAAGAAAAGACCAGAAAGAACTGCTCAAAGCTACTCAGATGACTGCTTATGTTTGGTATTATATAAGAAGCTTAAGGTATTCTAAAATACAGCACTTAGGGGGGATTTAAAAACTAATACAGTAATCAGGTAAGTTATAGAAATGATCCCTGTCTACTAACGGGGCTAAGGGTCAACATGCAAGAGATGAGAAAATTCTATCCCATGTAAGAAATGACATTCCCTGATACTTTCATTTAACTAAAATTTTATTTATTCAACCTAGTAGAACTTCCATAAGATCCCATGACAAATCCATGGGTGTGACTGCTAACAAATTATCAGTGTCTGGTTACTTGTGTCAGATTTTATCATCAAAAGTCTTTATGACACACACAGCTAACTGTCATTTACTAGGCTAAGAACGGAAATTTAAGTTATTAAATTTGTTTTATTTTCAATCTGAATAAAAACTGTCCTTTTCATGAAGATAAATAGTGATTTTTAAAATCTCCATAATGGTAACAGTCAAGCCTTTAAACTTTGGAGACAAATAAGTGAATATATGTGGGTCAATTTTCATTGCTTTTAAAGGGTATTTTTCAGTTTATAATCTGATTACTTCTCTCTGGAGACAGCATTTGTCTCCTCAGTCTAGTTTTTGAAACTACTGACATAATAATAATTAAACAAATTATTGGTGCTGTGTACTTAAGTAAACATTCCAAAGCAAAAGTTCATCATGTCCTAATTTTTTTGAAAATCACTTTCATTGGCAAGTGATGAGCAGTTCTTAACCTGTGGGTCATGATCCCTTTCTGTTTGAGCAACCCTGTCACAGGAGTCACAGATCAGACATTTACATTACAATGCATAACAGTAGCAAAATTAGGTTATTAAGTAGCAACAAAAATAATTTTATGATTGGGGTCATCACACATGAGGAACTGTATTAAGGGGTGACAGCATTAGGAAGGCCGAGAACCACTGTTCTAAAAGAAGTGCTGACTAAAAAATTCTCACATGAGTCTTTCTATTCCTTGGCAAAGAAAGCTATGTTTTCTCGCTAGCAACAAAACTTCTTAATGTGAACAGAGTCATTTGCAATAAGTCTGCACCACTTCAGTCTGTTGCCAGGATTCTGGGTCTGTTGCATGGACACAATGTCCTCTGGCACCTGGGCATTCCAGAGCTCTACATCAAGAAACTAATGAGCTTTGTATGTGACCTCATTCTCAAGAGCATCAAAGCCAGCAGCATCCCTATGGTTGGATCATTCCCTCCCTTTGGGGATGATATCAGTGTGATGCTTGGATGAGAATGTCCTCATAGTCCTGGGCATCTGAACACTTGGTCTGAATGGTGGTGATGTTGGGGAAGTTTAGAGGTCTTGCTTTGCTGAAGAAAAGTATGTTACCAGAGGCAGCCTTTGAAATTCCCAACTTGCTGTTTCATGTTTGCAATTCAGGAGTTCAAGTCTTGCCTGTCTGCTCCAGCTACCATACCTGACCACTGCCATTCCTCCCCTCTGTGGTGGTGATGGACTCTTGTCCTTCTGGAACTCTCAGCCCAAATACTCTATTAAAAGTTGCCTTGGCCATGGTCTTTTATCACAGCAGCAGAGTCAGTAATTTCTGCATGGGTCAGTTGCTTCTAGTTTTTTTGTTTGTTTGTTTGTTTTCCAAGCAGTTTTACCTGCTTTGGCTTCATTCACATTTCAATGTCATGGCATAAATATTTACAATATCAGGTTTTACCAGTAGCATACAATGCCAGAGGACAGAAGAAGGGTTATTCCTTTCATTTTCTCCTCTCATGGTTTATACTTAGGTTATTAAAAACAATTGCCTCTGACTTACTACTACTGGAGAAGTATGGTAGCACTAACTCAAACACAAATGAAAAACTTAGACAGTGATCCTTGTATAATGCATGGAATATGAGGGAATGTCTGTGCACTGGGAAGAGCTCTACCAAGAGAAACAAGACACTGCATTTGCTGGTGGTACAACCAGTCCCTCACTCTCGACTATAGTCAACTCTGAGTGGAGAGCATGCAGGGCTCTTTCTAAGGCCCTCTGGCACGAGTGTTCAGAGACTCCACTACACTATAGCATGAGATAGTCTGAGGTAGTAGGTGGTAGAAGGTTATCTTGGGTAACCAGCTGGCTTTCTGTCTCCACTGAAACAAAATGGCATATTCTTCCATAGTAAAGCTTTATTTTAGAAACTGCTTCCTTCTGTCTTGATTCCTCAAATGCCAGGGCCTGGTCCATACTATCTACACAAGTGTCTAATGCTTTGTTGAAATGGATTACAGGTTGAAACCTCCCATCTCATATTTTCTCAGCTAGTTAGGTGTTCAAAGTGCGAAAGCGTAAAATAAAAAACCACTCAGTACCTACGGGAATTTGGTCCACTGTCCTCAGGGAGAAGGAGATAAGATATACTTTTATACTCAAGAAGCCTAAAGTACAGATAAAAATAAAACTACAATGTATTTGAAGAATAGTAGAAAAAGAAAAGGCTTCAGTAAAGATGAATTTTATGTGTTAGTTATTCATCCACATATGACAGATAATCTACTAAAGTACAGAGTATGTGTCATTAATTCAGAGAGACTTTTCTGGTACTCAAAGCTGTTTAGGATTTACCATAGGTGACGCAGGCAATCCCAATTAGGAGGGCCTCTAAAACTAAGGCTTAAAAAGATGATAGAATCAAGCAGAGGCGAGTGGGGAACAGTAAGGAAGTAATGGGGAAAGAAAAGAAAATCTTTTGAGGCACCTGATAAGCCTAGGAGCTGAGACCAATACCAAAGGAAAGAAGGCTAAGTACAGTGATATTCAGGAAGTGTCATGAGACAGCAAGGACCATGAGGAGCTAAGAGAAGAGGAGTCAGAGTCAGAAGCCCAGGCAAAGTGAGAAGGACTGGGTAATGGCCTGCTGCTGGGAGAGGTGATCTAAGTCAGTACATGAGTGCATAAAGGGTAGCATGTGGGTTGATTTACAGGAGACATCTAGACTGTTGGTTAAGTCTCTAGTGTGGCTGACATTCATAGTAAGTAGAAAATAATAGTGACTTGCTGAGGTCAAGAAATCTGATAGACTAGTGTCACAGAGAGGATGGTTTTCCTTTTACCCAAAGATCCCAGGTCCTTAAACTAGAATAAACACTGCAATGGGGCATTTGAAAAGTTCCTGTCCCCAGGTGGGACACAGTGTTGACAGTTATGATAAAGGCGAACCCAACAGTGGAGCAGATCTATGAAGAACACCCATATAATGTCAACAGAACAGGGAAAGAACCCAGAGAGAAAACTGGAAAGTATGCCATGAAGAACTGTATGGATACATGAGAGAAAGCATCTCATAGAGGCCATGGTCAACATCAGTGTCACAGAGAAGCCAAAACTGGCAAGAAATAGTAAGTAAGAGGTCTTTGAATTTTGTAACACAAAATTGAATAGAAACAGTAAAGCGTAAAGAGTTGCCTAGAGTACAGAGAGTAAGATCCAGGAGGCACAGGATATTATGATAAAAAGTTGGAATTCAGAGAGTGACCAAAGACCCGGGGGCTAGGGTGATACCATCGGAAATAAGGGAAGGACTATCACAAGGGCAAAGTTGGTGCAGCTTTTCTCTGCCTCTTGTAGGGAACCTGAAAGGTAAGATGAAGCCACTTGAAGATGGTCAGAGGTGTTGAAGCAGAAGGAAGATACTGGCTGCCACTGGTTGTGGAAAACAGAGCAGACATTTCTTTCTTTTTCTTTTTTTTCTTTATTTACATTTCAAATATTATCCCTTTTCCCGGCCCCTCCAATCCCCTCTCCTACCCCCCAGCCCCTGCTTCTATGAGGGTGTTCCCCCACCCACCCACCTACTCTGGCCTCCCATCCCTGGAATCCCCCTACTCTGGGGCATCCATGGAGCCTTCACAGGACCAAGGACCTCTTCTCCCATTGGAACAGAGATTTCTAATCCTAGTAAAGATGGAGGAGAAGCAGGGATCAGGTCTGCAACAGCCACAGTATCTACAGAACTAAAGGGAAGGACAAAGCTAACAAACAGTAACCTCAGCTGGCACTTCCAAAACCCTGGCTTGCATCACTCCTGACACAGGTGTGCAATTAAACAAATATGTACAGGAAACAAGTATCAGCTTTGATCTGAGAGGCACAGAACTGAGGAAGACACAGGTAATCATGAGTTTCCCAATGATTAAAAGGAAAAATCTAATTCTTCCTCAAAGTAACTTTGTTTTTTATACAGAAGAACTTGACAGCTATTGTAGGCTACTACTTTTCCTCCTCCTCCTCTTCCCCTTACCCTCCCTGATCTGTGTATCAAGAATTCAAAAATGGGTGTTCACTTTAATTATGTGGCAGTGATCTAGAGAAAACAATGGCGCTGGGCAGTGGTGGTGTATGCCTTTAATCCCAGCACTCAAGGGGCAGAGGTAGAAGGATCTGTATGAGTTTGAGGCCAGCCTGGTCTACAGAGAGAGTTTCAGGACAGCCAGGGCTACACAGAGAAACCCTGTCTCAAAAAACCAGAGAGAGGTGGGGAGACAGAGACAGACAGAGAACAATGGCTTTATCTTATTTGCTAAGTTGAGGGAGTAAATTGAAAGACCTGCTTTTGTTTCTCCTTGTAATTTGCTTTGTTTTAGCCTTGTTATGAATGTTTTCCACATTTATAGTACTCTGAAGGAAAGGCTGTAAAGTCAGGTCAAGGACAGGTGTGGGGCACTAGGAAAGTGAGGGGATGACCTACTTCTCACCAGGGGCTACACTTTACATTCAGTGTGTGTGTGTGTGTGTGTGTGTGAGAGAGAGAGAGAGAGAGAGAGAGAGAGAGAGAGAGAGAGAGAGAGAAAGAAAGGGAGGGAGGAGGGGGAGAGAGAGGAAAAGAAAGAGAGAGAGATCAATGGCTTTAACTTATTTGCTAAGTTTGAAGGAATAAATTGAAGGACTTAGTTTTTGTTTATACTTTTAATTTGCTTTATTACAGCTTTATTATAAGTGTTGCCCATGTTTACTGTACACAAAGTACATTTTCAGATATCAGAAACAAAATACAGAAACATGAGAACACTTAGCATATAATTTGAATTGATGTGACATTTCTACAAACATTGTTTTTTTAAAAACTAGCCTTGTAATTATGTATAATTAATGCTCTGTTGCACATCCTTCGCTTAACTTGGCTCTTAGTGTTTTACGGTAACTAAATATTTTATACAAAGGATAACAGAAAAGTTCAGCCACATAAATCCTGAGTGAAAAGAATAGCTGTGTGTAGTAACACTCACTAACGTACAACCAGTACGTTATGAAAATGAAAATGAAAACTCATTTCAGTATTTGTGCTGGATCTTCTAATGTCATATGATATGTATAACCTATTATAATTAAAATTTTTTTTCTAAAACCTATTTCTATATCTTCTATAACAAATACAATTGTTTAAATCCTGTCAATTCCCCCCACGATTTGCACTAGTTTTCCTAATTTTAATTTTGTGAATTACTTTCTTAGACAAGTTATGCATCATTTTTCAGATAAAGTTCAGTGAAATTAACACTAGTTTGTTGACATCAGGAAGTACTTAGTGCCAAATATTTGACTTCTAGCAAATTACTATCATAAAGCAACACTGATTAAAATGTTGTCAATATTTTATACCTGTGAATAAGAAAATTTTAAATGCTATCTTTTACTTAATGTGTTATTTACCTGTGTCTACTTTTTCATTACAGCATATAATGCAGCGAGGCTGTCAAGATGGCTCAGTGAATACTGAACCACTTACCTGATTACTTGAGTTCAATCCTTGCAACCCACAGAAATGAGAGAATCAACTCCACAAAACTCTCCTGACTTAAGCACACACACCATGGCAATGAGAAGCTCTCCCCACTACACACACAGCAGACACATGTATACAAGAAATGGTGGTGGTGGTAGTGGTGGTGGTGGTGATGATGATGCATGACTAGAGAGATGGCTCAGTGGTTTATAGCATTGACTGCTCTTCCAGAAGACATGGCTTCAATTCCCAGCAACCACTTAGTGGTTAACAACCATCTATAACCCGATTCCAAGGGATCTTATGTTCCTTTCTGGTATTTGCAAGCGCTACATGCAAAGGGTGGACATACATAAGGTAAAAATAAATCTAAAAGATTAATTTAAAAATATAATGGAACCTTAAAAATATAAAGCAGAAAAGCACCACTGATTGTGTTTGCATTTTCTTGAGTCATATTCCTAAAAGTGGTTGGGAAGAGTTCATTAATTAAAAATCATGAGTTTTTTCTCCCTCCCTTATTTCTCCTCCCTTGGAAGATCCCTGTTCCTCTTCCCCAGGACTCTTATGACCCTTACTAGCAACCTAACCTCTGTGGTTATTTGGACTGAAACAGACCTATCTAAAGCTTAAAAGCTAACTACTACATGTAAGAGAAAATATACAGTGTGTGTCTTTTGGGGTCTGAGTTACCTCACTGAAGAAAATGATTTCCACCTCTATCCAGTTACCAGCAAATTCCATAATTTCACTTCTTAACAGCTAAATAATATTCCGTTGTATAAATGAACCACACTGTCGTCATCCATTTAGTCAGCTGATGGAAATCTAAGCTGTTTCCAATTCCTGGCTGCTATGCATACAGCAGCAATGGCTGTGCATGAGCAAGTGTCTTTGTTTTAAGATCTAGAGTCCTTTGGGTATATGTCCAAGAACGGTATAGCTTGATCCTGAGGTTGGTCTATTTTCAGCTTTTTGAGGAACTCTGACTGCCTCACTGATTTCCATAGTGACAACACCAGCTTACTTCCTGCCAGCAATGAGTAAGTGTTCCCCTTCCCCTGTACCCTCACCACATGAGTCCTCACTTGTTTTATTGAACTTGACCATTCTGATTTGTGCAAGGTTAAATCTCAAAGTAGTTTTAATCCACATTTTCCTGATGACTAAGGATGCTGAATATTTTTAAAAGTGTTTCTCAGTTATTTCAGTTTCATCCCTAGAGAACTCTCTGTTCAATTTTATACGTGTTTTTAAACTGGGCTACTTGGTTTTTTTATTATATATATATATATATATTTAGATTTTTTAGTTATTTGTACATTCTTGATACTAACTCTCTGTCAGATGCATAATTGGTAAGGATCTTTTTCCATTCTGTGTGTTTACCTGAATAATGGCACCCTTTGCTGCACAGAAGCTTTTCAGCTTCCTAAGGTCAAATTATTGTTAGTCTTCATGCCTGTTCTACCAGCATGCTGTTCAGACAGTTCTTTCCTGGGCCAATGAGTTCAAGTGAATTCCCTAAAAGCCATATGAAACCTAACTCTACTATGGAGGCCACCTAAATATACACATATATGAAAAGAACTGAAATGAAGCCAGCATAGAACAGGGGAAACAATGCCCCCGCTAGACGAGTTATACTGCCAAATAAAACTCCCAGTGCCAGAAATGGGTTACATTTTACAGAATCATTAGCTAAAAGAGTCCTATGAACATACCCAAATATTACAGGCAACTGATAAGAGCAGAGCCACCTTAGGGGCTCGTCCCACTGCCCCACTAAGCTCCCACAGTTGCTCTTACTTATCTAGTGTCCACAAAGTAAGCTGCTTTGAACTAACTTCATGAGCCTAGACTAACAGCTAACTTCTCCCAACTTACTTTTTTCAACCCCAAAGTGGGATGATCTAGGTCTGTTTCATATCACACAATTATTA
>JADRCH010007825.1:0-43832 GCA_019843965.1 Rhynchomys soricoides
CCTTCAACTTGAAGAATGCTATAAATGCTCTTTTATCTTGTATGAGGTAATGCATATTCAAGTCATTGATAAATGGATTCCTGAGTTTTGCATAGGCATTTGCTTTCTCCAGTGGAAATCCTTTAGAATGGAAAGAAATAAGACAATCGCATAAAGGCCAGTTTTCCATGGGTTCATTCAAAATAACTGTCTCGTAAAAACTACTACTGTGATATATTTAAAGAAGGAGATCCATTCCAGAATATTCTTCATGGGTTTGGATTTGTATTTCTTTGCTGTGGAACACATTCCAATCAAAATCTGCCTTTCTGTTGGAGACTCCTCATCATCATTAGCTTCATCAGCATGGTGGAAGAACTGATAATAGTCATCAGGATTCATTTCTGCATCTTCATGCTCAACAAAGTATCTGGGCGATTCACATATTATTTTTTAATTGTATATGCATTAAGTTTAAATAATCTGTACTAAAGCTGCTTCAAAAACATGGTGTCAGAACAACACATTCTTACTGTTCCAGGTCACACACAGGTCTGCTGCAGGGTTTTCACACAATCATATGAAATTTGCTGACATTAAGTTGGCAAGTGCTCCTTTGTTCTCAGATATCATTGCTTCATTATTGAATACCAAGTTGCTGCTGCAGTCTAAAATGCAAGGACAGTGAGGTGCTCCTTGCCCGGGTTGGAACAGATATCCTCCTTTTACACTTCCACAGGTAGGCATTCAATATGTACAGTGTACAGACTTATCAAAATATCAAATCAATTAGAAGAACAAAATAACAACAAATAAATAGCAAAACTTCAAATGAAAATAAGGAAAACTAAATAACCAAAGTAATCAAAACACAAACCAAAACCAAACTACAAGAATTGTGCTAAGCAGCTTATTTGGCTGCTCACTTTGCAGCACAGACTTACAGCCTTAGGCTGGCCTCGACAACCGTTACTAAAGGGAATTATAGTTACAAGAGAAAGTTAGGCAGTTCTCTTTTTTGGGGGAGTGTGTGTTTGAAGGATATGGCCTCCCAAGCAAAAGCATAAGTCATGTTACAGTACTTGGCTCAAAGACTTTGCTATTTGTTGACTGATCTCCAAGAAATTATTCTTGATAACCCATTAGGAGATGAAAAATTATACACTCAGACTCTTCCGGGATGCCCAGCAGCTCATGATGTGCCTCAGGACTTCTCTGAATCCCTCTAAATGTGCACTCTTGCTGGGGCAGACGCTAGATGAAATTAAGATCTATTAACACCAAGGAAACCAAAGTAAAGGAGGAAAATGTAGCCCACCATAGCCATGGTTATTAGGGACGAGATTCAATAGTGGTGGGTTTTCTGCACACACTCTGTGCTCCTCCTACAGCACAGCTCTCTGAGGGAGAACTTGTCCTGGTCTGTACCATGTTCCAGTTTCTGACGGAGAATTGACAACCTAGGGAAGGAAGGGACAAAGGCCTGATATGGTTAGTCAATTCAGCTGACCCTCACACACCAGATCTGTTCAGCTAGACAATCCAGCATGACCTATCAGCTGAGGTCATTCCAGGCATCACCAAGTGTCATAGAGGACATGAGTTTGGGTTGTTTCTCAGCTTTGAAAAATTGTTAGAAACTGAACTGTGAACTATGCAATGTATAGGAGTTTAAAAGTTAACACCATATTTCTCCAATATTCCATGTAAAATATATTAAACAATAAAATTGTAGTAATTTCTGAATCTGAGTTGAAGAGAGATTTGAGCAAGCTAGAAATGCCTGTGGATGCCTTATAGGGAACCTGCCCTGAATTGAAGTGAAAGCTATGATTATTTCTCCAGTGCAGAAACTTGCCTGGCTTCTACTTGTCAACCCCTATATCTGAAAATACCCAGAAAAACCATCTCACATGAAATCTATGGGTACTCTATAGGTCCTATAATCAGCAAGAGTATGCTACAGGAAAATATTCCCAAGGCTATGCATAGAACTTTAAAGGTGATGGCCATGAAGAAAAAGAACAACATTCCTCTATGTCTATGGCTATTGAAGGGCACACTCACAAACACACAAAATATTTGTGTTCACACAATACAAACATAGTATATTGCAGTAACCTGTTTAGTTTCCCAGATAATGCTAATGAACAAATCTGCCAGGATATTTTGGAGGTATAAAAAACAAATCAAGATAATAAGGACTATGAAAAGCTGATGTTTCATGTTAACACCCACTATTCTGATTTTCGGCCTAGAAAAATAAAAAGCCCTAGGGACCAACCTTCTTGGTCAGAATGGTGAGTATATGGAGAATTTTTTTTCTAATAAGCTCAAATCTCTCACACCAAACCTCAGCTTGTGAGAAAACTTTCTCACATCCCTGCTCATCCAGCCAACTCCAGACTGTAAGGCGAAGGAACAACCTTTTCAGCAGCACTCAGAGAAAATCGGACTAACCTACTGCTACTTAGGCTCGGTGAGTGTGACCCACGATCTATGAAGCCTAAAGAGACCATATTGAGATAGTGGGGAAAGGGTGAGGACAACAAAAGCAGCCAAAAGACAACAAAATTTCCACCCATTTGTCATTTTCACTAGTCTCTCGAACCTACAAACTTCTTTCTACCTGGAAGCTCACGTGATTACTGTAAAGCACATGAACTACAGGCCTTTACTTCACCCTTCAAAGCTCTGTGCTATTCTAAAGAAGGCTCCAAGACATCGACTTCAAAATTAATGGCATGTGGTGGTTTGATGTGTAGTCAACCTATATCCCTTAATGAACTACAAATTCTAGCAGAGCAGGAGCATTTGTTTGCCAAACATGCAGTTACTTGAAAAAGGCTAACTCCACAGGAAAACTTGAAAATGATCATATAAATGAACACTTGTGTGAAACAAACGTGAGGATCTGGATAAGTTGGTGGACAATTACATCAGTTTGTCAATGTTTATGGTTAGACATGAGGGCAATCTGCTTCTGATGCCTTATCCTACCTGCTGCTGCTTGGCACTTGGGACATAGATATTCTTGCTGGCCTCCTCACAGGACCTCTTTCCTTCCCCATAGGATGCTTGCACTTCAGCCTGCTCCACCAGCAGCTCTCTGTTCTCATTCAGCAGTACCCTTAAATTCTCCTTTTGTTGAGTACATTCTCTCAGTAGATGGCAGGTCCAGGTGCTGAAACACAGAAAAAAATGGTGATTCCCAGGTAGTTTGCATTTGCCTGCCACTCCTGAAGTACCAGGATCACTGCAAGTGCCCTGATCCCCAGACAGCCCCAGACTAGATTCCACAGTAAATATGTATATATCAGCACCAAGTACAGGAAGGTCAAATCCAGAGATCAGCCACGTTCCACAAGACTCAAAGTACTTCTGAAAACCCTAACACCAAGGGGGATACATGGAAATTCCACAAGAGAAAATGTTCCTCATGGGTGCTTAAATGGCCATGGTACTAGAAAACCATCAACAGGTAGAAGAAGAACCCTTGTGTGAGAGGAGAGAAGACCCAACATGTATACATTCTTTCCATCTTTCTCGTGGATCCCAGATCTATAAATCCCCTAGAGTCCTAGAGGCTCAGGGTTGTCTCAAGGCAGGGTTACTATTATGAAACAAATAGTATAGAACCAGAGCCCTTACTTTTGTTCAGAGTCCTAGAAGGACAGAACCATTCCTTGCCTAGTGCTGGGATCTCAGCCATGTCAGTGACTCACCTGTAGGTATAGTTTTCATGTTCAAGGTCCTCTCGAATCTCTACATCATTTGTTTTTGTGATTTTCTTCATATCTTTGATTCTTTGCTGATGTTGAGCTTTCATGGTGGTATATTCAGTGCTCATCCTGCGTTAGGGCATGGCACAAGAAGAAAAGAATCCTCAGAACTAAGAACTCAAGAATCATGTGCAAACAGGCTGTTTCCTGGACTACCTCAGCCAACTAGATGCCCCACTCTTGCTCCTTCAAACTGGGTCCTATCGGTGCTTATTAAACTTATTATCCTGGGCAAAGGACAGCAGAGCCAGGGGACCAAATGGAGGGAACTGACCTTCAAGAGCTCCTCAGGTGAGCCTGATGGACTAGACTAGTTGTGAGAGAAGTTTCCACTAGACAGGGTCACATGCTTGCTTCCAACAGAGATCTATGATGACTGTTCTCTTAGTTTTAAGGCAGAGGTTCTCTGTCCTTGATTTCTATTGTTACATGACATAGCAGAGGACATAATGAGTAAATACAGGGGAGAGGCTTTAGAACATCTCCTCTACCAGGAGATTCCTATGTGACTTCCATTTAAATACAAGGAACAAATTACCATGTTGATGAATTTGGGCCTCTATGGATTCAACACTACCATGACCAGCAAAGTGTGCATCAGACAAATCCTCAAACCTAATCAAATGTCCCAGACCCCTGACCCTGAACAAAACACACCCATCTACATTCAAACACACAAACACAATAAGAATGCCAATTAAATCCGGAGAGGTGCTATAGTCTAAGAGTATTATGAACAAAATCAGAGTAAAGCAGTGATGACCTACAAGCATATCGTACACACTGAGAGGCAGCAAGTATCACCAGGTCCTTCCAGCTGATTTTAGAACCAATCATTCCCTTAGCACCTTAAAATCAAATAACAAACTGGATAACTATAAACACATAGGCCCTCACTTATTTCACAAGTTAACACCAGTCAGGGCTTCTGAAAATGCATGATGAGAGATGACACACTCTTTTGATGGGAGGAAATCTTGGCTATCAGAGAAGGCACAACAGTCAACAGGGTACTGGGCATAATTAGTACCTGAAGTTCAAATCTTTGTACAAGTAAAGGTCAAGGATTTTACAAAATTCATTCATCTCAAAGCTTAACTTCTTTATATCCAATTTCAGCTCTTCTACTTCCATCTTTCTCTTCTCCTTCTTAGCTATGGTGGAGTTTTGGGATGATGACTTCCTAGCAGACCCTGTAGGTAGATAAACACAAGTGAATCTGCAGAGTTTATGGCCCAGGAGCAGGAGAGACTATTTTGGGTCCCAAAAAGTTGGTTGAGGAAGAGGAAAAGCTAGAGTCAGAGTGAATCCCTGAAAAACCAGAAAAGCTGTCTTCGAGCTGGTCTGCTAACCTAAGTTCCTCTTCCCCAAACCAATTGCCATACATGTGCCACACTCCCTCTTACAGGCCCCCTTTCACTGAAATCCATAATCTACCTGAGACATACAGATCTGGGGAATACTGTCAGTCTGCATCAGTTGGGATGCCTTGAAATCCTGAAGTTCATAGTGCTTAGCACCATCAAGCCCTAATCATGTGTTCAAACCCAAAGTGTCTGAGACCTCAACACATGACCAGGGCAGCATCCTTCTCTGTTCTTGTCATCAGAGACTCATGTATCCTACAGTAATCTAGAAGTAGAAGTGTGTCAACACCCAGCCAAGAAGGGACACACTATTATTCTCATAGTGCCTCCTCCTGGCACTCTTTACCACTCAAAATGAAATTAAATAGCTCCCAGACAAGTAGCTACAGGCTTATCAAATCCTAGCTGTCTGTTAAACTAATCATCAGAAATTCTTGACTCTTGGTATACCATTGAGAAATGCCAAGGCTCCAGCTTGTAACATCTGCTCCTGGAAAGCCCGGTTCATGCCTACCTCTTCCAGGAAGCTCCCCAACTCTGCCCAGTACTCACTGTGCCTTCCCCAGAATGATTTCCTTCTTCCTTGTTCACAAGACAGGAGGTCAGCTTCCTTCTGCCTTGATCTGGTCTCCCCTTGATCACCATTCTGCTTCCGAAATGGCCTGAGCAGCCTGGATAACATGCCTGTTTCTGAACCCAAAGGCAATGAAGGAATATCCCTGGGGCAACTGTAACCACAACACAGGTGACATCACAGAACATTCTAAGTTCTCTCCTAGATACAAGAGATGGTCCAAGGAAGGAATTCCTGATGATGTCACTGGGAACTGCCATGACTTACGTGCTTACTTTCCTCAAATTGGACACTTCCTAGGGTGACCTTTCTTGGAGTTTCTCATGTGATACGGGGAATACTCTTTGGCCACCTCTCCTTCCCATAGGACAATATCTTTCTTTTATACCTTTATTTGTATAAAAAATGAATAATATTTTTTACTGTACATTCCTTCATAGTGGGCATTTTTTTCATCCACATGTTCAGGTCTTTCACAAAATCTCTGGTTTACAATTCTATCTTTTGTAAGGAAAACACCCTTTTATTTGGAACATAGGGGCTCAACTATAGGGCAAATGGAAAACTTTCTGTTCTTCAAAATATTAACTTGTACATCCTCCTTTTCTCACCTTTAAGCAGACAATTAAGGTAGGCCTCACTGAGCAAAGGTCAACCTGGACTGTGCATTACTCCCTTTTAGCTACATAGCGATCACTTCTCCAATAACTGTCTTCCCGAATTCCTAAGTCCAGGCGTGAGTTTGTGGGGGTTGTTCCAAGTTACAGTCATCATAGCAAACATAAGACTCAGAAGCTGGGCAGTGGTTCATGCCTTTAATCGCACCACTCGGGAGGCAGAGGCAGGAAGATTTCTGAGTTACAGGCCAGCCTGGTCTACAGAGTGAGTTCCAGGATAGCCAGGGCTTACACAGTGAAATCCTGTCTCGAAAAAACATACAAAAAAACAAAAAGACTCAGGAGCTTGGGTAGGGAGTGGAATGGCCTGAGGTGAGGTTAAAACTCCGTTTTAGTGGGTCCATAAGTACAGGATGACGTCCTTTGGTATTGGCATCTGTGGTTTCTCAGTTCTTATCCTTGGAATGCTGAAACTGTGCTATAGTGCCACCTAACCTCACTGAGGTAAGAGTGTAAAATCATATATGTCTTTTGTGGGTAGACATATGCATTTGACTACTACCTTGAGCCACACAATATCACTATGGAAACCTCAAAAAAGGGAGGGAGTTTGTTGTTGCCTTAGAAAATGAGGGCCTAAGGTAGAGGTCTGCCAGGACCACAGAAACACTTTGTCTCAGCTGGGTGGGGACTGTATTTGGGATGAGCCCAGAGACCTAGATGAACAGAGGCCTCAGGGGTTCTAGGAAACATAAGCACAGTCACTTAGACATGGGGAGAGCAATGGATCTTAGGGCTAAAAGTCCTCCATTTTATTTACCTTTGCTCAGTACATAGTATATGTCAATGACAAAGGCGCCCTACTTTACAGCATCTAGTCCCTCTAGATGTTAATGTGTTTGCTAGTGTATACAGCCTACATTTAGTAGAACATTACATTTTGTCACATTTTGTTAAAGGATATAAGTTTATTTTCGTATTGATATGTATTTTACTGATTCACTTTACATGCTGCTCATGGCCCCCCGACACCCACAATGTTTTCCCAATATTCCTGGCCTCTTCTTTTAGCAGATGAGGGCCAGCTATCTCAGGACCCCCCTTCTTTTACCAAAGCCAAGGTACCCTGTCCTGGGTAAACGTACTGTGGATGCTGGTACAGGGTGCATTCTTCTAGGCCTTCTTCCTGCTCCTCTTCACTGGCTTTGGCAAATAATGCCTATTTAATAAAATCTCCAGTCTTCTAGGGATGCCTTAAGTTGCTGGAATCTGGGAAGTCACATACTACCCTAACAGTGGTTTATATCCAGTTGCATCTGAGCATGGAGAAATGTTTTTGTATGAATATTTCAACATAAGAGTGATCAGTCCACATTACACTTCATGAAGTGCTTTGTTCACTTAGCATTGTTGTTAAGATTGATCCATATTACAGATGTATGAATACTTTGCCTACTATAATTTTGTAACCTGCTTAGGAAAACCCTTCAACAGTTTCATCCAAACATTTACGTTTTAAAACCTGTGAACTATGAACATGAAAAGATAGGCCTGTAGTCGAAGAGATGATTTTAATTTTTAATTTTTTCTTTTCTTTTTCTTTGACAGGGTTTCTCTGTGTAGCCCTGGCTGTCCTGGATCTCACTCTGTAGACCAGCCTGGCCTTGAACTCAGAAGAGCATCTGCCTATGCCTCCCAAGTGTTGGGATTAAGAGCGTGCACCACCAGTGCCTGGCTGAATAGATAATTTTAGAACCAGGAGTATACAAGTAGTAAAATTTGCATATCTACACACATCAGAGATTTAAATGGGGATACTCTAGAGTGACAAGAGAGTTCTTCACTCAAAACTATTATCTAATTAGTAAAAAAAATCCCATAGATGCAATTCCATCAGAAAATATGGAAGAATACCATGGCTCATGGTTAGCCTCCATAACTTGATGGTAAGGTCCTTTTGCTGAAGACATAGTATACTTGAGTCATAGGACATGAGAACTCAATCTAGTACTAACGTGGAAGATTCATCCCTGCCTGCTAACATTCACATTGTTAGAATATGGTCTTCACGCTAACACGGGAGGAAATAATCAACCCTTTTCCCAATAGGAAACCCTTCGATCTGCAATGTTCATCAACCAGCAAACATGATCCCAAGTGAATGAATGGTGTGATTGTTATGGGAATATTCAAACATTTTCTCACTGAATTCAAAGTTCCATTAATTTTTTTTTTTTCATGTTTTTGTTCTGCATGGGCCAAATACCCATGTATCTGTAGGGCATAGGCACTAGTCCAGATCCTATTACTATTTGCTCACTGTAAAGAACTAGTGTTATTTGCCTCCTACCCTTCATCTATAGACATACAGAATACAGTATAGCTCTTGACCTTCATCTGAGATGATTCTCTGCCATCCAAGTCTGTTTTTCCTCTACGGTTATCCAGGTATCATTGTACCCCAGGCTGTACTGGAAGGAATAAATAGTAGCCAGATAGGTTACCGGGCTCCTGTTTGGTGTAAGTATGGGAGAAATAGAATTCTCTTGAGATGGTTTTCAGTGAAGCAGGTCTCCTTATTAGGGGTAAACATGTAGTTAGCACTTTTGGGGTAAGTGTGCACTATTCTCCAGTTCAATAGTGCTGGAAATGCTTCCTTTGCATGAAGAAGAACTCCACATGCTTGCTGGAACTGTCCTTACAGAGGAAGAGGATGTGTAACCTGTAATCTGGTGACCAGGCAACATGACCAATTGAGGGTTGTGGAGATAGGTGTTGTAAGGCTTAAGTGAGTTGGAACATGCAAGACCAGACTAGGAGGATAAAGCCTACTCTTGTTGGTAAGAGTTTCAGGGGTTCGACACATTTCAACTCTCACTTGTGTCAGAACGTCTCTGCTAGTAATACAGCTTTCTAGTCCCACACTTCTCCTTACAGTAGATAAGAGATATTAGAGATTGACATGACCTCTTGATCAATGTACAGAGATCATGTGTCTGTGGAGTGCTCAGCATACATGACATACCTATATCACAATCTCATACCACAAGGCTATGGAGTCTTTGCAGAAAGAGATACAGGATATTTGCAAGATGCACAGGTAAGGATGTCCAAACCAAAACAGCATTTGTCAGCTAGGATAGACAGGAATGTTACACACATTAATTCACTGCAATTGTAACAGCATACCCAACAGGTGAGCAACATCCGGGCAAAGAACATTTCCTCATTAATGAGGGAAAGCTCATGGAGGACCATCCTTACAGAAGGACTTACTGGTAAATGTTGGCTGCTGAGGAGAGGAGAGTCAGTTTTCTCTGGAGATACAGCCCTGAGAGGCTATTCATACTCCAGTATATTTTCTTAATTCTGTCCAAGCTGAGTGGGCTCTGTTGTCTTTTCAAAGAGCACATGATGTGAAGAGGAGTAGTGGTGGTGGCTGACAGGAAGGAATTCTAGGGAAGTAAAGAGTGGAGTTTTGGATCAAAATGTATTATAATCTTATAAATAACATTTTGAAACATTAAAATAAATGAATATAAAAGAAGTAAGCATGTTCTCCCTTTCAATAAATACAGAACAACAATCACAGAACTTAGTGACTGTTGGTGCTATGAAGAATTACTAGAACCCAGGACTTCCCTAATTCAAGATTTCATTTCAGTTTACATCCTGAAGCTAATAAGGATGAAGACACCAGCTAATTGTAGAATGATTTCAAGATGAGGTGGTTTAAATAGGCATGGGCTGCCCAGACTTGTGTGTTTGAATATGGATCCATTGAGAATGGCTCTACTAGGAGCTGCTGTCTTGTTGCAGTAGGTGCAGTCTTGTTGGTGGAAGTATGTAACTGTTGAAGAGGGCTTTAAGGTCTGATATATGCTCACTTCTGGTGGAATCCAGTCTCTGCCTGCTACTGACTACTTCCCACCATGATGATAATGGATTAAACTTCTAAACTGTAAGCCAGCCCTAGTGAAATGTTTTCTTTCTGAGAATTGCTATGATCATGGTGTCACTTCACAACAATGGAAACCCTAACTAAGGCACAAGAAAAGAGGGCATTGTCTGCAGCTTGCCATATTAAATTTTAACTACGCAATGGACTTGGAAGGAAGAACACCTCTAAAGTGTAGGTTGAAGTGGCCTTGATTAGAAAAATACATGCATCATGAAGGTGGACATTTACAAAATACACTAAAAGTACAAACCTACACAGAATGCAGAATTACTTCACTGAAAACACAAGAGGTAGAAGAGCCTGGGTATCCATTATCCAGTAATGTAAGACTTTCCAAGATAATCGCATGCTGTTTCATAGTCAGGTGATTCACTCTTTTGAATTATGGGAACCACATCCGTGTTGGTTTAATAGGTTTAGGCATATGTCTAATATTGAATGTCTAATTAATTATGTTTTGGTTTACAATGTCTGATTGGAATTTTAAACATGTGAGGTTATAAATCTCAACTGCAACTACTTTAAAAGTCTTGTATTATGAATACCCATTTTTATCTTCTTATTCTTCATCATCATCATCATCATCACCATCATCATCATTTAAGGTTTTCCTAATCGTTGAAACTTGTTACTTTCTCATTTGTTATATTCGTAACCTAATTTATATTCACATAAATATTAAAGAATCTCTGAGAAGAACTTCCCCAGACACCTTCACTGTGTCCATGTTTGGTATGCACTGCACAGCCTCCTCTGCTCATGAGGGAGGCTCTACCCCCGCCCAGGTCTCTACTTTTGGAGCTTCCCAGGAGAACAAGGTCACAGGTTGGTTCCCAAGAAAACAAAAACTATCTGCAACTCCACCAAGGGGTAACACAACTGGGAGAGGCAGGGGGCCCGGGGCTAGACACAGCACCAGTATGGCAGGCAATGAGCTCAAGCTGCTGGGCAGAAATTCGATGGGTTGGGCACGGGCTGCACTGGGCTGCCCTTGCAACATGACTAGTGTGCCCTCCTGCTTTCGCCTCGCTCACTGTTCACTTTCTGCCTTAGGGAGAGGAGCAAGACATGGCCTCGGTGGTGCCTTGGCCAAACCACTGCGGAACCCCATGTGCCAGGGAGCCCAGTGCTTGTTGCTCCGGCATGGTTCAGTGCATGAAAGTGGAGCGCAAGCTGGAGAAGGTGCTGCATAAGTTCTCAGGCTATGCGCAGATGTGCAAGCAGGGCCTGGAGGAACTCATGGACTACCCCAGAGGGCTCAAGCATGAGATCCTGCAGAGCCAATGTCAATATGCTGAATTATCAGGGACACTTTCACTTATTCTGACCAACTGCTGCAAAAGAATAATGGAGACTGTGCAGAAGCTGGCCTCTGACCACAAAGACATTCACAGCAGTGTTTCTTGCTTTGGAAAAGCCATTGATAAGAATTTTGATTCTGACATTAGCAGTGTGGGAATAGATGGCTGCTGGCAGGCAGACAGCCAATGGTTTCTCAATGAGGTCATGGTGGAACACTCCTCCAACAAGGAATGCTGGAAGTAGCTGAGGAGCTCTGCCAGAAATCTGGTCTGTCTCTGGACCCAAGTTAGAAAGAACCATTTGTGGAGTGAAATCTAATATTAGAAGCATTAAAGGCCAGAGATTTAAGGCCTGTTCTCCAGTGGGCAGTATCAAACGGGGAAATGCTCATAGCCCAAAACAGCTCCTTGGAATTTAAGCTACACCGACTGTATTTTCTTAGCTTGTTAATCGGTCGAAATACAAATCACTGAGAAGCCTTAAAATATGCGAAAAATTTCCAGCCATTTGCCCTAAATCATCACAAAGGTATTGATGGGAAGCCTTCTGGGGAGCAGAGCTAAACAGAGAATGCTCAGCTGAGGAAACTCAAATGGCTGAGATGCACCTAAAGAAAAGCTCAAAATCCTTAGTCATCAGGGAAATGCAAATCAAAACAACCCTGAGATTTCACCTCACACCAGTCAGAATGGCTAAGATCAAAAACTCAGGTGACAGCAGATGTGAGCAAAGATATGGGAAACGAGGAACACTCCTCCATTGCTGGTGGGAACGCAAGTTGATACAACATCTCTGGAAATCAGTTTGGCAGACACTCAGAAAAATAAACATAATAATACCTGAGGACCCAGCTATTCTACTTCTGGACATATACCCAGAAGTTTCTCCAACATGTAATAAAGACACATGTTCCACAATGTTCATAGCAGCCAATTTATAATAGCCAAAAATTGGAAACAACCCAAATGTCCTTCAACAAAGGAATGGATACAGAAAATGTGGTACATTTACACAATGGAATACTACTCAGCTATTAGAAACAATGACTTCATGAAATTCACAGACAAATGGATGAAATTTAAAAATATCCTGAGCGAGGTAATACAATCACAAAGAGTCACTTCAAAGCAACTGTGGGGCTGAGTGTGAGGTCCCAGACGGAGGACATGGAGAAAGGTCTGAAGGAGCTGAGAGAGTTTACAGCCCTAGGGAGAGAGCAATAGTGGCAACTGGCCTGATCCCTCAATACTCTCGGAGATTAAATCACCAACCAATTAATACACATGGAAGGATTCATGGTGCTGGCCACATATGTGGCAGAGGAGGATCTTCTTAGAGATCATGGGGAGTAGAGGCCCTTGGGCATGAGGGTGTTAGATACCCCAGTATAGGAGATTTCCAAGGAAGGAAGAAGAGAGTGGATACGTAGGAGGGTGGGAGAATACCCCAATAGAGGCAGGGGAGGGGGGAGGAAATAGGGAGGTTCCAAAGGGGAGATCTGGAAAAGGGAAAACATTTGAAATGTAAATAAAGTAGAAAAAAAAACCCAGAGAAACTCTTTAAATAAAATGAGTAAAAAATAAAAAGACTTGGCTGAGTGTACATTAGTTTATCATCACAGATACCCAGTGTTATGCATGTGTATTTAAGAATGTGCACCAGCATCAAACTTTGTGTGTGTGGATGGGAAGAAGCATGTTCCATTCTAAATGAAGTTGCCAGTCTCATCACCTCAGGTCATTAAGGGTAGATGCTTTCCACTTTCTGTGTGTGGACCTCGTCTACTGCTGCTTTGTGTTTAATTGGTGTATTGTTCATGCCTCTCTTCTGCAGAATCTCATCTCATTGACCATGAGCCTGTATATTAATCAAATAGCTACAGATAATGATCTTTTCTTTTGTGAGGTCTCTTTCTTTAATGCACTGCCCAGAAAGAGCCACGTGTAAGAGTTATTCTCTGTATGAGGAAATAACTCCATGGAAAAGACTTCTGTGGACATAATTCTGACATAAAACCATGAAATACTTTATCTTGAGAAGAGTGCTGTGTGGAAATCACCAAATATCTCACAATGTTATTCATCTGATATAGATCTGAGCATCAACATGGGAAAACTGACATGAGAAGATGAAAAGAAATGTAAACACAGAAGCAAGGAGAAATGTGAATTCTAATTTTAAATTACAGATGGACTCGGTTTAAGGGAATGGGGAAACAGCTTTGGTGCTATGTTAACCAGGAATTGACAGCATTCACAGTCGTATGCTAGCCTGGATGGTCTCTCCTGAAATGTGTACCTAGGAGACCTGGCATTTGCTTGTGAAGGGAAGGAATGATACAGCAGAAAAACCCAATTAATGACCACGTGGTCAGTTTCATGGGGATAGCTACTGTGTACTGTGTAGGTTACCTGGGTAAAGACTTTCCACCACAGATTGCATGCTTTGTTCAAACTCAAGCCTGGCTCACAATGACTTGTGCTTCACTGTCAGGAGTTTCATTGTCAGGATGCTCTGTAAAGTCCCTCATGACCCATGAAGCAGGGAAAGAAGAGAGGTGCTTCTGGATTTCAGAAGAAAGGCAAAGTGCCAGACAGTATGCTGTGGAGGGAGTTAGGGAGGGTTGGTGTAAACTCTTTTACTATGGACATTTTCTCCTTTGAATTAGATTCTAGAGTGTCTATTTTTTTTTAACTTTGTTACTCCTAAGACAAATTTAGTTTTTAGGTTACTTTGTTTTCCTCCATAACCTACTCTTTCCATTCCACCTCAAGCATCTACATGATGTTTAGACTTCCCATAAAGTTTGTTTGATACAGACATGCTCTTGAGGCAGGTGGAAAATATTATTGGAAGCAAGACCCTTCACCCAGTTGGCTCAGACCATTTTAAGGACAAAGGCTCTGCCTGGTCCTCCCGGTGCTGGGCATCTCTTTGACAGTCTCTTGGGAAGCTCATGGAACTTTAAAAAGAATGAACTTTAATATGTGTTTGAAATTACATCTTCCCCTGTGAGGTCTTGTCCCTATGGGCAGGCAGGACAAGGGTCCAGAACTGAAATTTGATCTTAAAACTTACCATGGAAATGAGGTCTTAGGGTTTTCTTTAAATGTGTGTACTTTATCTGTGAGAGACTGATTGTAGCAGAAGTGGATTTGAAGAAGACAGACTTGACCAAAGTTGCTGAAATACAATACTGGGATCCTTGTACTCTAGAATGACCCCATCACTGATGTCCTGCTCATGCTGGCATGCAGGAAGATACCATTTGTCTCCTTGAGCCTTATTTAAAAAGGCAATACTAGAGGAAGACTGTCAGTCACACAGATTGCAAACACTGGAAACAGCGACACTATGGCTTCTTAGAGAGCTGTTTCATTTTCCGATTGTGGCCAGACTGCCTTAGGACTCTGCTAAACCTATAAAACCATTAGATGTTGGTGGGAAAAAAAGAATCTCTGAGAAGGATTTTGTTGGTACCCAGACTGTAAACGAGGAACATTGTTTTCATGTTTTTTCCAGCACTTCATGAATTTTGACTTTTAAAATTTTTAAGAACTACCTTATTATGCACCTATTGGGATTCACTGGTCTCATGCTCTATCTCTTCCCTGAATTGGCAGCAGCCCGCTCTGACTATAGGGACTTGCTGTCATATTTCTTGTTAATACGTGTTCTTAAGATGAGATTGTGGAATATTTTCTATTGGGGAGCATGTTTACATAATTAATGTCTCAAATATAACCAGACAATTAAACTGGGCATAAGTGAGCATAGGTCAACCGGGACTGTGCATTACTCCCCTGTAGCTACATAGCCATCACTTCTCCAATAACGGTCTTCCTGAATTCCTAAGTCCAGGCATGAGGATGTTGGGGCTTGTTCCAAACTACTGTAGTCATAGCAAACATAAGACTCAGGAGGTTGGCAGGGAGTGGAATGGCCTGAGGTCAGGTTAAAACTCAATTTGAATGGGTCCAGAAGTTCAGGAGGGAGTCCCTTTGGTATTGTCATCTGTGGCTTCTCTGTTCTTATCCTGGGTATGCTGAATCTATGCTATAGTGCCACCTAACCTCACAGATGGAAGAGTGAAAAATCACATAAATCTTTCACAGGAAGACATCTGATTTTGAATACCACTTTGAGCCACAAAATATCACTATGCAAATCTCAAAAAAGAGGGAGGAGTTTGTTCATGCTTAAGAAGTTGAGGGCATTTTCTTCCAATTGTGGCACATATTTTTCCAATGTGATTTTTTCCTTTGCTCTTTCACTAATGGTGGCTTGATTGTTTCCTGACCTAAAGGATCCTGGATGCCCCAACAAAGGGTCTACTCCATACAGGCTCCTTCTTACAAAGAAAAGAGTTGCTGAAGGGTAATGCCATGGCAGCAAAAAGGTGAACTAAACTGCTCGTAGGTCCAACTCACTTTGTACAGGACTGAAGACCTGAGGTATCTGGAAAAGGAAGCAGCACACAAAATCTCACAGCTTTCTCTGCTGCAACTGCTAGAACGACTATAGGGTTGTTTGTTTCTTATTAGAAATACGTACAAAGCTGGTCAGAGTTGATACATGTCGTTAATCCCAGCACTCAGAAAGGATTTTTGTTGTTGTTGTTTTGTTTTTTTTTCTTAAATTGTTGTCAGTATTCCTATTGTTTCATTTGGTTTTTGTTTTTAATTTCCACAGCTAATAGCATGGTACCTAGAATGTTAAGCCCATATTCTCTAAGGTTCTATCACTCATGTTAGTCAATGATTTTATTCTTAGCAACCATTCCACAGATGATCCCTTTTCTCACTTTCACCAATTAGGATGGCATCCCAATTTTTGGATTACCAAAGTTTCTGGTTTTGAGATGACAGGCCTCTGTGTAGTCTCTGTTTGAGGAGCAGACAGCCTGGAATAGCTGAAAGAATGGCTGCATCCTGAAGACCAAGGCTGCCCCATCAACGCCACTGCAACCTTAGGCAGAGGTCTGCCAGGAACATAGGAACACTTGATCAGAGAGGGTTCTGGACTCTATTTGGATGAGCCCTGAGACCTAGATTAATAGAGGCCTCCAGAGTTCTGGTGCAGGGGTCAGAACCAGATAGATGTGAGGGGAGCAACAGGTCTTTTGGATTGCAAGTCCTCCTTTGTATATATCTTTGCTGTGTACATAATAGATGTAAATGACTAAGGCAACCTAGCTTGTAACATCTCATCGTTCTAGATGTTAAAATGTTTGCCAGTTCGTACACACTACAGTCAGTAGAACAATGCAATTTATCCCATTATGTTAAAGAATTTAATTTTATTTTGGTATTAATATTTTTTTAACTTATTCACATTACATGCTGCTTACTGTCCCCCAAAATCTGGTTACCCTCTCCCACAAGCTTTCCTCAGTTCTCCCAGCCCCTTCTTTTCTGAGCAGATGAGGGCCAGCTATCTCAGGAACTCCCTTTTTCTACCAAATCCAAGTAACCCTTTCCTGGGGAAAGGTGCTGAGGGTGCTCATAATGGATGCCTTCTGCTAGGGTTTCTTGCTCCACTTTGCTGGCTTTGGGAAGTTCATGCAGAACTGTCTTTGAACTTGGTACTTCATCCAGATGGTCAACAAGAATCATTGGTTTTGTTAATATTTTTGAGAGTCTATTTCCACCAAACCAATTCCCACTAGTATCCTAACAATGACAAGGGTAATGGGACACTGGACATCTATTCCAGGAGTTTGCATTTGTGCTCAGACAGTAGTATAAAAGCCCACAAAGCGTGCAAATTTAAGTGAGTTCACACATGGAACCTAATTCCTTTCTGCTGCTTTCCTTAAGTACATCCCAGAGGCTTATCATATCTGTACACCCATAAAGCCATGTGCCCTGGACACCAGGAAGTACTCAACATACATTGCTTTGGTCACTCATTTACCCTAATATTAGACATCCCCAAATGTAGAGGGATTTGGATGGATGAGTAGGTCCCAAGGGCTGCAGGGAGGTCACGAAGCATGTGACAGTAAGCAATTGATTGAGAATCTGAGAGGACAGATAATTACCAATATCATAGTTGTAACACAATAAGAAACTAGGAATAATAACGGGAAAAGTAAGAGGCCATAGGCCACAAAGGTCTGTCCTTGGCCTTCAGGTAGATCTATTTGCAATTATCCGAGGATTCTCCACATTGATTTCCAGAGTCTTTGAAGCAGTTTCCAATGCCAACAGAAATGGAGTAGTGTTACTCTTTCTCCACATTCTCACCAACGTGTGCTTTCACATGAGGTTTGGATCTTAGCCATTCAGCATTGTAAAGTAAACCATCTTACACCAATCTCAGGCTCCATTGGATTTGCATTTCCCTGATGACTAAGGACTTTGAACAATAGGCAATTTGTCCTATTGGCTATGCCCTTAGTCTTACAGAAGCTTTTCAGTTTCATGAGGGTCCATTTAGCAATTTTTCATGTTAGAGCCTGAGCCATTGAAGTTATGTTTAGGAAATTAACCCCAATTCCCATGAGTTTGAGGCTCTTTCCCACTTTCTCTTCTATTAGAGTCAGAGAATCTGGATGTATGTTGAGGTCTTTGATCCACCTGGACTTGAGTTTTGTGTAAGGTGACAATATGAATCAATTTTCATTTTTTTTTACATACCTACTGCAAGATAGACTAGCACCATTTATTGAAGATGCTTTCTTTGTCCACTGTATATTTTTGGATTCTTTGTCAATGATCAAGTGTCAATACTTGTGGTTTGATTTCTGGTTATTCTATTCTTTTTTATTTTAAATATTTTAATTTTTCATTTCAAATATTATACCATTTCCCAGTTTCCCATCCAGAAACTCCCTATCTCCTCACCCCTTCCCCTGCTTCTATGAGGGTGCTCCCCTCCCACCCACCCGTTCACTGCTGCCTCCCCACCCTGTCATTCCCTTACACTGGAGCATAGAGCCTTCAAAGGACCAAGAGACTATATTTCCATTGATGTCTGACAACGTCATTCTCTGTTACACATGTGGCTGGCTCCATGGGTCACTCCTTGTCTAGGTTTTTTGTTCGTGGTTTAGTCCCTGGGAGCTCTGGGATGTCTGGTTGGTTGATATTGTTGTTTTATCCTATGGGTTGCAAAACCCTTCAGTTCAAATGGACTCTGCACTAAGGTAACTCATATTGATAACTACTTTAAGCATGTGAGTCAGATTATACCACTGCCTTGATATAATATTTTTCTCATTACATTTTGACAAAATTTCACTCTGATCAAATTCTATAAGCTTGTTGTTTCTTTAATAATGTAAGTACTTTCCTACCTCCATCATTTTGCACTTGTACATGACCTCACATATTATCATGCCATGCCTTCTTATGCTCAGAATACTCTTTGGTGATAAACTTTTCATAAACTTTTCCCTGGGAAAGTAGCTGAAGTCATAAACTTCAACACTATTTTATTAATTTCTTTAAGTGCCCTTGGCCCAAAGAAGCAAAAATAAAGATCATGGATTAGAATCTGCAAATCTGTGAACCAAATTACATGATTTTTTTTTTAAACTGTTCATCAGTCAAAAGAACATAAATCAAATTAAAACAATAATGCCTCCTAGAATTGTTCTAGGTACATGAAAACCATTCAGTAAAGACTTGGGAAGTAAAAAAATCCTGAGAGAACAATGTACCCAGCAAAGTCACTGGGTCATTGTTGGTTGTAATTACTGAGCCAATAGATGGAGGCTGACTTATTGATTCTTATATTCTAGTGTTCAGTGTTCATATCACATGCTATCCAATAGGTTTGTTTTTCACACAGACTTACCTTATTGGCTAGAAATGATATCCTACAGTTCCACAATATTTTGGTCATTTTGCTATATTCCTAGTCACTACAACTAGAATTTTAAACTTTTTTAGTAATATTATAAACTACAATAGCAGTATCCTTGTTTATATTTATGACACACCATCTAGCTTATTCTGTTTGCAATTGTATTTTAAAATTCATAACAGGTCACTGATTTCCCCTACGTCATGCTTAGCAGTGTCATGGCCAATGGATAATATCCCCACTGATAGGTAGAAAACCACAAGAGAGTGTTGACGTAACTTTTCCAAGGTTACCCGATGAATCATTGCCAGTGCTAGAATTCGATCCCATAATGCTTTCTTATTAGGAAAGCATTTTTATTCTGGTTCTCGCATACACAGGGAGAACACTGTGTCTCACTGTCATTTTTCATTGGTGAGTTTAGAATAGACGAGGCCTAAATCAACTGCATAATGGATGTCTTTCTTTCATTTTGGAGGTTCTGTGAAATATGGATAAGGATCGTTAAATGTTACAGATAGGTTTAAGCTGAGATTAGTTGATTGATCATTAATCAGCTAGTGAGCTTTTATATAATTAATTCGAAAAATGTTGCTAAATTTTTCATAGTTCTTTGTACTTACAGGGAAAGATGTCATCCATCAATTGTGAAATTATAAAGTTATGTCAACACGTGTATAATTGCACTGCCTTGTGTTGAATTTTGTTTACAAAGAAATAAATTCGAATAAGAATTTGTTGACATGAAGTCAGAATCTTCTTTTCACAAACTGCAATTAGTTCCTGCTCCCAAAGTCAAACAAAATACTTCTAAAAAGTAATGAGAACAATTAATTTTAGCCTTCTGATAATTGCTAAAACGCTATCTGCATTGAATTTTGGCTCATCAAAATTCAGTTAATACTGCTTCATTTTGTAGGACTTAATTTTGCATAGTTTTTTATTTATCCATCTTACCAGGTTAATTATGCCAGAGAAGTTGTACAACAGCCTTTTTTTAAATTTTGTAATAAATTGGTTGCATGATTTTTCTCAAATCACTTGTAGGATGATCAGAATTACTATGTAACAACTAAAATCTTAGCATATATATTTTGCTTAGAGGAAAATTCTGATGAACGTTGAGATTTTGATAAAGCCCAACCATTTTGTGGTTCACCATGCTGTATGTGATTTGGTGTCTATTATTTAGTTTTAATGATTACTGGGCTTTGGACTTCCTGGATACATCTATACAAGGTCAGCAGGTCTTGAACTATGAGGAACTTCTCCAGTCTCTGCACTTGTCTACCTTGTGGTTTGGACCTTTACAACTGAGTTTATGAACCATTCCCTATGATGCTTCATTCTTATGCATTTTGACCAGAAAAAAACAAATTCCAATATGCTAAGAATGATGTTTCTGTCTCTGATACGGCAGGTACTGTTTTGTTTTATTTAATTTTTTGCTATGATTTCCCAAGTTAATTATGTACACTAACTTACCTAGAGACATATCATACTTAAGGATGCACTAGTATATAATCAATGGTAACATCTAATATTGACAATTTCCATTTTCTTCTAGATCAATGTGTGGCAAGACACAGTATAATTTAATATATTATATTTATCTAGTATATAACAATATAATATACTATATATAAATATACTATATTAATATGCTTATTTAATTACACAAAGTTGATTTTTATAAGTAGTATCATTACTACTTGTGTTATTCTTAAATGCAGCATTAAGGTATTGAAAACTAGACAATAATAAGAATATTAACTTATACCTGATTATCTTGAATGTATATTTGTGCTACAGAAATTTTGATTCAGAACTCAAAGTTATGTTTGTGACAATGTGGAGGTTCAATCTCATAATGCCCAGATTCCTTTATAAATACATAGTCAAAACAAAGAGTGAAAGTTATTATCGTAAGACTTAGAGAGGGGCAATGTTTTGTAATAACTGTAATTTTGTAACAAGAAAAAATTGAATAGTAAAGAAGAAAACCCAAACTTATCCAATAAACCAAAAATACTTAAACCTTATTTTCAAATGATTTGATCAGAGGGGAGGAATTAGCAACATGGATGTTCGGGAGATGCCCAGCCGTTGCACTGTTAAGACATATTAAATAGAAAACTATGTATGCGTGTCTTGCTTTCTGGAATCCAGAATATTGGGTAGGTAGTGAGAAATGCACGCCACCTCTGACCAAGTGTTTAGAGCAGATTAACATACTACTGCTACACAGACCTCCCACTCTCCCGTTTTTCCATTCCTTTAAACTTTCTAAGATGTTCAGAGTCACCAATAAAATACAGTTCTAACTGAGCATTCCCTTTACACAGAGACCATTATGTCTCCTATATCTGGAGCACTAAAACATGGGCTTTGGTGGACAGCACAAACTTCTAGGCAAGGTGAATCAAAATAGCTTGTCACCTCTGGTCCTCCTGTCTGACTTTGTTCTGCACACTACCGCATGGCTTTTATACCACCACCTAGAGATGAATCCGTTTATTGGCCAGTCCTCCCTGGGTCCTCAAACACTTCTAGAATCATATCTTTAGTTTTAGAATCTTCCAGAACCTAATGCTACCTGCAGGCTGCTTAGTATCTTCCTGATTTCTTCACAATCTCTCTCATACCAGATATCATTGCACATAAACACATCAGCTCCTGTTATTAATATTTTTTGTATATGATACACACTATTTATTGTATTTTTCCTTGATTTACATTTCAAATGTTATCCCTTTCCCAGTCCCCCAACCACCAGAAATCACTCATCCCAATCCCCCTCTCCCTGCTTCGATGAGGGTGTTCCCCCACTTACCCACCCACTCCCACCTCCCTGCCCTTGAATTCAAAAACATTGGGGCATCCACAGGGGGTCCTTCACAGGACCAAGGACCTCTCCTCCCATTGATGCCCGTCAAGGCCATCCTCTGCTACACATGCAGCTGGAGCCATGGGTCCCTCCATGTGTACTCCTTGGTTGGTGGTTTAGTCTCTGGGAACTCTGGGGTGGAAGGTTGGTTGATATTGTTGTTCTTCCTATAGGGTTGCAAACCCCTTCAGCTCCTTCAGTCCTTTCTCTAATTTTCCATTGGGGACCCAGTGCCCAGTCCATGTTAGGGGGTGGAGAGATAGCTCATCATTTGAGAATTTGTTTCTCAAAAGGTCCACAGGGCATCTAACAATTCTCTTTCACTTCAGTTCCACGTGAAAACAACGACCCCTTCTGGCCTTTGGAGAATGTCATGCATGTGGTGCACAGACCTCCAGAAGGCAGAACATGAAGAAATATAAAATAATTCAAAATAAAAAATGAAAGCAACCCCTGATTTTAAAAAAAGCGGGGGGGGGGGGGGACTCGTAGAGCACATGGGCCTGGATTTTTTCCAGCTTTTAAAAACATCTCGAAACTAATCTGTGTGCTGCCCTTGAATTCAAAACCCAAAAAGAACCAAATACATTGTCAAGGACAAAAAATAATTATCATAATAAAGAAGAACAACAAAACAATCAACCAAAAATGCCTATCTCCTGAAAGGTCTTGGAATTTATTATCTCTGCTGTGCAGTTACCACTGATAGTATATTTGAAGGGAAACAGAGGCATATAATTCTTCGTTTCCTGAATGCTTTATATTCGTTTAGACTATGTTTTTATTTCTTGAGAGATATTACAGAAATAGTGATGTATTTTCCATTAATTTCTTCAACACTACAATCCAAAGAATTGTGTATTTTAACAGTAACTAAATATTTGCAACAAGTATACTGTGTGGGTAATTCTTCCATCATGAAGTTGATATCCACAGAGTTGGACACACTCTCTACAATGAAAGCTCAATCACCTTTGTAGCTCAGTCTGGCTGGTAAGTAATTATGAAGCCCAAGCCCCTTGAGAATGCAGAGATCCATCTCTGTCTGATAGCTGTGGGATTTCAAAATGGTGACACAACACCTGACTAAAGAAGGTTTTTAAGAGTGAAGCGTTGGAGATCACTGTTTTATGTTATTTATTTTTATGCTCATTCATGAGTTTTAATAAATAGTATTTAATATAAAATGCTGATGGAGATTTTCTATTTCGAAACATGAAAGAAAGAACACAAATAAAATGATGAAAAGCTTTAAATTCAAGTCAGTCTTATTTTAAAAAGATTTTGAATTCATTCCACTTAAAAATAAAAGTAGTCTCTTCACCCTCCATAATGAGTACATTAACCAGATATTCACATACAGAAAATGTACATATATTCAATTGTTTACAATATTTATCACCATATAACCCATTTACATTCAAGTGAAGTTTATGAACTTAGTTATTTGTATTTATTTTGAACTTCAGTATCTCATCCTTTTTTAAACAACCAAGATCATATATTATGCCTATCCTCAAGAAGTCAGTTCATATAAGATTATTTTAGGTTAGAAGTCTCTTTTGAAGAATTACAATAGCTCTTTATACAATAAGGGTCCAGTACTTCTTCTAAACATAAGTTTGAAGTTACATTTTATTGAACTTACATCATATTTAAGACTCTTATTTAGTTGGCTGTTTAGTTTCAAAGTAATTTCAAATATTTCAAACACTTTATTTGTTCATCAAGGAGAAAAAGCACCAAGGAGAATGATTTCCTTCTTTTTTTTAAATATTAGATGAAATCACAATAGTCATCTCAATCATTCTTCCAAATCTCATCATTTGTGAACACCGTTTACTTACTACAAATGTTCCATCTTTTGAGTTTTCTTGATGAAATCAACAAATACACTGGATGTATGAAGGAAAACACAAGAAATAGACCATGGATGACACTTACTAACAGCCGAACTCCCATTTTAGACCTGAGCCCATAGGTCTCAAGAAAAACTTGAGCTGTATATTGTCGATCTGTCCTATAGAAACACTTCACAACAACCTGTTTTTAAAGAAAGTGGAAGACTTTATGGCTTCCATTGTTTCTCCATCAACTGAAGTTCTACACAAGGTCCCCAAAATGTCTTTTATGGCTGCACATTCCCCTCCAGGAATGAGAAGTAATATTTCTTTAAATACATATACACCTACAACGATCCTGCCAACACTGTCTGCTGCTTTAAGTATAAGAGTTACAGATTTATCAGTTATATTTCATAAAAAGAAACATTAAAAATACCTCTCTTACTAATAAAGAAAAATGTTTTCTTGATGAACCATGAAATTTTTCTTGACGGTAAATAAATGTATAAAGAAAGACCCTTTCTAAGCATGGGAACTTCTGGTTCTGGTGCGTGCTCCTCATAGCTTGCCAGTGCTTTTCCTTGGGTTCATAGCCCCTCAGTCTTGCTATTTAAGCTCTTCTCCTGAGATGAGGTATGGGAAGCCATTGCTGGAGATGGGCTGCCAGCTGCTGCTTTGCTGCTTGCTTTGGTGCTCTTTAAGCAGGAGACAGTGTTGGGATGATCTTTCTAGGTGTATATATATTGAAAGAAATTTTTCTTCTCACTTCTGGACTGGAACGTGAGGCCAGAGAGGACATTTTGGGGACCTTGCACAGAACTTCAGTTGATGCAGAAACAATGGAAGCCAGAAAATCATCCACTTTCTTTAAAAACAGGGCATTGTGAAGCGTTTCTAGAGGACAGATGAATGATATACAGCTCAAGTTTTTCTTGAGAACTATGGACTCAGGTATGCTTCTGTTCCACAAGAGCTCTTGGTGTTTGGAGTTAGTTGGCATTTTCAGATACAATCTCATTTGTAGTCATCTTCTTGGAGCTCAGAAGTAGTTATTTCCTGTGTATATGAATTGGCTCTAACACCAATGGTTTAAACAACATCACAACCAGATCAATTTCATTTCTTTTATAGATATGGGGCATCATCGATTCTATGGGACCTTCTAACTGTATTCTCCCTGGAAGCTGGCCTAAATCATAGCCAGATTGCAAATTCTTTTTTCTTCATAGCCTTTGGCTCCAGAACTAAAGTGTAATTCAACATGAAAACATTCCTCTCAGGAAAGATCCTTGTTAGGATACTCAGAGAGCATGATAACCACCTTCATCATCTAGTTAAGTTCATTGACAACATTTACATAATCCATTGCTCGTTTCAACTGCTCATCCTTTGATTCATCACACATGGTGCAATAGTGACGAATGGATAGTAAGGAATTCACAGGAATCTCACTGGTAAATATAATCTGGTGGGGATGTGCCATTCAGAGGACAAAACACCTCTAGAATAAACAGGATGGAGGTTATTGACAGTTTCATCATCTTGTGGCCTCTGAAGATCTGACCAGATTTTTCTAACTAGTGGAGTGCAATTGCCTTAGGCACTCTCTTGTTTTTCAGCTTTGGTTATAACATATTCCTGAGGGATAGCAATATCTGTTCATACCTTTGAAAACCTGTATAATTCCATTGTATATTCTAACTTCAAGGAACCATTATGCTGAACATTATATTTGATGCAGTCATGTATGTAAGGGTCATACTAAAATCATATCTTCCATTCTTTGTTTTAATGTCCTTCTCCAACTTGGACCATCTACACAGCATAAGTTCCAGGCTTTCACTATGGTAAAGCTGAATATTAGCTTTGGGATCTTCCATCCAATATCTGATTTGGGAAGTCAAACTTTTATCAAGAAATACCCTTTGTCACAAGTTTTCAGTGGATTTGTAATTAAATGCATTGGTTTGATAACATAAATGCTTCTAGAAGGAGTAAACTTTTCATAGACTTTAGCTGTAAAACCTCTGTCTTTCTGAAGTATTTTGTCAAGTCTCATTTTCAAACACTGCTGACAATTACTCACAGAGTCACTATCACTATCCAAAAGGCTGTTCTTATTTGCACTTTCACAACTAGAACAAAAAAAGGGGTGAGCTCTCCTTCTAGTGCCAAGAGACCCTTTTCAAAAGCAGTCACAGTCATCTGGACCCACCCTTCACCAGAGGCATATATTTTGAGGTCATGTCTCTAGGTTCTATATACTCCCGGAAAACCACAACCAAGAAACCCTGCATAATCTCCTTGACCTCCAGGCTACATACACCTAAAAGCTCTTCCCAGGTCTTCAGTCTGAACCCTGTCTGCAGAGGGCAGTTTCCCTCTGCTGGCTCCTCTCTTTGGTTTACTTTCTCATCACTCACCGTTTTTGTACAACCATGAGGGAGATAGGTCAACTGGACTTTATGGTTTTTTCCCAAAATATGACTATAAATCTCTAACACAATCTTAAGTTGTTCAAGGTTTGACTTGTTTTCTTCAGTTTCAGAGTCATTAGTTTGCCCCAGCTCAAAAAGAAGCTGCAGTGCAATACCCACGAATTCCTATAATCGTGGTGGCATCTTCAGCTTTAACTTCCCTGATTTATATCCATCACACATTTCAAAAGGACCAAAAACTCCGGATGCCTCACTTCCATTTTCATTTGCTGTTTTGGTGTTTGATCCCCATGGCGGATCACAGCCATGACACATCAAAATTCCCTTAAAAGGCTTTGACTTCTACGTCTGGTGGAAGTTGGATAATAAATGTAAACCTTGTGGTCTTCTGCACTGACCGGCTTTTCCACAAAAGGCTTTTGGAAAACTTCCCCATTCACTTCCACATTATCTTCTCCTTCAATCAGATGGCATTCTTTTTGGTTATTTGGATCACGGTTCAGAAATGCATACCGAGGAAGTAGGATACCTTCAACTTGAAGAATGCTATAAATGCTCTTTTATCTTGTATGAGGGACTGCATATTCAAGTCATTGATAAATGGATTCCTGAGTTTGGCATAGGTATCCGCTTTGTCCAGCGGAAATCCTTTAGAATGGAAAGAAATAAGACAATCTCATAAAGGCCAGTTTTCCATGGGTTCATTCAAAATAACTTCCTCATCAAAATCTACTATTGTGATATATTTAAAGAAGGAGATCCATTCCAGAATACTCTTCATGGAGTTGGATTTGTATTTCGTTGATATGGAATATATTCCAATCAAAATCGGCCTTTCTGTTGGAGACTCCTCCTCATAATTAGCTTCATCAGCATGGTGGAGGAACTGATGATAGTCACCAGGATTCATTTCTGCATCTTCATGCCAAACAAAGAATCTGGGCGAATCACACATTTTTTTTTTTTATTGAATTGTATATGCATTAAGTTTAAATAATCTGTACTAAAGCAGCTTCAAAAACATGGTGTCAGAAGAACACATTCTCACTGTTCCAGCTCACACACAGGTCGGCTGCAGGGTTTTCACACAATCACAAGAAATGTGCTGACATTAAGTTGGCAAGTGCTCCTTTGTTCTCAGATATCATTGCTTCATTATTATATTCCCGTTGCTCCTACAGTCTAACATGCAATGACAGTGAGGTGCTCCTTGCCCAGGTTGGAACAGATATCCTCCTTTAACACTTCCAAAGCAGGCAGTCAATACATACAATGTATTGCCTTATCAAAATATCAAATCAATTATAAGAACTAAACAACAACAAATAAATAACAAAAGTTCAAATGAAAATAAAAAAACTAAATAACCAAAGTAATCAAAACACATACCTAAACCCAAATACAAGAATTGTGCTAAGCAGCATTCTTTTGCTGATATTTTTGCAGCACAGATTTACAGCATGTAGCTGGCCTTGGCAACATAGTATAAAAGCAGTTACTAATGGTAATAGTCTTTACAGGATAAATTTAAGCAGTAAGAAAATGCAGCCCACTACTATCATGGTTATTAGGGAAGAGAGGCAGTAGTGGTGGATTTGCTGGGCACATTCAGTGCTCATTCTTCAGCATGTCACCCTCAGGGAGATATTGTCCTGGTCCCTGCCATGTTCCGGTTTCTGATGGAGTATTGCAGATCTAGGGAAGGAAGGAACAAAGGCCTGGTAAGGATTTGTCAATTCAACTCTCCCTCCCACACCAGCTCTATTAAGCTGGACAATCCAGCATGACCTATTAGTTTAGGTAATTCCCTACATCCCCAAATATCATAGAGCACCTGGGCTTGGATTTTTTTCTCAGCTGTTAAAAACTACTAGAAAGTGAACTGTGAATTACACAATGTGCTGGAGTTTAAAGAAAACACCATGTTTCTCCAATAGTCCAGGTGAATTATATAGAATAATAACATTTTAGCAATTTCTGAATCTGAGTTTAAGCGAGTTGTGAGCAACCTAGAAATGCTTGTGGATGCCTTATAGAGAACCTGCCCTGAACTAAAGTGACAGCTATGATTATTTCTCCAGGGCAGGACCTTGCACGTCTTCTACTTGTCAACCCCTATATCTGCAAAAAAACAGAGAAACCATCTCACCTGAAACCCATAGGCACTCTATAGGTCCTATAATCAGCAAGAGTGAGCTACATGAAAATATTGCGAAGGCTATGCACAGAATTTTAAAGATGATGGCCATGAAGAAACAAAACAACACTTCTCTATGTCTATAGCTATTGAAGGGCACACTCTCATTCACACAAAATATTTGTGTTCACACAATACAAACATAGTATATTGCAGTACCCTCTTTAGTTTCCCAGTTAATGCTAATGAACAAATCTGCCAGGATATTTTGGAGGTATAAAAAACAAATCTTGAATGGGATAGATACATAGGGGGGAAAACCTATAAACTGCTCAGTCAGTGATATGATTTCTCTTCATAAACTGGACTTGGAATCAAGGTTCTTGGCCTATTATCCAATCTTGCTTTGCAAGTTCCCAAGGGTGTGTAGTGTAGGCTTCTGAAACAGCCCTGTTTTTGTACCTCAGCTATGGGAATTCTTCTGGCTGCAGCTTCACCTCCAAGCAACTCAATTACTCAATGAATGAAAACTAAGCCAAAGTACAAAGCCAGCTTTTAGTGAGCAGAAGTAGATGGAAAGGAAAAGGTAGCAGGCAATGAAAAAAAACAATCTGAAATTCTCAGAAGACACAGTGAGCCACCTGACTTTCCTGTGGGCCTTCACAATACACCAAGAGCAGAAAAGGGACATAAACACATGGATTTAAGACAGCAACTTCCTCCTTAACTCCATGCAACATATTCCTTTCAATTGCTCCAAAGGATTTCAGTGACAACCAATAGTTTTGCCCCTAATCAGTAGACAATCAGACATTCCAAGTATTTTTATGTCCTTTTAATCTTGGGAGCTTGGTGCAGATGCAGAATAATTGGACAGCTGTGTTTCATGTTTCATGGGTGCAAACTGAAATCTCCGAGTGCTTTTCTCATCAAACATGGATTCTAGAGACTCACACACGTGCATGGATGAACACACACATCCACATTCAATCACACACACAAACACATACACACACACAGAAACACACACACACACTCACACACACACACACAGAAACCCACACACAAATCAAAGAAAATAGAGCTCATTTCCTCACATTTTCTGTTGCATGAGTAAGTAGTGGGACCTATGCTAGGTACCAAGCTCTTAGGCTCATGCAGGCTTTGATGTCCTGGGCTGTAGTTACTTCGTCTTCTGGTGTCAGAGATGTGAATTTTGGTCATTTTCCAGGAACTTTTTAACACATTACAGTTCATAGGATATTAAATTATCCTCAATATCAGTCAGAAGGAAGCTAGTGAAATAACCTGCACTGACATCTCTGAAATGTAGCACTCTGCATAACTATGAGGGGGAATCTATCCTGAAACACAGCCATGACCATGATATAATTAGCAAAACAATGTCAGCAGAGAGATGCACTGTAGAATTATATGCATGATCATGATGAAGCCAATAAGGCAAATGAGAATTTCCTGGAGAGATAACTCTATGCAGGGAAAGTGAAGAAATCTAATGCTTTTATTTAAAATAGGTGTATTGTTAAACAATTTGTTAAGACAAATAAAAGAAGAAGCTCCACCTGATAGTGGACAGGGGATGCAAAGACTGCTGGCCAGAACAAAAAAATGAAGTGTCAGGATTTTTGTTAGATCTACTCTCAAATGACTAAGTTACAAAATGACTGGACACAATTAAATGTCATTAACTGGCCCATTAAGGTCAGCACAGCCATGAAAATACACACACACACACACACACACACACACACACAGACACATCAAAATTCACAAGTTAGGAGAAAATATGCTGAAAGAACAACATAATAAAGACTATGAAAAGCTCATGTATGATGATAACACCCACTATTCTGATTTTCGGCCTAGAAAAATAAAAAGCCCTAGAGACCAAACTTCTTGGTCAGAAAGGTGAGTATATGGAGAAGTTTTTTTCTAATAAGCTCAATTCTCTCACACCAAACCTCAGCTTGTGAGAAACCTTTCTCAAATCCCTGCTCATCCAGCCAGCTCCAGACTGTAAGGCCAAGGAACAACCTTTTCATCAGCACTCAGAGAAAATCGGACTGACCTACTGCTACTTAGGCTCTGTGAGTGTGACCCACGATCTATGAAACCTTAAGAGACCATATTGAGATAGTGGGGAAAGGGTGAGGACACAAAAGCAGCCAAAAGACAACAAAATTTCCACCCATTTGTCATTTTCACTAGTCTCTCAAACCTACAAACTTCTTCCTACCTGGAAGGTCATGTGATTGCTGTAAAGCCCATGAACTACAGGCCTTTACTTCATCCTTCAAAGCTCTGTGCTATTCTAAAGAAGGGCTCCAAGACAGCACCCTTCAAAATTAATGGCGTGTGGTGGTTTGATGTGTAGTCAACCTATCTCCCTTAATGAACTACAAATTCTAGCAGAGCAGGAGCATTTGCTTGCCAAACATGCAGTTACTTGAAAAAGGCTAACTCCACAGGAAAACTTGAAAATGATCATATAAATGAACACTTTTGTGAGACAAACGTGAGGACCTGGATAAGTTGGTGGACAGTTACATTAGTTTGTCAATGTTTATGGTTAGACATGAGGGCAATCTGCTTCTGATGCCTTAACCTACCTGCTGCTGCTTGGCACTTGGGACATAGATGTTCTTGCTGGCCTCCTCACAGGACCTCTTTCCTTCCCCATAGGATGCTTGCACTTTAGGCTGCTCCACCAGCAGCTCTCTCTTCTCATTCAGCAGTACCCTTAAATTCTCCTTTTGTTGAGTACATTCTCTCAGTAGATGGCAGGTCCTGGTGCTGAACCACAGATAAAAATGGTGATTCCCAGCTAGTTTGCATTTGCCTGCCACTCCTGAAGTACCATGATCCCTGCAAGTGCCCTGATCCCCAGACAGCCCCAGACTAGATTCCACAGTACATATGTATATATCAGCACCAAGTACAGGAAGGTCAAATCCAGAGATCAGCCACGTTCCACAAGACTCAAAGTACTTCTGAAAACCCTAACACCAAGGGGGCTTCATGTACATCACACAAGAGAAAATGTTCCTCATGGGTGCTTAAATGGCCATGGTACTAGAAAACCATCAACAGGTAGAAGAAGAACCCTTGTGGGAGAGGAGAGAAGACCCAACATGTATACATTCTTTCCATCTTTCTCGTGGATGCCAGATCTATAAATCCCCTAGCAGAGTCCTAGAGACTCAGGGTTGCCTCAAGGCAGGGTTACTATTTTGAAACAAATAGTATAGAACCAGAGCCCTTACTTTTGTTCAGAGTCCTAGAAGGACAGAACAATTCCTTGCCTTGTGCTGGGATCTCAGCCATGTCAGTGACTCACCTGTAGGTATAGTTCTCATGTTCAAGTTCCTCTCGACTCTCTACATCATCTGTTTTTGTGATTTTCTTCATATCTTTGATTCTTCGCTGATGTTGAGCTTTCATGGTGGTATATTCAGTGCTCATCTTGCGTTAGGGCATGGCCCAAGAAGAAAAGAATCCTCAGAACTAAGAATTCAAGAATCATGTGCAAACAGGCTGTTTCCTGGACTACCTCAGCCAACTAGATGCCCCACTCTTGCTCCTTCAAACTGGGTCCTATCGGTGCTTATTAAACTTATTATCCTGGGCAAAGGACAGCAGAGCCAGGGGACCAAATGGAGGGAACTGACCTTCAAGAGCTCCTCAGGTGAGCCTGATGGACTAGACTAGTTGTGAGAGAAGTTTCCACTAGACAAGGTCACATGCTTGCTTCCAACAGAGATCTGTGATGACTGTTCTCTTAGTTTTAAGGCAGAGGTTCTCTGTCCTTGATTTCTATTGTTACATGACTTAGCAGAGGACATAACGAGTAAATACAGGGGGGAGGCTTTACAACATCTCCTCCACCAGGAGATTCCTATGTGACTTCCATTTAAATACAAGGAACAAATTACCATGTTGATCAATTTGGGCCTCTATGGATTCAACACTACCATGACCAGCAAAGTGTGCATCAGACAAATCCTCAAACCTAATCAAATGTCCCAGACCCATGACGCTGAACAAAACACACCCATCTACATTCAAACACACAAACACAGTACGAATGCCAATTAAATCCGGAGAGGTGCTATAGTCTAAGAGTATTAGGAATAAAATCAGAGTAAAGCATTGATGGCCTACAGGCATATCGTTCACACACTGAGAGGCAGCAAATGTCACAAGGTCCTTCCAGCTGATTTTAGAACCAATCATTCCGTTAGCACCTTAAGTCAAATAACAAACTGGATAACTATAAACACATAGGCCCTCACTTATTTCACAAGTTAACACCTGTCAGGGCTTCTGAAAATGCATGATGAGAGATGACACACTCTTTTGATGGGAGGAAATCTTGGCTATCAGAGAAGGCACATCAGTCAACAGGGTACTGGGCATAATTACTACCTGAAGTCCAAATCTTTATACAAGTAAAGGTCAAGGATTTTACAAAATTCATCCATCTCAAAGCTTAGCTTCTTCATATCCAATTTCAGCTCTTCTACTTCCATCTTTCTCTTCTCCTTCTTAGCTATGGTGGAGTTTTGGGATGATGACTTCCTAGCAGACCCTGTAGGTGGGTAAACACAAGTGAATCAGCAGAGTTTATGGCCCATGAGCAGGAGAGACTATATTGGGTCCCAAAAAGTAGGTTGAGGAAGAGGAAAAGCTAGAGTCAGAGTGAATCCCTGAAAAACCAGAAAAGCTGTCTTCGAGCTGGTCTGCTAACCTAAGTTCCTCCTCCCCAAACCAATTGCCATACACGTACCACACACCCTCTTACAGGCCCCCTTTCACTGAAATCAATAATCTACCTTAGACATACAGATTTGGGGAACACTGTCAGTCTACATCAGATGGGATGCCTTGAAATCCTGAAGTTCATAGTGCTTAGCACCATCAAGCCCTAATCATGTGTTCAAACCAAAAGTGTCTGAGACCTCAACACATGACCAGGGCAGCATCCTTCTCTGTTTTTGTCATCAGAGACTCATGTACCCTACAGTAATCTAGAAGATGAAGTGTGTCAACACCCAGCCATGAAGGGACACACTATTATTCTCATAGTGCCTCCTCCTGCCACTCTTTACCACTCAAAATGAAATTAAATAGCTCCCAGACAAGAAGCTACAGGCTTATCAAATCCTAGCTGTCTGTTAAACTAATCATCAGAAATTCTTGACTCTTGGTATACCATTGAGAAATGCCAAGGCTCCAGCTTGTAACAACTGCTCCTGGAAAGCCCGGTTCATGCCTACCTCTTCCAGGAAGCTCCCCGACGCTGCCCAGTACTCACTGTGCCTTCCCCAGAATGATTTCCTTCTTCCTTTTTCACAAGACAGGAGGTCAGCTTCCTTCTGCCTTGATCTGGTCTCCCCTTGATCACCATTCTCTTTCTGAAATGGCCTGAGCAGCCTGGATAACATGCCTGTTTCTGAACCCAAAGGCAATGAAGGAATATCCCAGGGGCAACTGTAACCACAATACAGGTGACATCACAGAACATTCTAAGTTCTCTCCTAGATACAAGAGATGGTACAAGGAAGGAATTCCTGATGATGTCAGTGGGAACTGCCATGACTTACCTACTTACTCTCCTCAAATTGAACACTTCCTAGGGTGACCTTTCTTGGAGTTTCTCATGTGATCCGGGGAATACTCTTTGGCCACCTCTCCTTCCCATAGGACAATATCTTTCTTTTATACCTTTATTTGTATAAAAAACGAATAATATTTTTTACTGTACATTCCTTCATAGTGGGCATTGTTTTCATACACATATTCAGGTCTTTCACAAAATCTGTGGATTACAATTCTATCTTTTGCAAGGAAAACACCCTTTTATTTGGAACATAGGGGCTCAACTAGAGGGCAAATGGAAAACTTTCTATTCTTCAAAATATTAACTTGTACAACCTCCTTTTCTCACATTTAACCAGACAATTAAAGTGGGCCTCACTGAGCAAAGGTCAACCTGGACTGTGCATTACTCCCTTGTAGCTACATAGCCATCACTTCTCCAATAACTGTCTCCCTGAATTCCTAAGTCCAGGCATGTGGATGTTGGGGGTTGTTCCAAGTACAGTCCTCATAGCAAACATAAGACTCAGAAGCTGGGCAGTGTATCATGCCTTTAATCGCAGCACTCCGGAGGCAGAGGCAGGAAGATTTCTAAGTTACAGGCCAGCCTGGTCTACAGAGTGAGTTCCAGGACAGCCAGGGCTTACACAGTGAAATCCTGTCTCAAAAAAACAAACAAACAAACAAAAAGACTCAGGACCTTGGCAGGGAGTGGAATGGCCTGAGGTGAGGTTAAAACTCCATTTTAATGGGTCCATAAGTACAAGATGACGTCCGTTGGTATTGGCATCTGTGGTTTCTCAGTTCTTATCCTTGGAATGTTGAAACTGTGCTATAGTGCCACCTAATCTCACTGAGGTAAGAGTGTAAAATCATATATGTCATTTGTGGGTGGACATATGCATTTGCTTACCACCTTGAGCCACACAATATCACTATGGAAACCTCAAAAAAGGGAGGGAGTTTGTTGTTGCCTTAGAAAATGAGGGCCTAAGGTAGAGGTCTGCCAGGACCACAGAAACACTTTGTCTCAGCTGGGTGGGGACTGTATTTGGGATGAGCCCAGAGACCTAGATGAACAGAGGCCTCAGGGGTTCTAGGAAACATAAGCACAGTCACTTAGACATGGGGAGAGCAATGGATCTTAGGGCTAAAAGTCCTCCATTTTATTTACCTTTGCTCAGTACATAGAATATGTCAATGACAAAGGCACCCTACTTTACAGCCTCTAGTCCCTCTAGATGTTAATGTGTTTGCTAGTGTATACAGCCTAAATTTAGTAGAACATTACATTTTGTCACATTTTGTTAAAGGATATAAGTTTTTTTTCGTATTGATATGTATTTTACTGATTCACTTTACATGCTGCTCATGGCCTCCCGACACCCACAATTTTTTCCCAATATTCCTGGCCTCCTTTTTTAGCAGATGAGGGCCTGCTATCTCAGGACCCCCCTTCTTTTACCAAAGCCAAGGTACCCTGTCCTGAGGAAAGGTGCTAAGCCTGCTGGTAGAGGGTGCCTTCTTCTAGGCCTTCTTCTTGCACTACTTCACTGGCTTTGGCAAATAAGGCCTATTTAATAAAATCTCCAGTCTTCTAGAGATGCCTTAAGTTGCTGGAATCTGGGAAGTCACATACTACCCTAACAGTGGTTTATATCCAGTTGCATCTGAGCATGGAGGAATGTTTTTGTATGAATATTTCAACATAAGAGTGATCAGTCCACATTAGACTTCATGAACTGCTTCGTTCACTTAGCATTGTTTTTAAGATTGATCCATATTACAGATGTATCAATACTTTGCCTACTATAATTTTTGTAACCTGCTTTGGAAAACCCTTCAACAGTCTCATCCAATCGTTTTCCTTTTGAACCCTGTGAACTATGAACATGGAAAGATAGGCCAGTAGTCGAAGAGATGTTTTTAATTTTTAATTTTTTCTTTTCTTTTTCTTTGATAGGGTTTATCTGTGTAGGCCTGGCTGTCCTGGATCTCACTCTGTAGACCAGGCTGGCCTTGAACTTAGAAAAGCATCTGCCTTTGCCTCCCAAGTGCTGGGATTAAGAGCATGCAACACCAGTGCTTGGCTGAGTAGATAATTTTAGAACCAGGAGTATACAAGTGGTAAAATTTGTATATCTACATAAATAAGAGATTTAAATGGGGTTACTCTAGAGTGACAAGAGAGTTCTTCACTCAAAACTATTATCTAATTAGTAAAAAAAATCCCATTGATGCAATTCCATCAGAAAATATGGAAGAATACCATGGCTCATGGTTAGCCTCCATAACTTGATGGTAAGGTCCTTTTGCTGAAGACATAGTATTCTTGAGTCATAGGACATGAGAACTCAATCTGGTACTAACGTGGACGATTCATCCCTGCCTGTTAACATTCACAGTATTAGAATATGGTCTTCACGCTAACACGGGAGAAAAAAATCAACCTTTTTCCCGATAGGGAAACCTGCGATCTGCAAAGGTCATCAACCAGCAAACATGATCCCAAGTGAATGAGTGGTGTGATTGTTATGGGAATATTCAATCATTTTCTCACTGAATTTAAAGTTCCATTAATTTTTTCCTTTTTTCTTTTCATGTTTTTGTCCTGCATGGGCCAAATACCCATGAATCTGTAGGGCATAGGCACTAGACCAGATCCTATTACTATTTGCTCACTGTAAGGAACTAGTATTATTTACCTCCTACCCTTCATCTCTAGACACACAGAATACAGTATAGCTCTTGACCTTCATCTGAGAAGATTCTCTGCCATCCAAGTATGTTTTTCCTTTAGGGTTAGCCAGGCATCATTGTACCCCAGGCTGTACTGGAAGGAATAAAGAGTAGCCAGATAGGTTACTGGGCTCCTGTTTGGTGTAAGTATGGGAGAAATAGAATTCTCTTGAGATGGTTTTCAGTGAAGCAAGTCTCCTTATTAGGGGTAAACCTGTAGGTAGGCACTTTTGGGGTAAGTGTGCACTATTCTCCAGTTCAATAGTGCTGGAAATGCTTCCTTTGCATGAAGAAGCACTCCACATGCTTGCTGGAACTGTCCTTACAGAGGAAGAGGATGTGTAACCTGTAATCTGGTGACCAGGCACATGACCAGGCTTTGAGGGTGGTGGAGATAGGTGCTGTAAGGCTTAAGTGAGTTGGAACATGCAACACCCGACTCGGAGGATACAAGCCTACTCTTGTTGGTAACAGTTTCAGGGGTTCGACACATTTCAACTCACACTTGTGACAGAACGTCTCTGCCAGTAATACAGCTTTCTAGTCCCATACTTCTCCTTACAGTAGATAAGAGATATTAGAGATTGACAGGACCTCTTGTTCAATGCACAGAGAACATGTGTCTGTGGAGTGCTCAGCTTACATGACATAGCTATATCACAATCTCATACCACAAGGCTATGGAGTCTTTGCAGAAAGAGATACAGGATATTTGCAAGATGTACAGGTAAGGATGTCCACACTAAAACAGTATTTGTCAGCTAGGATAGACAGGAATGTTACACACATTAATTCACTGCAATTGTAACAGCACACCCAACAGGTGAGCAACATCCGGGCAAAGAACATTTCCTCATTAATGAGGGAGAAGTTCATGGAGGACCATCCTTACAGAAGGACTTACAGGTAAATGATGGCTGCTGAGGAGAGGAGAGTCAGTTTTCTTTGGAGATACAGCCCCGAGAGGCTATTCATACTCCAGTAGATTTTCCAATTCTGTCCAAGCTGAGTGGGCTCTGTTGTCTTTTCAAAGAGCACATGATGTGAAAAGGAGTAGTGGTGGTGGCCGACAGGAAGGAATTCTAGAGAAGTAAAGAGTGGAGTTTTGGATCAAAATGTATTATAAGCTTACAAAAAACATTTTGAAACCTTAAAATAAATGAATATAAAAGAAGTAAGCATGTTCTCCCTGTCAATAAAGACAGAAAACAATCACAGAACTTAGTGACTGTTGGTGCTATGAAGAATTACTAGAACCCAGGAATTCACTAATTCAGGATTTGATTACAGTTTACAACCTGAAGCTAATAAGGATGAAGACACCAGCTAAGTGTAGAATGATTTCAAGATGAGGTGGTTTGAATAGGCATGGCCTGCCCAGACTCATGTGTTTGAATATTGACCCATTGAGAATGGCTCTACTAGGAGCTGCGGTCTTGTTGCATTAGGTGCAGTCTTGTTGGAGGAAGTGTGTAACTGTTGAAGAGGGCTTTAAGGTCTGATATATGCTCACTTCTGGTGGAATCCAGTCTCTGTCTGCTGCCTGCATCAAAATGTGGAGGTCTCAGCTCCTTCAGCTCTGTGTCTGCCTACACACTGACTACTTCCCACCATGATAATAATGGATTAAACTTCTAAACTGTAAGCCAGCCCTAGTGAAATGTTTTCTTTCTGAGAATTACTATGGTCATGGTGTCACTTCACAACAACGGAAACCATAACTAAGGCACAAGAAAAGAGGGCACTGTCTGCATCTTGCCATATTAAATTTTAACTATGCAATGGACTTGGAAGGAAGAGCTACCTCAAAAGTGTAGGTAGAAATGGCCTTAATTAGAAAAATACATGCATCATGAAAGTGGACATTTATAAAATACACTAAAAGTACAAACCTACACAGAATGCAGAATTACTTCACTGAAAACACAAGAGGTAGAAGAGTCTGGGTATCCATTATCTATTAATGTAAGACTTTCCAAGATAATCGCATGCTGTTTCATAGTCAGGTGATTCACTTATTTGAATTATGGGAACCACATCACTGTTGGTTTAATAGATTTAAGCACATGTCTAATATTGAAAGTCTAATTAATTATGTTTTTGTTTACAATGTCTGATTGGAATTTTAAACATGTGAGGTTAAAAATCTCAACTGCAACTACTTTAAAAGTCTTGTATTATGAATCCCCATCGTTATCTTCTTATTCATCATCATCATCATCATCATCATCATCATCATCATAATCATCATTATTTAAGGTTTTCCTAATCGTTGAAAATTGTTACTTTCTCATTTGTTATATTCGTTACCAAATTTATATTCAAATAAACCTTAAAGAATCTCTGAGAAGGACTTCCCCAGACCCCTTCACCGTGTCCATGTTTGGTATGTCCTGCACAGCCTTCTCTGCTCATGAGGGAGGGTCTACCCCCGCCCAGGTCTCCACATTTGGTGTTTCCCAGGAGAACCAGGTCACAGGTTGGTTCCCAAGAAAACAAAAACTCTCTGCAACGCCACCAAGGGGTAACACAACAGGGAGAGCCAGGGGGCCCGGGGCTAGACACAGCACCAGTATGGCAGGCAAAGAGCTCAAGCTGCTGGGCAGCAACTCGATGGGTTGGGCACGGGCTGCTCTGGGCTGCCCCTGCAGCATGAGTAGTATGCCCGCCAGCCTTTGCCTCCCTCACTGTTCACCTTCTGCCTTAGGGAGGAGGAGCAAGACATGGCCTTGGTGGGGCCTTGACCGAACCACTGTGGAACCCCCTGTGCCAGGCAGCCCAGTGCTTCAGTCTCTGGCATGGTTCAGTGCATGAAAGTAGAGCGCAAGCTGGAAAAGGTGCTGCACAAGTTCTCTGGCTATGTGCAGCTGTGCAAGCAGGGCCTGGAGGAACTCATGGACTACCCCAGAGGGCTCAAGCATGAGATCCTGCAGAGCCAATGTCAATATGCTGAATTATCAGGGACACTTTCACTTGTTCTGACCCACTGCAGCAAAAGAATAAAGGACACTGTGCAGAAGCTGTCCTCTGACCACAAAGACATCCACAGCAGTGTTTCTTGCTTTGGAAAAGCCATTGATAAGAATTTTGATTCTGACGTTAGCATTGTGGGAATTCATGGCTGCTGGCAGGCAGACAGCCAATGGTTTCTCAATGAGGTCATGGTGGAACACTCCTCCAACAAGGAATGCTGGAGGTAGGTGAGGAGCTCTGCCAGAAATCTGGTCTGTCTCTGGACTCAAGTTAGAAAGAACCATTTGTGGAGTGTAATCTAACATTAGAAGCATTAAAAGTCAGAGTTTTTAGACCTGTTCTCCAGTGGGCAGTATCAAAAGGAGAAATGCTCATAGCCCAAAACAGCTCCTTGGAATTTAAGCTACACCGACTGTATTTTCTTAGCTTGTTAATCGGTGGAACTACAAATCACTGAGAAGCCTTAAAATATGCTAAACTTTTCCAGCCATTTGCCCTAAATCATCAAAAAGGTATTGATGGGAAACCTTCTGGGGAGCAGAGCTAAACAGAGAATTCTCAGCTGAGGAAACTCAAATGGCTGAGAAGCACCTAAAGAAAACCTCAAAATCCTTAGTCATCAGGGAAATGCAAATCAAAACAACCCTGAGATTCCACCTCACACCAGTCAGAATGGCTAAGATCAAAAAGTCAGGTGACAGCAAATGTTGGCAAAGATGTGGGAAACGAGGAACACTCCTCCATTGCTGGTGGGAATGCAAGTTGATACAACCTCTCTGGAAATCAGTTTGGCAGACCCTCAGAAAAATGAACATAATAATACCTGAGGACCCAGCTATTCTACTTCTGGACATATACCCAGAAGTTGCTCCAACATGTAAGAAAGACACATGTTCCACTATCTTCATAGCAGCCATATTTAGAATAGCCAAAAATTGGAAACAACCCAGATGTCCCTCAACAAAGGAATGGATACAGAAAATGTGGTACATTTACACAATGGAATAGTATTAAAAACAATGACTTCATGAAATTCACAGACAAATGGATGGAATTTAAAAATATCATCCTGAGCGAGGTAAAACAGTCACAAAGAGTCTCTTCAAAGCAACTGTGGGGCTGAGTGTGAGGTCCCAGATGGAGGACTTGGAGAAGGGTCTGAAGGAGCTGAGAGAGTTTGCAGCCCCACGGAGGGAGCAACAGTGGCAACTGGCCTGACCCCTCAATACTCTCGGAGATTAAATCACCAACCAATTAATACACATGGAAGGATTCATGGTTCTGGCCACATATGTGGCGGAGGAGGATCTTCTTAGAGATCATGGGGAGTAGAGGCCCTTGGGCCTGAGGTTGTTAGATCCCTTAGTATAGAAGAATGCCAAGGGGGGAAGAAGAGAGTGCATAGGTGGGATGGTGGGGGAATACCCCAATAGAGGCAGGGCAGGGGGGAGGAAATAGGGAGGTTCCAAATGGGAGATCTGGAAAAGGGAAAACATTTGAAATGTAAATAACGTTGAAGAAAAAACCAGAGAAACTCGTTAAATAAAATGAGTGAAAAATCAAAAGACTTGGCTGAGTGTCACATTAGTTTATCATCACAGATATGCAGTGTTATGCATGTGTATGTAAGTATGTGCACCAGCATCAAACTTTGAGTGTGTGCAGTTGCCTGTCTCATCTCCTCAGTTCATTAAGGGTAGATGCTTGCAACTTTCTGTGTGTGGACCTCGTCTACTGCTGTTTTGTGTTTAATTAATATATTGTTCATGCCTCTGTTCTGCAGTATCGCATCTTATTGACTATGAACCTGTATATTAATCAAATTGCTACAGATAATGATCGTTTCTTTTGTGAGGTCTCTTTCTTTAATGCACTGCCCAGAAAGAGCCACGTGTAAGAGTTATTCTCTGTATGAGGAAATAACTCCATGGAAAAGTCTTCTGTGGATATAATTCTGACATAAACCCATGAAATACTTTATCTTGAGAAGAGTGCTGTGTGGAAATCACCAAATATCTCACAACGTTATTCATCTGATATAGATCTGAGCATCAACATGGGAAAACTGACATGAGAAGATGAAAAAAAATGTAAACACAGAAGCAAGGAGAAATGTGAATTCTAATTTTAAATTACGGATGGACTCGGGTTAAGGGAATGGGGAAACAGATTAGGTGCTAAGTTAACCAGGAATTGACAGCATTCACAGTTGTATGCTAGCCTGGATGGTCTCTCCTGAAATGTGTACCTAGGAGACCTGGCATTTGCTTGTGAAGGGAAGGAATGATACAGCAGAAAAGCCCAAGAAATGACCACCTGGTCAGTTTCATGGGGATAGCTACTGTGTACTGTGTAGGTTACCTGGGTCAAGACTGTTCCACCACAGAGTGCATGCTTTGTTCACACTCAAGCCTGGCTCACAATGACTTGTGCTTCACTGTCAGGACCTTCATTGTCAGGATGCTCTGTAAAGTCCCTCATGCCCTATGAAGCAGGGAAAGAAGAGAGGTGCTCTGGATTTCAGAAGAAAGGCAAAGTGCCAGACAGTATGCTGTGGAGGGAGTGAGGGAGGGTTGGTGTAAACTCGTTTACTATGGGCATTTTCTCCTTTGAATTAGATTCTAGAGTGTCTATTTTTTTTTTAACTTTGTTACTCCTAAGCCAAATTTAGTTTTCAAGTTAATTTTTTTTCCTCCATAATCTATTCTTTCCTTCCCACCTCAAGCATCTACATGATGTTTAGACTTCACATAACGTTTGTGTAATACAGACATGCTCTTGAGGTAGGTGGAAAATATTTGTGGAAGCAAGACCCTTCACCCAGTTGGCTCAGGCCATTTTAAGGACAAAGGCTCTGCCTGGTCCCACTGGTGCTGGGATCTCTTTGACAGTCTCCTGGGAAGCTCATGAAACTTTAAAAAAAATGAACTTTAATATGTGTTTGAACTTAGATCTTCCCCTGTGAGGTCTTGTCCCTATTGGCAGGCAGGACAAGAACCCAGAACTGAAACTTGATCTTAAAACTTACCATGGAAATGATGTCTTAGGCTCTTCTATAAATGTGTGTACTTTATCAGTGAGAGACTGATTGTAGCAGAGGTGGATTTGAAGAGGACAGACTTGACCAAAGTTGCTGAAATACAATACTGGGATCCTTGTTCTCTAGATGACCCCACCACTGATGTCCTGCTCATGCTGGCATGCAAAAAGATGCCATTTGTCTCCTTGAGCCTTATTTAAAAAGGCAATACTAGAGGAAGACTGTCAGTCACACAGATAGCAGGCACTGGAAACAGCCACACTATGGCTTCTTTGAGAACTGTTTCCTTTTCTGGTTGTGGACAAGGCTGCCTTAGGACTCTGCTAAACCAATAAAACCTTTAGATGTTGGTGGGAAAAAAAGAATCTCTGAGAAGGATGGTGTTGGTACCCAGACTGTAAAAGAGGACCATTGTTTTTATGTTTTCTTCCCAGTACATCGTGAATTTTTACTTTTAAAATTTTTTAAGGACTTCCTTATGATGCACCTACTGGGATTCAATGGTCTCATGCTCTACGACAGTGGGTGGGTGGATGGGTGGGTGAATACACACACAGAGGCTCAAAAGAGGAGATCTGAAAAGGGGAAAACATTTGAAATGTAAATAAAGAATCAAAAAAACTGAATCAAAATTCCATGTTAGTGACTTGGTGCAGTGCAATGATATGAAAGAGAAAGCACTTTTCTGGACATGTGAACTTAGTTTCTACTCTTATAGATATGATTCTGTTAAGAGATGCTACGTTAATATTATGACTTAA
>JADRCH010007826.1:0-16666 GCA_019843965.1 Rhynchomys soricoides
GTTGAAGATATTTACTGGTCCTTTAAGTTGGGAGTCTTCACTCTCTTCTATACCTATCATCCTCAGGTTCTGTCTTCTCATTGCATCTTGGATATCTTGGATGTTTTGGTTTAGGAGCTTTTTGCATTTTGTGTTTTCTTTGACTGTTGTGTCCATGTTTTCTATGGTATCTTCCGCACCTGGGATTCTCTCTTCCATCTCTTTTATTCTGTTGGTGATGCTTGCATCTATGACCCATGATTTCTTTCCTATGATCTCTAATTCCAGGATTGTCTCCCTTTGTAATTTCTTTATTGTTTCTATTTCTGTTTTTAATTCCTGAATGGTTTTGTTCATTTGATTGATTGTGTTTTCCTGTATTTCTGCCCATTTGATTGTGTTTTCCTGTAATTCTTCAAGGGATTTTTGTGTGTCCTCTTTAAGGGCTTCCAGTTGTTTACCTGTGCTCTCTTGTATTTCTTTAAGGGAGTTATTTATTTCCTTCTTAAAATCTTCTATCATCCTCTTGATAAGTGATTTTAAGTCTGAGTCTTCCTTTTCTGGTGTGTTGGGGTATCCAGGGCTGGCTGTGGTGGGAGAGCTGGGTTCAGCTGAAGCCTAGTAGTCTTGGTTTCTGTTCCTTGTGTTCTTGCCCTTGCCTTTTGCTGTCTGGTTATCTCTGGAGTTAGCTGGTCTTTCTCTCTCTGACTGTGGCTTGTCTTTCCTTCAAGCTCAGATGTCAATATTCCTGGGAGACCAGTTCTCTCTCCCATCTGTTCTTCAGACCCTGTGTCTGGAGTCCTCCTGTTGCTGGCTCCTCAGCACAAGTGGGCGGGAAGCTTTCTCCCTGAGCTACTTGTATATGGAGCGGCCTGTTGGCCCAGGCGGGGTTTCTGGCCACAGGTGGAAGCAGGCAGGCTCTTACCTCCAGGCTTTTCCTCAGTCCCTATGTCTGGGGGAAGTCTGTATTTGTGTGAATGCCAAGTTGTGTGTGTTATCATAACAGTGTAGAAGGTAGATGTTGCTTATTTTATAAGAATCACAGGCACTTGCTACTATGTTCTAATGGATGTTATGATTTTATTCTTCTTTTCACTTTTTACTCTCCTGAAAACGTGAAATTATTGTTTGCAAGATAGAGATAAATGTAAGAAGAGAAAACTAGAGATGGAGTGAAAATAAAGAAGCAAAGAAGAGAATTCTATTTCTTACTTGGTTATGTTCTTAAAGTAATGGGTAATTTATATTTAAATTAATTGAACTATATTTAAATTAATAATTTGTTATTAGAGGTATCCAATTATTTTTACATTTATTCAATTAGTGTAAAGTGAAGGCATGCATGTGATAGCTATGTGGGGAAATCAAAAGACAGTCCATGTGAGTGAATCTATTCCTATTATCTGAGGCATGAGCATCAAACTCTCATCAGCAGGCTTAGAAGGGTCTTAATCCACTGAGCAATTTCACCAGTCTTACTACTCAAGTTTTATACTACATTTTATTTTGATATTAGGTAGAATATCCATAACAGTAGAAAATAAGGTTGTTTTTGTATATGTATATATGTATATATGTGCATATACATATATATTTCATGTGTATATATATATGTGTATATATGTGTATACACACACACACACATATATATACATATATATGTATAGGTTCCAAAGTAACATATTGTAAAAATATCAGCATGTTTTGTATAATAGATATTGCTTTACATATTTAGATTTAAAGATTGAAAATCTGTATTTTATTTTTTCTTTCTAAATACACAAGTTATTTTTAATTATAGAAATTATAGTTTAAAAATAATTGCATGTTTATTTGATAGTATCAACAAGAAAAAGTTAGCCATTTGGGCACAAAAATCTCAATACAATATAGTTCATTTGGTAGAAATTAAATATTTTATGAATTTGTACTTGATTATTAGTGAACAAGGATCAAATGTTGAAACAGAAGAAAGGTTTTAAGAGGTAGAAAAATTTATGTTATATGTTGCTATTAATCATGTCATAAACAAATGTAGCTAGAAGTCAATATCAATGAAAAGTATAACCAGACATAAACACATACAGAATGGAAAATATGCTCTTGATTGTTCAGTGGGTGTACTGGCTGGTTTTGTGTGTCAAATTGACACAAGCTGGAGTTATCACAGAGAAAGGAACTTCAGGTGAGGAAATGCCTCTACAAGATCCAGCTGTAAGGCATCTTCTTAATTAGTGATCAAGGGGGGAGGGTCCATTGTGGTTGGTGCCATCCCTGGGCTCATGTTCTTGAGTTCTATAAGAGAGGAAGCTGAGCAAGGCAGGGGAGCAGCCAGTAAGTAACATCCCTCCATGGCCTCTGCATCAGCTACTGCTCCTGACCTGCTTAGTTCCAGTCTTGACTTTCTTTGGTGATGAACAACAATGTGAAAGTGTAAGCTGAATAAACCTTTTCCTCGCCAACTTGCTCCTTGGTCATGGCGTTTTGTACAGGAATAGAAACCCTGACTAAGACAGTGGGGCATGGAACAAAGAAAGGGTGGAATTAAACAACTATTAATTTTAGAAAAAGGGCTATTTATTTTTAAAATGCAAGAAAGAGTATAGGGAAGAGTTTGAAGGGAGTAAAAGGAAGGAAAAGGAAGGAGAAATGGTGTAATTATAATCTTAAAAAATAATGGAGTATTTTTTTAAAAAAAGAATCATAATTAAATGAATATGAAAACTTCAGTTCCTTTGTGATATAACAAATGCAATTTTAAATCACAAATACTTTCACTGAATATCCGAAATGACTCAAGCAAAAAACCAAATTATTCATGTATAAACTTAAGGAAACAAGAAAAATCAAACTCAAAGTCAAGAAGTAGAAAGAAATAATAAATGTAAAGATTGAAGTCAATGACACTAAGTTAATTTCATCGGGAATCAATAACCAAATAACTAGTTTTTTGAAAAGATAGAAAAAATTGTGAATCCTTACTTAGACTAGCCAAAATAAAGTTAGGAAAGACCTGAATAAATAAAATTATGAACAAATAAAATAGAATGTTTTAAAAAGAAACAGATGCAATTCATTGTATCAGTATGAACAGTTTGAAATATTATATTTCACAATACAAAATTTTGAAACAACAAAGAAACTGAAGAAGGCACTAGAAGATAGAAAGATGCCCCATGAAGGTTGAAAAGCATTAATAACTTTGTTAATATAGGTCTATAACCAAACTGATCCACAGTTCCATTATAACTCATATAAAAATTTTCAGTGATCCTAATGTTCATATAGATGTGTAATGTATCCCAAATAGGAGCAAAAACAGTGTTGGTGGTATTACAATGCTTTCTTTCAAATTATACTGCATAGCTATAAAAAAGATAAATAAAAGAAGTAGGCACCATCACAATCAGGAACACAGATGAATGGAACACAATACAAGGTCAGAAATAAAGTCACCCAGCTTCAGCCACATGATAGTTTACTAAACTCAAAAAGATAACAGAAGGAAAAATAATCCTCTTTAAAAACTGGTGTTTCTGGCAAACAGGAGAAAATCCACATATAGAACTGTATCACTAGAACCATCTCACTCTGAACTAACGTAAGGTGAAAGCAGAGCAAAAATGACACTGGAAGTCATGAAATATTGGGAGTTGTAAAAGAAAATGATTGGGAGGCACTCAAGGTACAGGCATGAGGGAAGAACTTCTGTGATAGCTCGGGAATGAAAGCAAGATCTGAGATAGTGATTATGTCAAAGACTTCTGCACAGCAAAGAAAACAACCACCAGAGAAACAGTCAGCAGATTAGGAAAATCCTTGTTGTGTACCATGAAGATACTTGTTCATTAATGTTCATCATGGTACATTTCATAATATCCAAAGCATAAAATCAATCTATATGTCCACCAACAACTGCATTGTTCTCTATAGTATGTGACAGCAGCTGACTGAGACAGAAGCATTGGACTGAAACATTGGATTGACCATCGGACTGAAGTCAGGGACCCCTATGGTTGAATTAGGGAAAGAAGAGAAGAAGCAGATAAGGAGAGTGACCTCCATAAGAAGACCAGCACTCTCAATTAACCCAGATCCCAGGGAGCTCCCAGAAAGTGAGCCACCAGCCAGGCAGCATAATACAGGCAGCTGGTCTTAAACCCCTGACACATATAGCAGAGGACTGCCTTGTCTGGCTTCAGTGGGAGAAAATGCGCCTAATCCTCAAGAGACTTGAGGCCCCAGAGAGGGGTTAGGCCTTGTGGTCTGGGAATATCTTCTCAGAGTCAGGGGGAGGAAGAATTGGATGATTAACTGTGGTAGGGGAGAATTGGAGGGAGCAACTGCTGGATTGTAAATAATAATAATAACAACAACAACAACAACAACAATAAGAATAAAATTTCAAAAATTTGAAAATCAAATTCCCAACACCATTTGGGTAATAAATGAGAAAATGAATTGATCAGACAACTCACACAATGCATGCTGAGACAAAAACAGTTTAATGACCTTAGCCATCCAAGAAATATGAAGCAAAGCTACACTGATATTCTGTCCTGTTAGAGGGCAGATGACCACCATGAAGCAATGTCCCAACAAATGCTAGTAAGAATCTAGGAGGAAATAGAAACCCTACACATTGTTAGTTTGGAGAAAAAAACCAGTAAAGCCACTGTGGAAATAAGTAAAAATTTGTCAAAAATATCTAAAAGTAAACTATGGTCCAGTTGTGCCATTTCTGGTACAGCCAGGATCTCTCACATCAGTGTACCATGAAGATATTTGTTAATAAATATCCATCATGGTATAGTTCATAATATCCAAAGCATGAAATCAACCGATATGTCCATCAACACATGAATGGATAACGAAGATGGCACATGTACACAGTTTTGAGTCTGATTGAGCCACAAAGAACAAAATTATGCTCCTTTCCAATATATATATATATATATAACTTGAGGTCTCATTAAGTAAAATAAAATATAGAAATATAATTTGTTTTCAGACATACGCTGAGTCTAGATTTCAAAGTTAAAAATATGAAAGAAATTGAAAGCAAATGGGGATAATTTAAGGCTATATAAAAAATAGAGGAGAAATGAAAGTACAAAACTGTTCCTTTGCAGTAATTTTTGCTGCATTTTATTTTTGTATTATAAAAACTTTCACTATTTTGTAGCAAACCCCCATTTGGTGAACAGTGTCTTCATTCTGAAAACCTGTGGCTCATGTGAATTTGGTCTCTCTATAACAAATAACTGAAATGTGTTGAAGTCAGTGATTGTCTTTCACAAACACCATTCTTTCCCCTTTCAGCCCACTAGGGAAAGATAGTCTTTGGCAATAGCTGTTTCTGTTTCCCCTTCCTTACCATTGTAGCCCAAAAACAACAACCAAAAATATTCCATATTTCTTGAACTGCCATTTTAGAAACTTAATTCCACATAATGGACTCAACTTGACAAACCTGTATATTTAATATTTATATTGGTCATTATATAATTATGTAGTCCAATTATTGTATTTACTATCTTCTTTCATTATATTTAGATATTTTCATTCTTCTGCTGTGTTGGAAATAATGCACGATTGACTAAGTGGAGCTTTTAAGAGTCCAAACCCTCACCACCACAAATACCAGTATTAAACAGAAGCTAAATAAAATATGACTGTCATTTACTTTCAGTAGAAGACAGACACTTCACATGTGTTTCTTATTTAATCTCTATTCAGTAGATCAAAAACCTGAAACTGAGCCAGGCAGTGGTGGTGCATGCCTTTAATCCCAGCACTCAGGAGGCAGAGGCAGGCAGATTTCTGAGTTTGAGGCCAGCCTGGTCTACAGAGTGAGTTCCAGGACAGCCAAGACTACACAGAGAAACCCTGTAAAAAAAAAAAAAAAAAAAAAAAAAAAAAAAAAAAAAAAAAAAAAAACCTGAAACTGAATGATTGGCTAACTCACTCAAAACAGCAAAGCCAGCTGGTCCTATTGTTGGGATTTGAAAAGGAAGCTGGAGTCAAGACTTCATGTATTTTACAATTTTCTCCAAGATGCAATGAAAGAGGTAGGGAATGCATACAGAGATACTTGTATTGCATCTAATTTATAGAGCAGAGACCATGCCCTCAGAGGGATGTGATAAATAAATACAATTCCATTCATGTCATCTAATTCTGGATTTTTCTATAGTTGGAAATTCTGGATTCTACTCACTTCTAAAGACACTTTTCTTCAATTATTTCATGCAGTTAATACCTTCAAGGTGTTCCTCAATGCTACTTAGTATTCTGCATTTTCACTGTTGATCTCTCCTAGGTTTAGTTCTGTCTCTGCATAAGCCGGATGTTTCCACTGATATGATTTGTATAAAAAGTAGTGGGCACTGAGCTTATTATCTTTGGGACCTATCCTTGAATCTCTGAAGAAGGAATTTTTTAAATCTTTATTTTAAGCTTGGCAGTGGTGGTACACCCCTTTGATGCCAGTACTTTGGAGGCAGAGGAGTATATTTCTTGACTTGGAGGCCAGTCCAGTCTACAGAATGAGTTCTAAATCAGAAAGGAGTACACAGAGAAACTCTGTCTTATAAAATCAAACCATACCAACCAAGTAAAAAATAAACCAAAAAAAAAATTACTTTATTTTAAAATAGTAAGAGACTGAGGGTACCATATGCTAGTCATTTGTGTGTGTTTGTGTGTGTGTGTGTGTGTGTGTGTTAATGCTATTAAAGTTGGGATTCAATAATCTTACAGACCCATATGGTAAAAGTACAAATTGATTTTAAAAGTATAAAAATCAGAAGTAGAAGATTCCAATTCATTGGCTATCAATAATTATAATTATATACTCCAGGATCCAATTGTCAATGCTTGGTGACATTGCTGTTGTCATAACTGAAGAAAGGAGAATCAAGCATGTTGACAGTTGCTAAAGACATTTTATTATTCCATATGAATTATGAGAATTGCTCTTTCTAAGTCTATGAAGAACTGAGTTGGGATTTTGATGGGGATTGCATTGAATCTGTAGATTGCTTTTGTCAGGATGGTCAATTTAACTATATTAATCCTGCCAATCCATGAGCATGGGAGATCTTTCCATCTTCTGAGGTCTTCTTCGATTTCTTTCTTCAGAGACTTGAAGTTCTTGCCATACAGATCTTTCACTTGTTTGTTAGAGTCACATCAAGATATTTTATATTATTTGTGACGATTGTGAAGGGTGTCATTTCCCTAATTTCTTTCTCAGCCTGTTTATCTTTCGAGTATAGGAAGGCTACTGATTTTCTTGAGTTAATTTTTTATCCGGCCACTTTGCTGAACGTGTTTATCACCTGTAGCAGATCTCTGGTGGAGTTTTTCAGATCACTTAAGTATACCACCATATCATCTGCAAATAGTGATATTTTGATTTCTTCCTTTCCAATTTGTATCCTTTGACATCCTCTTGTCATCTAATTGCTCTAGCTAGAACTTCAAGTACTATATTGAATAGATAGAGAGAGAGATGGCAGCCTTGCCTAGTCCCTGATTTTAGTGGGATTGCTTAGAGTTTCTTTCCATTTAGTTTGATGTTGGCCACTGGTTTATTGTATATTGCTTTTACTATGTTTAGGTATGCTCCTTGAATTCCTGATCTTTCCAAGACTTTTATCATGAAGGGATGTTGATCTTTGTCAAATGCTTTTTCAGCATCTAATGAAATGACCATGTTTTTTTTTGTTGTTTGTTTGTTTTGTTTTTGTTTTCCTTTGAGTTTGTATATGTAGTGGATTACATTGATGGATTAATGGGTATTGAACCATCCCTGCATCCCTGGTATGAAGCCTATTTGATCATGGTGAATGATCGTTTTGATGTGTTCTTAGATTCGATTTGTAAGAATTTTATTGAGTATTTTTGCATCGATATTCATAAGGGAAATTGGTCTGAAGTTTTCTTTTATTGTTGGGTCTTTGTGGGGTTTTGGTATCAGTGTAACTGTGGCCACATAGAATGAATTGGGTAGTGTTCCTTACGTTTCTATTTTGTGGAATAGATTGAAGAGTATTGGTATTATGTCTTCTTTGAAGGTCTGATAGAATTCTGCACTGAACCCATCTGGTCCTGGGCTGTTTTTGGTTGGGAGACTTTTAATGACTGCTTCCATTTCTTTAGGGGTTATGGGACTGTTTAGATGGTTTATCTGATCCTGATTTAACTTTGGTAATTGGTATCTGTCTAGAAACTTGACCATTTCCTCCAGATTTTCCAATTTTGTTGCACATAGGCTTTTGTAGTAGGATCTGATGATTTTTTGAATTTCCTCAGAATCTGTTGTTATATCTCCCTTTTCATTTCTAATTTTGTTAATTTGGATACTGTCTCTGTGCCCTCTGGTTAGTCTGGCTAAGGGTTTATTTATCTTGTTAATTTTCTCAAAGAACCAGCTCTTGGTTTTGTTGATTCTTTGTATAGTCCTTTTAGTTTCCACTTGGTTGATTTCAGACTTGAGTTTGATTATTTCCTGCCTTGTACTCCTTTTGGGTGTATTAGCTTCTTTTTGTTCTAGAACTTTCAGGTGTGCTGTTAAGCTGCTAGTATATGCTTTCTCCAGTTTCTTTTTGGAGGTATTCACATGTTCCACTATGTTCATAGCAGCCATATTTATAATAGCCAGAAACTGGAAACAACCCAGATGTTCCTCAACAGAGGAATGGATACAGAAAATGTGGTGCATTTACCCAATGGAGTACTACTCAGCTATTAAAAACAATGACTTCATGAAATTCCCAGACAAATGGATGGAACTTGAAAATATCATCTTGAGCAAGGTAACGCAGTCACAAAAGAATGAACATGGTATGTACTCACTGTTAAGTGGTTATTATCCCAAAAGTTCGAAATACCCAAGAGTCACTTCACAGCAACGGTAGGGCTGAGTGTCAGGTCCCAAGGACTTGGAGACGGGACTGAAGGAGCTGAAGGAGTTTGCATCCCCATAGAGGCAGCAACAGTGGCAACTGACCTGACCTCCAGATACTCCTGAAGACTGATCCACCAGCCAAAGACTACACATGGAGAGACCCATGGTGCTGGCCACATATGTGGCAGAGGAGGGTCTTGTTAGCCATCAGGGGGAGGAGTGGCCCTTGGGTCTGAGGGTCCAGTATAGGAGAATGCCAAGGAGGGAAGACCAGAGTGGGTGGGAGGGCAGTTGGGGAAAAAAAGACATTTTAAAATGCTTCTCATCACTTTGCAACCTGTCAGAGAAAATGGTGACTGGGTTCAAGGTAGTGATCAAGTTAGAGAGACTCAGAGCCAGTCTAAAGTTATCAGTAAAGCAACACAAAATGAATATAAATAATGAAGGTGTCTGTGTCCAGAATTGCTGTGATCAAATATTATATGATCTAGAAATTATTTTCAGAAATTAAATGATAAATAAAATATTTTCATCTATTAATTTTCTGTCATCTGTTCATTCCTTTTCAAATACAGGAAATAAAATTAATAAAGAAAAATATATTCATCAGGCATAAGATAATGGAAAAAAATAACTTTGGTAAGAAGATGCAATATGCATATATATAAAGAAGAAAAACAGAGTAGAGGAAGAAAAAGAATCTGAGTCTTTCACTAAATATTGTGGAGCTTTGCAATCTTTATTTCTTGAGAAGAAGCTAAGAAGATCATAGAACTTAACTAATTAAGAGACCAAGCATGTAATTTACAATGAGTTGCTATTTAACGGTCAGGCAAGGTATAAGCAAGTCCTCCCTTCATCATTATGACTTAGAATATATGTTTCTTCAATGTGAAGGAGTCTAAATTAAATAGTGATTACTACATCAATAATCAGTACATAAGCTTCCCATTTATTCTTAATTATTGACATATTCCTCTTGTTCAAATATGTTAAATGTTTATTAACATTGGTTCCTAATTATTATCAGTTTAATAAAAAGAATGAACCACTAGTGATTATATATACATATCTATGTATATATAATATATTTGATATTTAAATTCTAAGTGACTGTACTTTTAGATTTAAAAAAGGGAAACTATTTTTTATCTCCCTTCCTCAATTAGTCTTTCTCCCTTCCTCGAATTCTCCTATCTCCTTAGCTTCCTACCTTCCTATATTCTTCCTTCTTTTTGAGAAAGGGTCTTTCTATTTTGACCACAGAACTTATAATCCTTTTATTTCAGCATCTGGAGTAGTGGATATTATAGACATTCACCATCAGATTTTGCCATATTTGGAGATTTCAACAGGAATTTGCAAAACTAATACTTACCCAAAGAAAAGAATGTAGAACCAAAGTGACTCTAAGTTACTTCCCATCATATCTGAGTCATTTGTATGCATTTGAATATATATACAGTTATAAAAATTTCATTTTTGGACTATATTTTATAGATCAATTGATTTTATTTAGTTTATTAATAAATTTACTCTTCATTATTATTGTTGGCTTGTGGATACACAGAATTTTTCCAAGGCTGGCCTTTATTTCATGAATTTATCTCCTCTATCACCTTAGTTTAAAGTTGGTATCTACTTTAAACTTGAGATTCATTTAACATCATAATGTTAAATACAGTTTAGCCATATTCAAAACCAGGAAAATCATCTTTCCACAATTACTAAAAACAATTAGTATGAGGAGTATTTTTCAAGGCATCGTTTAGTATTTTAAAATAAAAATATGGATAATGGAAGAAAATATTTCATATAAAAATAGTGTGTGGGAGCCTGATAAATATATCTAGAAACAGGTTCTATCCCATTACCTCTCAGTGATCACCTTGGTCTTTTGTCATGTAATTGTTTGTGCCAAGTAAGAGACAGAGGACAATCTAGGGTTTCTTTAATCAGATTCTCCCTTGTCTCATTATTATTCCCTGCCCTTCTTATGCATAAGAAATACAAGATAGTATTTATTTATATTAACCACACTATAGTGAGAATTCTTCTTGACTTTTTTAATCTGGACTAATTTGTAATTGGGTGTATAGTTCAGAATAATTCTGAATAAAATTATTCAAACCTTACTTGAAAAATATATTCAGGGTAGGTATTCGTGAACACATTTACACACACAAATTTGAAGTTACAGTTTAGACATCAAGTACATGCCATAGAAGATTGAAGACTTAATTTCAAATACCCATAAACCACATAAAGTCCAGACCAGTAGTACACATCTGCCTTCCAATACTCCAGCCATGAGATGGGAATAAAGAGACAAGAGAACCCAAGAAGCTCATGGACCAGATTGTTTAGCATATGTAGCACAGATGGGGGGAACATAATAATGAGAAAAGGTAGGTGTTGATTATGGAAACTTTAGATTGACCTTTGCCTCCTACACATGCAACATGGCACACATAAACAAATGCCAAAAGACCAAGGTGATCTCTGAATAGTAATGGAATATAACCTGTTTGTAGATTTAAGAAAGAGAACAACACTTTAATTTATAAAATAGAAAATCTGCTTATTTTCAGTCCTTTGAGAAAAACCATGAAAGAATTTCTAAGCTTGATGTTTTTAATTTATAAGTTAGAAACTTAAATGTGTGTCCTAATGAGAAGCCTAAGACAGAATAACAAATTAATCACATTAGGAAAACCATGCCCTTTGCATTTTCCTGCTCTTGGGAACATAGTGCTGAATTTTAATGTTACATTAACATTTGCAATAAAAGTTAAAACCCTAAAACCACGATACAGACTTCTTTGTAAAATAATGTGGTGATCATATATAAATAACCATATCTACTAATTCAAGAGGACTACAGGGAAGAATTAATTGTGGCCACTTGCAATTACTTAGGCATTTTTAGGGAGGTTTGATTAAGTTAGTGACTTAATTAAAGTTTGCTTATGACATCAAGGACAAATGTAACACATTTCTCCTGTGTTACTGAACAGACAATTTTAGAAAGGACATTTATTTCAAACCCTGGCTAATAAATATTTAGGTGATAACATTGTGTTGTAGGGTATAATATGCTTTTATTTTGTTTCAGATGATTTGCTTTTTGTTTTGTTTTTGTTTAGAATATTTTATAGAAATTATATTCCTAATATGTAATGTAATCAGCGTACTTATCCCAGTATATAGCAAAGGCTGACACTCATCCCATAATCATTCCATCTGCTGCGTGCTGGGATTACAAGTACATGTTCCTATACCTACCTATAAAATCACTAATTTATGAATTTAAGTTCACCTAGAGGCTATGTATATATTTAACCACAAAATGTAAATAATTATTATAGATTAAAATCAAAACCTCAAAATATATTCAATATTTAGATACCACAGTCATAGGATATTTTATATATTTATTTTTCAAATAAATATTTTAATTATCATATCACACAATGTTGTGTGATATAGTATACACAATATTGCATATGGGTATCCATATACCACTACTTACAAGTACATAATCATGTATATGATGTTTTAAAGGGAAGAGTAAAAAATATATTAGCATATATTATTAGCATATTGAGAATAATTTTATTTCTTTTTAGCAGACTCAACAACATATATTAGAAATGAGGACTTAAGAGAGAACCTTATATAAATTAGTTTGTTCCAAGACTTTTTGACAATGCTCTTTTGTGGGTATACATTCTAGTTCAGCAATATATCTTTGTCTTAAGAGGTCAAATGCTCAACTGGAAGACTTGAAAGAGAATCTTAAGGACCTTGTAGTTTCACTAATAGTGATCTTAAACTATGAATAACATCAGTCCCAGGTTCTGGATGATGCAGCCTTATTCTAAGGCCTTTACCATCCAGAGTACTGGATCTGATCTAAAAGACTATTTTTAAGAGGAGAATATGAAAAATAGATAATTTGAAGCATGTTTGTATAAAGTAAGTATTTGAGCTGAGTTTCTGTACCTAGATTTACTTGTGAAAAAAAGAAGAAGGAGAATAAGAAGGATTGGAAGAGGAAGAGGACAAAGACGAAGATGAAGATGAAGAAGAAGAAGACAAACAACAACAACAACAGCAACTAAAATGATGGAAAAAATGATTAATTACTGTGTCTCCTAGCCTCCTGTTTAACAGTTATTCAGTGGCACCATAATCCAGAAAACTATTGTGTGTGTGTGTGTGTGTGTATGTGGGTGGGTGTGTAGTCAGTAGGAAACAAAAATATTAAATTTTTGTTCTCACATAGGTATCGGGAAATGCTTTTCTGCAAAGAACAGGATTTTTGAAGACTTTTCTACCTGAGTTACAAGCCCATCTATGACACTGTGATGCTCAAAATTTTTTTGATGTTGCTTGAATATTTTGACCTAAGAATATCAACACCTTTTAAAAGGAACATGTGATGATAGAGACAGTATTAAAAATTCATTGTGAAAGAGGTATTAATAAATGTCCACTAATGTTTTCCCTCCTCATTATCAACATATAGCCAAGTATATCTATTATATCTGTACATTTTAAAATGAAAGTTTCTAGTTTGCAAAACTATAAAATTGAAATTCAGTTTTCAAGCAAAGCCCAAAGACTCAAGAAGTCAACCTCTCAATGACTTGCTTTCCCATTCATTGCAATATTTTTACATCAATTTTCTGATAGAATACAGCTGTGCTTCTTATTCATCAAAGGAAAACTCCACCAAGAGGAAGTCTTAATTCTGAACATGCAAGTCTCAGTTCTTTGCTCCAAATGCAAGGGCACCCATATTTGTAAAAGAAACTTTATTAAAGCTCAAAACTCACATTGAACCTCACACAATAATAGTAGGAGCCTTCAACAATCTACTCTTACTAATGGACAGGTCATTGAAACGGAAACTCAATGAAGACATAGAAAACTAACAGAAGTTATGAGCCAATGGGATTTAACTAATATTTACAGAATATTTTACCCCCAAACAAGAGAATGTAGCTTTTTCTCAGCATGTCATGGAACCTTCTCCAAAATTGACCATATAATTGAACATAAACAAGTCTCAATATATACAAGAAGATTGAAATAATTCCATAAATTTGATCAGATAACCATGGCTAGACTTCAATAACAACAAATACAATAGAAATTCCACATACACATGGAAATTAAGCAAATCTCAGCTCAATGATAACTTGGTCAGGGAAGAAATGAAGAAAGAAATTAAAGATTTTATAGAGTTCAATGAAAATGAAGACGCAGAACACCAATGGCTATGACTATAAGATCAACAAATGATAAATGGGACTTCATGAAGCTTATGAGACACAATTAAAGCAGTGTTAAGAGGAAAACTTATAGCAAAGAGTGTCTTCAGAAAGAAATTGGATGGATCCCATACAAGCAACTGAACAGCACATCTGAAAAGTCTAGAACACAAAGAAGCAAATACACCACAATGGAGTATACAGCAGGAAACAGTCAAACTCCTGGACAAAATCAACCAGTTACACTCCAAGAGAACTATGCAAAGAATCAGCAAAACCAAGAACTGGTTCTTTGAGAAAATCAACAAGATAGATAAACTCTCAGCCAGGCTAACCAGAGGGCACAGAGACAGTATCCAAATTAACAAACTCAGAAGGTAAAAGGGAGACATAATAACAGAAACTAAGGAAATTCAAAAAATTAATCAGAACCTACTACAAAAGCCTATATACAACAAAACTGGAAAATATAAATGAAATGGATGAGTTTCTCGAAAAACACTACATAGTGAAGTTAAATCCAAATTTCCTGAACAGAACCCCAAAGGTTGTGACTCTAAGATCAACAAATGATAAATGGGACTTCATGAAGCTGAAAAGCTTCTGTAAGGCAAAAGGCATGTCAATAGAACAAGTCAGTAATCTATAGATTGGGAAAAATATTCATTAACCCTACATCTGACAGAGGGCTTATATCCAAAATATATAAATGACTCAAGAAGTTAACTTCCAAAAAACAATGTAACCAAATTTAAAAAATGGGGTACAGAACTTAAAAAAAGAAAAGTTCACAAAAGAAGAATCTTGAATGGCCAAGAAGCTTTCAATGAAATGTTCAAAGTTCATAGCCATCAGAGAAATGCAAGACGAAAGGATGCTGATATTCTATCTTACTCCAATAAGAATGGCTAAGATAAAAAGTTCAAGTGACAGCACATGCTAGCAAGGATGTGAGAAAGAGGAACACTACTCCATGGATGGTAGCATTGCAAACTGGTACAACCACTTGGGAAATCAATATGGCATTTCCTCAGAAGACTAAAATTAGTTCTACCTGAAGTCCCACTATACCATTCTTGAGCATATACCCAAAAGACACCACTCTGTACTACAAAGACACATGCTCTCCTCATGTTCTCGGGATCCTTATTTGTAATAACCAAAAGCTGGAAAAAAAAAAAAACAACCAGATGTTCCTCAATCAAAGAATGGATATAAAAAATGTGGTTCACTTACACAATGCAATACTATTCAGCTATTAAAATCGAGGACATCATAAGTTTTGCAGGCAAATGGATTTAACTAGAAAATATCATACTGAGTGAGGTAACTCAGTCCCAAAAAAACCATGCATGGTATGTATTCACTTATTAATGGATGTTACTCAAAAAGTACAGAATAGTTAGAAATAGAACACAGGGACCATAAACGGTGTAACAAGCAGAAAAGGCCAAGTGTGGATGCTTCAATTCCACTTAGAAGGGGGAAGGGAATTATTAAGGGAGGCAGAGCAAGGAAGGGACCTGTGTGGGAGAGAAGATGGGGAAGATGAAAGAAGAACAGAATCAGGTATTGTGGGGACAGGGGCTGAAGCAAAGCCTAGAGAGCCAAGAGAATGGATGGAGATAAGCAGCATTGGTGGGGTAGGAAGTGGTTGGACTCTCTAGAAAGTACCAAGGTTCTGGGAGGTGAGAGAATCTAAGGACCTTAGCCAAAATACCCAAAAGTGGGGAGATGGAACTTGAAGAGTCCACCTCCAGTAGAAAGACAGGGCCTCAAGCAGGACTGTATTACTAACCCACATTCAAAATTCCTGACCCAGAACTATTTATATCTTAAAGAATTTCAGGGACAAAAATGGAGAACAGACTGAATGAAAGGTAGTTCAATGACTGGCAAAACTTGGGATATATCTCTGATGTTGGTGGGGAGTGAGGGGTCCAAGGCCTAACAGTATTACTGATGCTATGTTGTGCTTACAGATGGGAGCCTGGCATGGCTGTCCTCTGAGAGGCCCTACCAGCAGCTGACTGAGACTGAAGCAGACACCTACACCCAACCATTGGACTGATGGGGGGGGGGGCGTATGGTTGAATTAGGGGAAGGACTGAAGAAGCTGAAGGGGAGGGTGACCCATAGGAAGACCATCAGTCTCAACTAATCCAAACCACAGGGCACTCCCAGAGAATGAGCCACCAACCAGGAGCATCTCCAGGCGGATCAGAGGTCCCTGGAACAAATATAGCAGAGGTATACCTGGTCAGGCCTTTGTGGGAGAAAATGCACTTAATCCTCAAGAGACTTAGGTTCCAAGGAAGAGGGAGGTCTGGTGAGGAGGGTAACACACTGTTGGAGGCCAGGGGAATGAAGGAATGGGATGAGAAGCTATGGGAGGGGGGGACTTAAGGAAGCAGTGAGTGGAATGTAAATATAATAATAATAATAATAAGAAGAAGAAGAAGAAGAAGAAGAAGAAGAAGAAGAAGAAGAAGAA
>JADRCH010007826.1:16676-176993 GCA_019843965.1 Rhynchomys soricoides
AAGAAGAAGAAGAAGAAGAAGAAGAAGAAGAAGAAGAAGAAGAAGAAAACAAAGCCCATCCGTTTCAGAGTACTAAATACAGTTTGGAGATTGAAGATGTAACAACAACAACAAATAAATAAAGCTGTCCATGTTGTAGATGTGACCACAGTATTACTTCAAGAGTTGTACATAAAAAATATTGAGGCTTTCATCTTGGTGTTTCTTGGATAAATAAATTCAAAAGAAGACAAATAGTTTATTGGGAGGAAAGTCATCATGTTTTATGTAAAGGTCCTTAGGAGGCTGAACTCAGGTACTGGCAGCCAGTATTACCCTATTTCCCCTGTCCCCCAGAAACAGGAATGAATTCTCAGGAGTCTATCTTCCCTATTAGTGAACTATTCATATGGAACACCTTGATCCCAACACATGGTCTATCTTGTGCCAGACTTATTACCTAGACCATTTAAAATTTAAAATCATAATATGACAAAGTACTATTATTTATTATTTTAAAAACATTGAAAGCCTAAGTTGTAACTTTTTATATATATCTTCTGATGCCATACATTTCCAAGAAAACAAACAGGTCATAGAATGTGTAAAAGAAGTATATTGTCATGCAAAGACGTTCTCTTTGATCTGTTCATATTTTAAGCAACTGGTGAAATTTTAGTTATTGATTCAAATTGTCTAGTTAAGAACACAGTCCTTCAATAAACATTTATTATTTTTATATGATAATATCATCAAATAAAGATTTAACCCTGATCCTTATACATAAGAATGTGTGCATGTATTTATATTTTTACACATGTATGTATAGCACATCTTAACTATCCTGATGACAGCCAGACTCACACCTGAATTGAAGAGTCTTCCAGTAATCCAAATACAATTGGGAGACTTATCGGAAAACCAAAAAAAAAAAAAAAAAAAAAAAAAACCAAACCAAAAAAAAATGACAGAAAAATAACAATTGGGAGACGTGAGGGAATGCAAGTTTAAACCATGTTTCATTAGTATAAATCAATTTGAATTTATTAGTTAGACAAATGAAGTTGATTATGTCTAGTCTAAAATAACATATTTAATTGTTTGATACTTTTATGTATTTATGCAGTACATTTTGATCATATTCATGCGTTGCTAACTCACTCTTACATTAGTAAGTTTCCTTATCTCCCTCTCAGCTTCATGTTTTGCTTTTCCTTTGTTATTAATAACCACTTGAGTCCTGCTATGTTGCCACATGTGCATGAGTGTGGTCCATTCTCTTAGGTATTAGTAACCTACCAAAGGTCATATTTCTAAAAGGAGATCAACTCTTTTTCCCTCAGAAGATGTGAACTACTAACATCTCAGTCATAGGTGGGAAATAGGGACCTTTCTGCATGCAGTTTATGCTGGAAGTTTGACTGGCTTGTACAGATCTTGTGTGAGGAACTACAGCTGCTGTAAGTTGATGTGTGCAACAGTCATGCTATGTACACAGTCACCGTTCCATAGCTTTCTACCCCATGTGCCAGCTCTTGCATTCCTTCCTCCTGCTTTACAGATGCTTCTTGAAACTGGGATGGGGAGAGATTGACACAGATACTTCATCTCCAATGGAACATTTTGTTCTATAACCTTGGCATTTTTACTGTTTATAAGCATGTACATTCTACACTATGTATAATCTTTACTGATGTTTCACCTTATGGAGATTGTCAGGTTGACTTTCAAAGTTTCATAGAAGGTCAGTTACTCTAGAGTAACTGAACTCTGCCAAAATTGGTCAAACAATTTAGAGGGCTAAGATCATCACTACAAAACAATTATAAGTAAGAAGGTGTTGTATCAATACAATGAGATAAAGTTTGAGCTGTGGAACAGAATATTAAAACTAGAAAGAGAAATGTGTGGGAGGGAAGATGATTTATTATCTTTGAAATTTTTAATGGGAAAAGTTGAAAATTTCAATAAAAGTTACTGAGACAATTGATCATTTGTGAATGTGTGACACCTTGTCATTCTCTTAAGCTTTAAATAAAATTGAAAGTATGTAGGAAGGCAATGGTTTAAATATGATTCAGACTAACAAATAATCTCACTTCTGTTCAAAAATTTTAAAATTACATAAAAGCATTGCCTATTTCCCTCTCTACTATATAATCTTACTTTTTGCACACTAAACACTTGCCATAGAGAATTCTTCCTGTGTGAGTACTCCGGGTGTTCTTGAAAAGAATGTTTCTGAGTACACTCTGTAGTAGCAAGAAGGGAAAATGCCACATAGCACCCATAAAAAAAAGAACAGAGTAAAATAGTGGTACAGAGAATACAACTAAATTACTTCATGATATATTGACTTAAAGAACATTTTATTAAATCAATAGTAACATATTCTTTTAAATATTCATATAGTTTATATCAACTTTTGAAATTGGAAAATCTTTGAAGAATTCAAACAGCATCCAAATAAATGCCATAATATTCTCAAAAAGTGAAGAAAATTAAATTTTAATGTAGCAATTATGTCTATGAGGATGAAAAGGAATAACCTTACAAGCAAATTCTTCCTGGAGAACATGATAAATACATATATTTATATAATATCACTCTGCATCTTCTTTACACTATAAATATTTTTAAATTTGTTTGAATGATGTTAAAGAATAATGTTCAATTAGAAAACCTGCCATTTGTTTCATATTTGGAGTTAACCTCTATGAAGCAATTTTCAATATTTTCTAGAGGACAAACACACACACATACACATACACACACACACACACACACACACACACTTGTTTCACATTTGTGTATGTAGGCAGGGAGTCATAGATGTTTGCCATGAGCTGAAAGGACATTGAATAGTTGCCAAGAGCAGAGCTTATGGCATTGTTCCTACGGTGGCAGAGGTATTAAGGTCAGCGTATAAAGAAAGGCAGTTAAGTTCTGTGTCTAGGAGATCACAGATTTCTGAAAATTTCAGCAGCCCATTTTACAAAAGCTTTAATATATTAAAAGTATCCTTCCTCTATCACATCTTCAAAGAACTTGTCAAACCCACTAGACTTTTTATCTGAAGGGGTAGCACTGTGACAGGTCTAGAACAATTAAGGAGGGATCTTTGTTTACCTGATGGAAACTGAATATAGTAGAAAAATAAAATAGTAGAAAAAATAGGAGAAAAAAAAAGGTGACCTTCACAAGGATGGAGTTTCAGGTACTAGAGTGTGCTTATACAAAAGAAAGAACCTGATTGTGCAGTTCACAGTGAAATCTTGTTACCAATAACTATAAGACACAAATCATTGTACTGAACTCTTTGTGCAGCTGTCTCCTTTAGTAGCATTATCTTGAACATAGAGGATTCCAACACATCTACCTGACATTTTATTTTAATTGCTCCTAACAGTCAATTCTCTCTCTCCCTCTTTTTTTTTTTTTTTTTTTTTTTTTTTGTGGCCTTACAAGCTTTACCAATTCTAAGACATGGGGGGAGATTATTCTGTGTATGTTTTTGGATGATATAATAAAAGATTCATGGTTTTTCATTTTTCCATGCTTCATAATTTTCTTGAATTTAAAGTTTGAATTTTACTTCTTGTGCAAGTTATGGAGAGTTTGAAGATGCTCACATGGTCCTTGACATTACAAAAACTAATTTTTTTGAGAGGTCTGTAAGTCATATTTTGAAAATTTTCACTACTCAAAGCTCTTTCAAGATTCCTCTAATTTCTATCCACTGAATGATGTTTGTTTATTTTTAAAAATATTTAAAACCACTTGTACTGTTTATAGTAGTCATAGATATGTGGTTTTCCAAGGGAGGCTTGTCTAATGCCGGGGCTATGCTTTTAGAGAAAACCAACTCTTCACTTTCCAAAAGTTAGTCATTAATCTCTCCACAGCTAAGGGTGGGACAATGGGCCTACCTCCTCCTCCTTGCTGGGACTTAGTCTTCTTTGGACTTGTACAGCATTAACAATTGTAGTGTACTTACACAAAGTGAAAATAGGATTTGGAAGTCAATCCCAGATTTTTTCAAGTATTTATAGTCTCAAAGCAACAAGTACTTCTTTAGTTATAAACCAAAGGCTCTCCAAAGAGGCTTTGACTATTATATTAATTTAATACTTTTCAGCAATGTCAGAAAAAGATCACACTCAAAAAAGTGTGCTGTTATTATTAAACAAAGAATTTTCTGAGAATTCTTGAGGTTAAGTATAGCCGGACATTCCTTACTGTTTTTGTTGTTGCTGTTAATATAAAGAAGAAACTCTCTGGACATTGAGCACGCACTGAAAAAAATAAATAATAAATAAATAAATAAATAAATAAATAAATAAGAAAATATCCATTTCCTACCCGACCATTTATTTTACCTTCCTTGATTCAGGCTTTGCATTAATAAAGCAGAGAAGGAAGAAGAGACCAGAATGAGAGACATTTGAATGTGTCTTTTTTCCCATATAAAACCTATAATTTGCTGAAATTTTCAGAAACGCATTACTTATTTTCCCTTTTGACTGCTTGTGTTGAAATTCACAGAAGCCAACAAAAGACATCATGAAGTCTCCAGCATGAATCATTTATTTGGACAAAATAGGGAGGCTATTTAAAAAGGGCAGTAATTCCTTCTTGCTGTCAAAAGATAAAGGCTTACAATTCCCCACTGAAATGTGTACAATACCTTGTAAATTGTGAACATGTAATCATCGTCTGAAAGAGAGGAGAAAAACACCAATTGGCAGCATTTTGCCATGGAAGTGAATGCATTACTTCAAACCATAAATATTTTTAATTCTAGTGTTCTGAGGGAAAAGGATAAAGGTCAATCTTTCTGAATCAGTAAATGGTGAAAGTCAACTAAAATAAAACTGGGCTCAAGTTAGAAAAGTGACTATAATAATTCTAGTTGTTTTTTTTCAAGTAAACTTTTGTGCCTGACAGAGCTTGGAGTCAGAGCTACCTGCTTTCATAGCAGGGTTGCAGTGCTCCAAAGAGGCAGAAGATTCTAATTCCATCAGCAATCTAATTCCATTTCTCCAAAATAGAAGTCACAGCTTCCTTGGTGCGGTGAAAATTCTTCTTCTGAGAATACTCCAGGACTAGGTACAATAACTGTAGTGAGTAAGTTTGTGTTTATCATTGCAGTGCCATGTGGTCATATAGCTTTCCAGACCCCATAGAGAGAATTATAAAGGAACATTTGGATTGAGACTTTATATTTATATATCCTCATTTGGGATTCCTGAGCACCCTTTAAAACACAATTATTGGTGTCAGTGATAAAGGCTCGTGTATACTCTGTGGTCATTAAAATATTTTCCTGGAAAAGTGAAAATTGTGCCATGTAAGCTGAATGCTAAGGTTACGTTTAGATTACAAAAGAAATGAAATTTTCTTAGTGAAAATGGTATTGCTTCACTTTCTTTAATTATAATGGAACAATCAATGTTAATTCCACCCAATTTTAAAGGGTCTACTATCAACTGGGAAGCAGGTGTGTTTTTCTTATGAATGCCCAACATGGTTTTCAGTCCTGCTATTTTACGTTCTGATCTACTTATCCTCTTCTTTGATTCTTAGGCTGGGTCCCAGGCACAAGGACACCTTTTTCTTCTAATGTTTTTCTTAAGACATATTTTAATTTAAAAATAGCAGTTCTATATATTAACAATATCAGTGTGGCACTTCAAGCTGTGTGTTTACAGTGTGCAATACTCAGATCACTGTAACTGTCAAAGCATTCATCTCAGACAGACATCATGTGCCTATGCAGAGAACATTCCACATGCTCCACACTTCAGTGAATCATGACATCAACTTCCGTCAGCCATAGCTACTTTACTACACTAAATATCACAAGAATCTATTTGTCCTACCTACTGGTCCCTCTTATTAGACATCCTTTAATATCTAATCCTCTAATTAAATGCAAAGCTGTCTTATCTCCTAATCTCTTAAAAGATTATGTATCTGAATCATAAAACCCAGGCTCTTTCCATTGTGTGGCAATTATAAAGACAACCTCCATTTGACATTTTCAAACACTGCCATCTTTCCTTTAACATATTTTTCTGGAATGAACTTCAAACAATCAGAAATGACAGTGAATTATGATGACTTCCCAAAACTATGGAGGAGATCAAAATATGACAAAATTAAAACTACACTGACAGGATTCCTGTTGATTAATCATCATTATTTTCTGAAAATATTTCAGTATTTGTGGACTTAATTTTTGCTTTTCAGTTATTGAAGAAATATAAGTTCATGACATCGTTGGCAGATGAAAAATAAAATGATTAAAAGGTCAATAGAAAAACATGAGTTCATAAATATGGGAATCAAAGAGTAGACAGAAGGTATGGTGCTTGGAGACTAGGAGTCACTGTATCTTTAATTTTCAGTTAATCGAAAGTTGCTCAGAACTTTTCTTATAAGCTAAATAAGGGATAATTTTGTCTCAATTGATAGATATCTTAGAATAGTATATCACTATTTTTTCCATTTTTTCTTCCAAATAGTCTCTCAATCATGAAAGATAAGCCTCATGTTTAATTCATAAAATAAAATCTCTGTGATGTATACTACTGTGATGTATAGGTGCTATTCATGGGCAAAGGAGCATAATTATATTTTCACCAGTGAGCTGTGAAGTGATGCAAGGGATTCGTTTCAGTTGAAATGAAATGAAAGCATTCACATCTGCAGCTCCTGCTGCTTGAAAGCTCCACTTGGAAGCCATTAATGGGATGAGATGATTAATTGGAAGAAGAGGTTATTTGACTTCATAGAAAGGATCTTATTTCCCTCTGTGGTTACAGTTGAACAGGAAGAAGTAATGGGTTGCTGTCTTCCAAAGAAATTATTTTAAAATTCCAGAATTACGGTAGTCTCAAATTCATGCCAATTCTCTTATCTTTGCCTCCCAAATACTGATACTGCAGACCTGAACTACCACATACGGATTTGACAAAGATTTTGTTGTATTTTTATCTTGTTTTATTTGTTTGCTTGCTGGTTTGTTTGTGTTGTTGAGGTGGTGGTGGGGTGATAGTCTTTTCTTGTTGGTTGGCTTGGTTTGGTTTGGTTGGGTTTCTTTGTGATGTAGGGTCTCTTTTTGCAGTCCTATCTGTCCAGGAACTCTATGTAGATAAGACTGGCCTGCAGACTAACAGAGATTCTCCTGCCTCAGCCTCTCTAGTGCTGGGATTAAAGGCACAAGTCACTATGTCCAGCCTTTTATAATAATCTTAAAGGTATGATTCAGAAATATATAAGAAGAATGGTATGTTCCTGGTCAGTGTTACATATTGGTTATTGGTATCCTTCAAGAAATATATGTTTCTAATCAAATACTAACACTGTTATGTTGAAAGATAGCTATTTTTGGAAAGTTAAACCATGAAGACAGAATCTTCCTTTTGAGATCAGGATTCAGGTTAGAAGGAAGATGATAAGACTGGTTTACACTTTTCTGCCTGCCATTCAGAATCAATGACAAATGAACTGTCTGCAACTTTACAAGAAGACCTATCAGATCCTGGATATACATCTTCATTTAGAACCCACCAGATCTCAGATTGAGATAAAGAAGAATTTGTTTAAATCATCCAGGCAAAGACAGTTTGCACGTGATTATGTATGCATATGTGCTATAGCATATAATAACTGAAATGATGCCAGAATTTCAAGGAGCCTGATATTTGCTTATCTCTTGCCCAACTTTCTCCAGTAAGCTTCAGTTACACTTGGTTGCTCATTGTACAGTTTCTCATACTCCTATCAAGTACTTCCACAAATACAGATCATCACAGAAAATCAGAACTGATACAATGCCGAGAGCAACGTATCACAGGAAGCCAGTCCTAAAGGATACATCTATATCACAATTTCTTCATCTATGGTTCAAGAAACATCTGGAAGAGAGTGGAAAAAATTCAAGAGCCAGAATACCAGAAGTGTACTGTGAAACAGTCACTTCAGGAAATGGTTGTATAAACAAGCAGAAACCATGGCAATGTCGGTGGATATAGTAAGGTTAAAGGGAGGTAGTTTTACAGAATCTCACCCCTAGATAAAGAACTAAAGGCCTTGGAAAAAGAGAATCAGCCACTCCCAGGGATGAACTTCTTTACTGGTTATCCCAGGCAGAGTAGCCAAGTTAATTTAAAGTTTATAAAGTTTATTATTGTAATTCTGAGTGTGATTACTGTTAGAGAGAAGGGCCCATTTATTAGGGTTCATGTATGAAGGTTATAGGAAAAGTTGCAGGAATCAGTTTTCTCCTTCCACTATTAGAGTTTCAGGGATCTAACTTATATTGTCAAGTTTAGCAACAAGCAACTTTATCCGATGAATCATCTTGCCTTTCCGTCTGCAGGAATTTTGACATCTAAATTCTTTCTTTTCCTTTCTTCTCCTTAGACCTAAAATCTTTAACCCAAGTGAATTAGCAAGAATACAGTCACATTTTTTTCTCAGCATTATTTATTGGAAATAATGTCTTTTTTTCCCAGTGTATATTTTTGATTCTTTGTGAAATATCAGATGACTGTAGTTATGTGGACTTTTGTTTGTATCTTTTATTTTGTTCCATTGGTTTACCTGTTCAATTCTGTGTCAAAACCATCTAGGTTTGCTAACATGGCTGGGTTTGAATTGTTGAAAGATAATCTCAGCATTACTATTTTTGTTAAAGACTACTAAAGTGGGGTTTTTTTGTGGGCACACTGGATTTTAGTTTTTTGGGTTTTTTTCCTATTTCTTTAAAGAATACTAGAGAGCTTCTGATTAGGATTGAATTTAATCTATAAATTGTTTTTGTTGGAAGGGTCATTTTTACATGATTATTTCTACAAGTCCATGAGCATGTATGATCTTTGCATCTTCTAGCAGCTTCCTTGATTTTTCTATAGAGATTTAAAGTATTCACTGTAAACATTTTTACCTTCTTTCTTATATCTATTAATAGATATTTTATCTTTGTGACATATATATATATATATATATATATATATATATATATATATATTAAATTGTAAGAGGACATGAATTTGAGAGGTGGTAGTAGAAATAGAAGTCAGAAGGAAGGGGTAAATAATGTAGATACAAATACTTTTTATAAAGTTATAAAAGTAGAAATAAAAAATTAACTTATACTTGACAGTGAAAAAAATATATTGTAGTATCCTTTTGGTCACTGGAAAAAACCTGAAAGAATTTAAATGAACTAGGCACTAAAACTGACTCCTTCTTAATAAAAATTTCAGTTAGAAAAGAGTTTGAGTATAAAATTAATTTGAGAAATATACCACAGGGCTAGTTAGGAATAACAATGGAAGAGTCAAAATTGTTTTAGAGTTGAAAAACCCCTTGTCTATATAATCTTTCAAAAGGAACAAACGTGAGCAGAGAAAATGGATAAAACATACAGTTTATGAAGCTTAGAAGTAGAAAAATGTAGGGATTATAGACCATAATATGCCCCAGGGACAAAGAGTTTGAATACAAAATTAAGGAAAATTATTAGACAAGTAAATATTCTCTGAAAAATGTCATTTAGACATAAGACTAATCCTTGTTCACAAGACAAGGGAGGGGTTGTTTTATGAATGTTCAGTTGATATTAGCTGGTATTTGTCTTATGCTCATCCTTATTACAAACTTGTATTACAAATCTTTCAACACTTCTACTCTAACTAGACTTTTGTCCATAATTACATTCTATGTATATTTCCCTCTCTTCCTTAATTAGGGTTCTCTAAAGAAATATAACTGATAGTATATTGCATGCACACACAAACACACACACACACAGAAAGAGAGAGAGAGAGAGAGAGAGAGAGAGAGAGAGAGAGATTTGTTAGAGTGGCTTACAGGCTGTGTTCCAAGCACTTCAACAAAGACTGTGTTTTAATGGAAATACCAAGGACCTGGTAGTTTGGTAGTCGTTTAGCACACAAGACTGGGTGTCTCAGCAGTAGTCCTAATCTGGTGCTGGATTGCAAATGAAGTCCTAGAGAACTGCCAGTCTCTAATCCACATTACATCTCAAAAAAATCATAGGTACTTACACTAGCACACTTGCCTGTGATAGTGAGGCCAAGCAGGCAAAGAGTCAAACACTTCCTTCTTCCACATCATTTTGGGTGGGCTGCTACCAGAAGGGGTAACCCAGATTTAGAGTGGATGTTCTGTCCTCAAATGATCCAGATTTAGGGTGGGTGGCTCTACCTCAAATTCCAAAGAAAAAAAAGACATCACAGGTGTATCTAGCTGTATGTGTTTCAATTCATTGTATATATTGTCAAGCTAACAACCAAGTACACCCCTTGAATCAGTAGATAATTGTACTCTTGGGCATTTCTCTTGTCAAGCAAACTGTATACATGTGTATACTGTTCAAAGTTTTACCTTCTCTAAAGATTTCTCTTCACTGGTGCCTTTCTGCTTTGTCACAGAAAGAGTTTATAATGCAATAAATGTTCACTTCTCTGTGTTACTTGTATAATGCTCAGAACCATCATTAAACCAGGTCTTAGTCTTCTCTTCCTCAATCAACTGAGAATAATGTTCACTCCATAAATCTATCAGTGCCTGCTTAGGAGCACATACATGGTAACAGAAGTAGAAATAACAGGCATTTGAGGAACTTCTTTATGTAACATGTTTAAACTCTCAGGATCTACTTTAGCTCAACCAATTATATATACAATTTCCATTTGACAATGTACTGCTGCCATTCACATCTTTCTTTATGTCTTATGAATCAGATAATATGCATCCCAGGATGGGAAGCTCTTTTACCATGGTAATTTGGTGATCCATTGTCAAAAGTTCAATTTCCACCAAGGCAAAGATCTGTCTCTTAAATTAAGAATGGCTGTTTTCAGATGATGGTAAAGATTTGCTCTAAAATCTCAAGACACTCCTATGAATTTTCACATACAACACTCTTAGTTGATTTAAGAAGTCCTCATCACAGACGTTATTGATAATCTTGATAAATTCTTCATAATAAAGAACATATATGTAGTTTCTTTTGTGATGTTCATTTATCTACTCTCATTTATCTACTCTCTGTGTTTCAACTGGGCAAGATATATCTGATTAATGTAACTCAGATTTCTCAGTAAATCCCTTACTGACTTCAAAAATTTGGTTGTGAGAGTTTCAGAGAGTGTTATAAATAAACTATGAGATTGGGTATAAAGGATGGAAGAAAACACCAGAACCTGAGAACATGTAGGAAGAATCTTACAACATAATGTGAGACCTTCAAGTATGCTGCAACCCAAAGGGCTTAGATTATATTATGCCTGGCATTTGCAGCTTTTAAGTCACTGAAGTGAGTGAGCAGAGCCTTTACAATATAATTACAGACTGCCGTAACCACATCCATATGACATAGCCTGTGGAAAATGTGCTCAGCAATTTCCTGAAAATCTTCCAAGAGCAGATGGTAAAACTGTCCTTCATCTCTGCTGATCCTCCCATATCATCAGGAGATAATCTTAATAACTGTAGTTGAATTTGTATTTCGGAAATTTCTCCATATTATGAGAAATTTCTAAATGGAGCTATATCTTGATGGAAAGGCCAAGGATATGGTAGTTACTCTGTTCATAGCTTGACTATCTCAGCCGTCTCAGTCTAGTGCTAGAGTCCCAGGTAAGCTCTAGATAGCTCAAGCTTTCATTCCCTGTTGGAATCCTGTAGAAGGAACAGTATATATGAACTTTCTAGTGATTGTGTGGGCAAGCTGGTAAAAAGCAAAGGCTTTTTTGTTCCTACCCTTTTATGTGGGCTGACACTAGGAAATATGATTCAGAATTAGTGGGGATCTGCTAATGTCAAATAATCTAAATTCATATTATGTCTATTGCATCATATAATTGAACACTAGTAAAAAAAACAAATCCCCTCACAGGTATACCAAGCTGCTTAGATTTTAGTTCCTTCTAAGTGTAGTCAAGTTGGCAACCAGATTTAGCCATGCCAAACTCATACAAGGACAGAATCATTTCTAGATTTAATGTACAATTGAAGATACATTTTGTAGCTATTTAAGTGTACCGTGTGATGGTTTGATATGTGTATAAATAGCAGAATAATCATCACAATCAATATAATTAACACATTTTCTCCCTACATACTTGCAATTCTTTGTATCTGTAGGAATATTTAAGATCAGTTTTTAGAGTGGATTTTACTATTCAGGGATTTGCATAGAATTCACTATTGTTAATTGTAGTCACATTGTGCAGCAGATCTCCAGAATTAATTCACTCTTTATAACTGGAGTCTGATTCCCATGGACTGTCACTTATTACTCACAACTCCAACCCTAGAAACCAATATTCTTCTTGAGGATGGCATTTTTAGATAATGTCTACAGTTGTGATCTTGTAGTATGTGCCTTTTGTGTGTGACTAACCTCCATTTGTATGCTGCCCTCCACTATAGAAAAGACAAAGCTTCATTCTTTGGAAGTCAGTAATGTCCTATTGGTTCATGCCACATATTGGCTACTATGATTTCTGCTGTGAAACTTGGACTGCAACAAAGTACACATAACTACCCAAAACATTGAGTTCTTTTCCTCACAGCCTCAGCCAGCATGGAGCCTCCAGATCCTGCAGCCCCAGTGACTTACCCTGCTAGGGAAGTAGAACACAGGGCTGATGTGCTGCCACAGGTTATAAACATAATAGTCTTACTGGTGTGCCAGTGGTAGTACAGTCACTGAAGGCACAGAGGTAAGCAGAAAAGCCTGTAGCTCTCTCAGATCCTGCCCCAATTCCCTGCCTAGCTGCAAGACCACCATTACTCTGGCCAACAACAACAGGATTATACAAGACAAGTCTCAGACATGGTTCAATATTTGTGGTGCTTCCTAAACCAGAGATATTGAACCATACTAAGGACACTTTGATATTAGTAGTATTTGCATGTGAATGATTGGGGCAAAGATATTGTGTGATGCAATGTAGTTTGCAATGCTACTTCGATGAATAATATTGAGAGGTGGGAAATATGATGTAACACAGTGATGCAGAAAAGTGAAACTAGACACGTAGCAGTAGTGCCAGGTGTGGAACCGAGGAGGCTGCAGTAGAGTGAGGAGCACATAGTTAGTTACTGAGTTGGACTGACAGGGTAGTGTGCAGACATAATCTAGAACTCCACGCAGGCTCTGCCCCAAAATGTGCTGCCCAGCTGCACAGTTGTCCTGGCTCTAAGCAGGAAGTCCTAGATAGAGAGCGGTTCATTTTCTGGATTTGGCCTTCTTGAAAGATCTCCATGGCCTTGTTACTAGGGAGAAGATCAATTTGGTGGCCAGGATCCATGTTACAACAGGGTATGGAGCATGGTGTGTGTGTGTGTGTGTGTGTGTGATGGATAGATTCCATGGTCTGTGCTGTCTCCATAAGTTATGTGAATGGCCATGATAAGGGTGCATTGTGTAAAATTCCCAAATAATGTTGGAGAAAACCAGAATGTGGTTAGAAAATATTTACTCATGGGTGAATATGTTGTCTTTTCCTCTAATGGTTGATTTCTGTTAAGCACAAGTGATCAAGTGATCTTTTCTCTCTCTCTCTCTTTCTCTCTCAGTGTGTGTGTGTGTATGTGTGTGTGTGCGTGTGTATGTGTGTGTGTGTGTGTTCATATGGACGTATATGTTTGAAGTTTTCCTCTTTGCCTTTGTTGTCTGTTTTGAGGATCATAAATAAAAGGTCAATAGCAATGATCTTTCCTTAGATATTTTCATGTAGTAATTTAAGATTTCATCTCATGTAAGTTATCAATCCAATTTGAGTTGGAATTTTTCATTCAGTGTGAAATAAAAAAAAATCTAATTTTCTTCTGCCTGTGTACATACCAAATGTACATACCAAATGCCATTTATTTTAGAAACTATTTGTCCTTTATTATACACATTTGAAATTGTTATCAATAACTAATAAACTAAAGAATTGCATATGTATGGGAAAATGGACACTCATAGCTATACTTCCATCACTCTGGAGGCTGAGAAAGTAGTTTGTTAGTTTGAATTCAGCCTGGTTTACACTGTGAATTGCAAGTCAGCCTTAGTCACAGAGTTTAATTTTGTCTCAAACCAAATCAATACCAGTGACAAAAGCCAATGTGGATTTACATCTATGTTTTATGTTTTATTCCATTAATCTGTATGATAACTTTTAATCTAGTAGCTTAGTGTTTTGATTACTGAACATATTAATAGTATATTATAAGATTAGCTAAATTTGAATCTTACCATCCTTTACAATGCTTTTGGTTACTGACCTATCTGGCTGTAAAATAAATTCAGATGTAAGAATTATGGCAGGTTGCTCTATGCAATGTCAAGAGTGATTTAAAAAATCCAGGACATGTTTCTTAAAAACAATCAAAAAAGAAAAAGGAAAAGAAAAGAAACAGAAGGAAAGAAAGAAGACAAAAGAAAGAGTTCAAGATTCTATATTTACTCTTTTGAGGAACTGGACACTGTGTATTAAGATCCACAACCCAACACAAACAAGACATTGATTCTAACAGAAGAGTCAAGAACATGAGCACACCCTATGTCCCACACAGAAACTCTGCTGTTAACACAGTATTTAAGCACAATAAGATTTGAGACCTGGATTCTAGAATCTTACCCTAGAAATACACCAACTTCCTAAATAGCAGCGCTTTATATAGACCAACTAAATCAAAACATAGGGACTTTGAATAAATCTATGGAGATGTAATTTTAAAGCTTCTCTGTGCCCAGTCCATGTAGGATGGGCAAAGTTTTACAGACCTCCTTACCTTAACCGTACCCAGACACCCTCTAACATCATGGCTCAGGAACTTAGGACTTTTACTTGAACAGAGTAAATACTGGCTTGGAAGTATTTACTAATATATAATGACATGCATAGAATCAAAATTTTCAGTACAAATAATTTTTACAAGAGATTTTAATAATCAAACAAAATGGTTTTGTTGTCTTGTCAGAGTTTAGAATGATCTTATTATCATCTTAAAACACTGTTGATTGTCAACCGGGGCTTTATAAAATCATTTCTATTCTCTCAGTATAAATGTTGGTGTCAGTAATTTTCAGTACAAATTAGGAATTTCAGATGAAATAAAAGAGCTTTTACCATCCAGGAACAGAGTATCTTAACTTCCTAGTTCAGGATTCCATCAATCCTTGGTATTGCTGACTAGAATCACCATATTTTATTCCTGACAATGCATTTTAGTAAAGCAAGGAAAAAAAAAAAAAGTCATCATAAAGGGACATTATCACTTCACAAGGAGGGGATGAGCTGTAGGCACAGATGAAATTCAAATCAGCCAGGATCTTGTTTCCATGATAATGCATCTCTGCAGCTTTGAAATCACATCAGAATGGCTGCTATACTGAGTGGTTTTCAAAGTTGTCTTTGAGGCATTATTGAGATTTTTTTATGGTATCTACTAGACTCCTAAGAAAAGAGACTGTTTCATCTGAAAACAAGATTAGTTCATTTAGTTTCCTGAGGAATGTTAAACATGACAGGTAGGATGTATTGAATCATTATTTTTTCCTGCTTCAACTTTACTACAACTTCCTAATTAAAGCACAGGGCCTCACTAATTAAAGGAGATTCTTCTTTTAAAGCTGTCAATGGATCCTTATTCAATAAACATTTTACATACTAAATTCTGTTAAATAATGATTACAAACATCAGCTAATGTCATCACATGCAGAGAGAGAGAAAGAGAGAGAGAGAGAGGTAGAGAGAGAGACTAAACTGCAGACTGATGGCACATCTTAGTAGTAGTCTGAGCAGTTTGAGGGATTCAGGAAAGTGAAGAGAGCAATAATTTGTCATCATGTGTTCCTAATTAGCTTTAATTCTATAATAAAGAAAAAGTACAGTTTGCTTAATCTACATTTCAGTCTTCTGAATCGTGTGTGGTATTTGAGATTTTCTACTTTATTTCTGTAGTCTATAATGTAATCCCTGATAGATTGCTACACATTTGACTGAATAGTAGTTGATTTGGGGGCATTTATAGCATATTAAAGATTAAATTTTAATGTGGGAACATAGCCTAGCCTACTCCCTTCCTCCTACTTTCCTGCCCTTAACAACAAGGTTTAGTAGGACTAATAATCAACAGTTAAAATAGCGGATGTAATTCTAAACTGGATAAGTGCTTACTACAAAATCATGTGGTCCTGAAATCAATAACAGAGTCATTTTAAAAAGCCAAGCCTGATGGCATGAGATTACAATCCCAGCCTATTTACTGAGTTCGAGGCAAATTGGTGATTCTGTTCCCCCAAATACCATGTGAAAATGTGAATGAGTGACCAAGGACTGACCGCTGGTATGTGTATGCCCCTACCTGACATGTGCAGCAGACACATCCTTTGGACACTCAAAACCAGTGTGATACAAGATGGCTCCTACACTTTTTATATTCCATATTTCTTATCTAAATCTTAAATTGGTAGGGGTGGGAAAGCCATGATTTCAGATTAACTAAGGTTCATGTGTTTTATAATTGAGAACCTATAAAAAATATTTGAATTTAGTTGCCAGTATAGAAAAAAATATGTGTTAAAGGGCAAACAAAATTAAGGATAAAGTACACGTGGATGGATGCACGTGTGGTGTACAGGCACACACACACCACACACACCATACACCATAATAACACAAAAATAGAAACTACAATATGGTACAAATGTTTTGGGGACCTTGTCATGGAACCTACTCTATCTGTATTGTATATACCTAGTAAGACTCCATTTGAGGAAACTATTTTTTTTTCTTTGCAAACGGTTGTCAGTTAGAGATGGCTTCTTGGTTAGGAGAGGGGCCTCATGTCTACTTTCCCTCTCAGTTTTGGGACTCTATCTCCCTTCAATCTGTGCAGGTTCTTTGCATACTGCCACTATGTCTAGAAGAACTCTTTTCTTTCCCTTTAGCTCTTCCAATCTTTGCATGTCTTCTGCCACATATTTTACTGTGTGTAGAGGATAGGGCTTTGATGGAGACATACTATTTACAATTGAAATTTTCAAGGTCTCTCACACTCTGCATATTCTCTAGTTGTAGGTCCTAGTATTAGTTTCTGTCTACTGCAAGAAAGGGCTTTCCTAATGATGGGTGAGTAAGACACTGATCTATGAGTATAGCGTAACATTATTAGGAGTTATGGCATTGCTTTCTTCCTTTAGCAGCACAATTAGTATTTGATTTTCTCCAGGCCCATATTCTGTCTATTCTCAGGCTCTTAGCCACCCATGCAGTGCCAAGCATGGTTTCATCTGTGAAGTAGCCTTAAATTCAATCATGTAGTGTGTGGTAACTCCCACTATGTTTTTGACACTATTGCACTGGTGTATTATGTGGACAGGTCAACATGTATATCACAGCTTATAGCTGGTTTGATGTTTACCTTTCTCTTTTGGTGGAGCACAGAGCACCTTTCAGTATTATAAAAATTAGGGGTGAAGGTTTTAGTTAAGTACCTGCATGACTTCATTGCGTTCAGTCATGTCTTTCATAAAGCTTATTACCTGTCAATAACAGAAAGATGCTCCTTAATAAAAAGGTATTTAATATGTCAAGAAGAATAAATGCTTTTAGAAAAATAAATGAGAAATAGAGGAAGGGTGCATGTGGAAGAAATATTAAATGAAAGAGGTAAGAGAAATTATGTCAAGAAACATTGTTTGAAGGAAAGAGAATGGGAAAGAAATGATGCATGTAGAGATTTAAGGGAAAAACATTCCAAACAGTGACTAAAGGAAGTGTCAAAGATGAGAGTTGAAATCAAATGCATTTGGCACCAGAACTTTACCTTGCTGTAATTTTTTTTTTTTACTGATTTATGTATTACATGATATTATCATCAATTTAAAATCATGATTCCTTAGATAGATTTTAACTTCAGAGAGAGAAGCCTTCTTCTCTATTTTCGCTTACAATTACCTCCATGTTCTTTGTTCCATACTCAGCCCCAAACCCCTAAGCACACCAATAATTTTAGGGTTCAGGAATAAGCAGACCTGAGCTCAGTGTTATGACCATCATTTTTCTATGAGGAAACAGAAGGCTACAGTGCTTAATAACTAAGAACTATTAAGCCAAGCCATGAGTCCAAGATTATTGAACAGCGAAGTTTGCCTTCTTTACCACTTAGTCATGTTCTCTGTTAATTTTCTTATTGCTGTATGAAGTCAACATGCTGGCTTGAAAAAAATAACAAACTCTATAACAACTAAATAATAATTACAACAGTCCCTTACATAAGCAGAGACATAAATTATATCTATATCTATATCTATATCTATATCTATATCTATATCTATCTCTCTATATATATTTTACAATATGCTGAAAATACTAACCATCCTGGATTTTGGTAAAGGTGATATCACATTAAACAGTAAGCTTGTAGGCCCTATGCAGTTAAGGCTTTGCAGTTGCTGCCAACATACTGTACATGGATGGAGTAAGAGTTAGAACTACTCAAATATGTTCAGCTTGGTTAAAACTTTGCATGCAAAGTATTTTATTTATATGAGGCATATCACAGCATTATTTTTTAGTTCAGAAAAATGACTGTACCCAAAAAAAGAAAGATTCTTAATTTCATTGCTTGGAAGAAACAGAAAGAGACCACATTCACCTCCCTAATAGATATTGAGTAGTCCTCTAAAACCAGCTCCATAAAGTAATAGAAAATCAAAGTACAATTTAAGGACCTATTTCCTTATTTATATTGGCTTGAGTGAGCTACACTCCATGGTTTCAATGTGCCCCTTAAAATATGGTAGGATATTAATGGCCAATTCAAGCATATTCCTATGTGAAGTCTCTTGGGAGTTTAGGCTCTACTCTTCTGAACAGATTAGTGTTATTATAAAGGGCTTAGGTCAGCAAGGCTGGTACCTTGACCTACTTTGTGTTTTTACCTTCCATGATAAGATTGCAAAGTAAGATTGTTTTCTTCAAATTCTAACTCTCAAACTTGTATTCCCTAGTCATTCGAACCTTAAGTCAAATTATGGTGCTATTATAAATTACCCAAGTTCAGGGATCAAACTGGGGCAGAAAAAAGCCAACAAATGGCTTTCAAATCTGCTGTGACATAAAGAAAGTCTTAGCAGAAGTTGAGGACTGCTTTAATCCTAAGGGTAACTGCGGTGATTTACACAGCCGAATCAAGTTCTATTTGGAGGCAGATGATAATATGAACTGATAATATGAACAACACAGAAAGGAAGGAGTCAGTAAAAGGCAAACAAAGACTTTCAGGGTATACCTTTGCAAATGTTTTGCATATTACTAGGGAGATTTATGAACTTTGCTTAGACATAGCCCATTTAAATTGTGTGAGATTCCCAATTAGCTTTAATTATTTTAATCAATTCTATTGTTACTGGAAGAAAAGTTTAATTCAAGATGTAATAAATGCTGTTACTATTAATAAAAACAATCATTTAAAAATAAAATTTAGTTATATTTCTTAAAAACACAATATGGTGGGAAAGAACATGACCAAAATAATAATTTGTAAAGGTGGGTAATTAGAAACGAAAAGTAATATGTGTGCATGATATAAAATTTAAATTATTCATAGTATAGTTTGATTAGTCTCATTCCAGCATCCTAAGCTATTATCAAGGAAAATTATTACATGTCCTTCAAGAAATATTATACAAATACATACATATTTGTATGTTCATACCAGTTTAGTTGATGTTTTATTTTTTAACTTCACCTTACCAATTTACTTTTTAAGTAGCATCTAATTATCCTTACCTGGTTCCACTCAAACTTACAGTCTTCTTGCACCAAGCTTCCAAGTTCTGGGATAATAGGCATGTATCACACTGCTTTGTACATTATTTAACTTTATTAATAACTTGAGTTGGTATTTTAAAATGGCATGTGAACTTACTGTATGCAAAATTACTAAATTATAAGTTACAAAATATATCTGTTGGCTTACTTTGAGCTTCTACAATATCTTACATTTGATGTAAAATTCATCACCTATCCCTCTCCAATTTTCATGAATTATTACTGTTCCCTAACTTTTTATCTAAAATTCCAAAACTTCATTGAACACCATTAGTGACAAAGGGTGTGCTGATTTAATCATGACTTTAATACTTAGATGACAAATATTCTACAATATTCTGCAAAGTATAATGTTATCCTTAACTATTATTCAGTTTGTGTGTTTTAGTAGGCATTCATAAATTGTTTTCTCTTAAGAAAAAAAGATAAACATTTTATAAAATAGAAGACAGAAATATGAACATGTTGATCATTCATGTTAATTAGTATTTCAACTCTATGGCTCTTCAAGGCCATAATATGTAAAGTAGCTGTAGGAGCTCCCACTGAGGAGATGTAGCTCTGTTTTTGTCTTATGGGGACGTTGGCTGCAGTCATGGAATAACAGTTTTCCCAAGATTGTCAGAGGTATGAAGAAAGGAAACCAAAAGCATCATGGTCCTTCTGATTGTCAACACTTTTATTAGTCTATAATTATGTGATTTATTAGTACACATGATCTGTATAGGATTAGCATATATTTATTACTATACATTAGTAAAACAACCTCTTAGGAGTTAGTTTTTGATTGCTTTGCCTTTTATATTAATTTCTTTGTTTTGTTTGTTTATTTTATATACTTGTGTTTCAGTTCGTTGCTTAGTACAGTTTATTATTCTTACATTTCTTCCCCAAAGACTTGCTTTGGGATTTTATTTTATTTATTTATTTATTTATTGCTTTGGGATTTTATATTCCTATGTGTCCTTATTCTTTAATGTTTGTGAAGTGTTACTTTTTTTTTTTTTTTTGTAGTTTATGGGTCCCTTGGTGAATGTGATTAAAAACTATGATTCTTAGAAAAGTATGAATGCCTATTTATCCTTACAAAGTTGTGAATTATTTCAGGAAATTTATTTTTCAACCTCACATCAATTCCATTAAAGCATTGTGCTCAATGATCATTTTGAAATTTCAGGGAGGAATTTAACTCAGCTCTTTATCACCATAAATCTTTATCATCACTTACTATCAGAAACACTTCATCAACAATTTTAGAATTTTACTATTAAAAGCATTATTGTTAATATCTTTATAATAAAAATAAAAATCTCTCACTATGTCTACTGAGTCAAGCTTGTTTACTTATTAAATATTTAAGAAAGTAATGACATTTTCAGGTACTAAAAGCAAGCCACACAAATGTGAAGAAGCCTGTTTAGAACCACACAATGATAGAGGTAGGATGTAAAATAGAAGCAGCCTATGGCTAAAGATCACAGGTTTTTACAAACAAAATCATGATCAAATCCATTCTCAAGACCCTCATTAATCCAACATAAATTCCCCCTGACTAATGAAGCTGTTACTTGGGAATATTTTTCAATATCCATGGGAATTTAAAAGTGGAAATATGGGGACTCCTACTGGCTTCCAGTGAGTACAATCCTAGAGTCTATACAACGGAGAAGAGCTCCTGATAACACAGAAATATCTAGGCTCAGTGTACACAGTTTCAGCTAGGAAACTGTTTCACTGAGATTAGCGATGGCCATACCAATTTTGGAAAACTATGTTTGGAGCCACAATGACAATAATATAATCAATATGCAAAATAAAAAAAAAAAGGATTTCAGGAACTATTTAAAAAATAATTTGTTTTATGCTAAATTGCAACCATCACCAGTCCCTGTATTTTAGTTCCAACCAAATATTTTAAAAAATGACTGAAGATAAGTCTAGTACAGTATTAAATAACATAAAAGGCAGCTATTAGAGTAGTTTTAATATTAGTGGTTTACAAATAAGAAGAAAATATTTGTAGGTGAAGGAGAGAGACCTTCTGGTCTTTAGAGAATGGCTCCCGGGACTTAGACCTCCAAGAGCAGTATTGTAACAAAATTCACCTTTTTTGTATTTAAAGACTTATTGTCTATAAAATTTTACAGTACCATCCTCAGAAATGAATATATACATAAGGGTGTACATTATATTCAAGAACTTGCCACACTTATGATGCTGTTCTTTCAGGGAGTCTATTGCTATGCTAATTAAAACAGTTCTTTGGCAAAGCATATGCTTTAGTACAGCTACAGTGAAACACTGTGTTACCTTAACTGAATTTTGAAGTAAAATCTACAGTTAACTCTGTGTGGCAGGTTGCAAAAAAATCTTCAAAACCAATACCTAGTAGCTGCCCTTGCAGAGGGAAAATTTACAAATACCACATTCATGAGCACTGGGTTGACTGGAAAATCAGTAGTTTTAGAGGCTGTACAGGGTATGAGCTATTTTATGACCTCATGTGTTTGTTGTGAGCTTCTGACTGGAAGCCTCACTTTGTAAAAGAGGCGGCTCTTCTCTTCATCTGGCAGATGTCCAGTATTGAGGCAGAAAAGAGCTGAAGACTTACATCTTGATCACCATATTGTGCCTGTCTCCTTCACTTGGAACATCAATATAAATATCAGTTTAGAATTATTCTATGTATCATAGGCTTAAGTTGACCTAGATTAACCTATTGTTTTCTCTCTCTCTCTGTCTCTCTCTCTCTCTCTCTCTCTCTCTCTCTCTCTCTCCTCTCTTTCTCTATCTCTCTCTGTGTCTCTCTTCCCATTTCACTTTTCTCCCTTCACATATGCTTTTCAAGACTGAAGTTACCAATTACCATAATGATTAAAACTAACCCACCATAAAAGGAATAAACAGCAATGACGCTAACATTCCTTGGATGATGTCATTTATTTATTTATCTTATTATTATTACTTTTTTTTTTTACTTCATCACTTTACTTTCCCCTCCCAGCCCCATCTTTCTTAACGCTTTCCACAATCCTTCCCCATCCCCTTTTACTTTGAGCAGGTGGGGATCCACCTAAGCATGGTGTCCCCAGCACTGGCACATTAAGTCTCTGTGAGGGTAGGCATATCCTCTTCCACTGGGGCCAGACAAGGCAGCCCAGCTGAGAAAAGACATGAAGTGTTCCTTTCTGTTTCTGCCTTCTACCAGGTCCAGCTTATACTTTAAACTTTCCAATCTCTTGTATTTGACAATCTAATTTATGAACAAAGTCCACTCTTTTATATTTTGATGGCCGAATAGAAATAATTTCTTATTCCTTATTTTTAAAAAATTGTTTATTTTTAATGTATATTTTGATTAAATCTTTCCCCTCTTCCAAGTCCTCCAAAATTGTCTCCTTGCCTCTACCCACCTAAATTCATGTTCATCTTTTGCTTTCAAACTACAAAAGAAAAACAACCAAACCCAAATTCCCATTAAAGCAAAACGCACAAAACGACAAAAATCCTCAAGCCATAAAAAGTACAGACAAGTGCACACATAACGCCTGAGCACATACTCAAAATGGGTACAATGTGTGTTTCTCCTGAGCATGCAGCATGCTCTGGAATGAAGCTGACATACCCACAGTATACTATAACTCCACTGAGAAAAACAGATTTTTCCTACTTAGCTGCTCTGAATTACAAATAGCTTCTTGGTTAAGGGTAGTATTTGGTTTCCAGTTACCCTTTACCTTCAGAGGTTTTGTCTGGCTCGAATTTGTGAAGGTCTTATGCATTCTGTCACAGTCTCTGTGAGTTCCTATGTGCATTAGAGCCTTGTTGTGTCTGGAGGACACTGTTCTCTTGGAGTCATCAACCAACTCTGTATCTCACAACTCTTCCTACTCTTCTATGTAGATACCAGGTATCTTGTAAATGGGGGTTTTATGGCATTTAATTTATGGCTCTGTAGTCTAATATCGCTCATTACCTGCACATTGTACGGTTGCGAGATTTTGTGTTGAATACAAATTACTGCAAGAAGAAATATCTCTGATGATGCTTGATCAATGCACTAATATATGGGCATGGCAATATATCATTAGAAATAATTTTATTGCTATGCTTACCTAGCAGAATAATAATAATAGAATATCCCCTGGACCCTGTGACCAAACTTGTCACTTCTTATCCAAACTAAAAGTATCAAGTGTAGTTTCATCTTACAGAGTGTCTTTAAGGCCAGTTTAAAAAAAAAACAAACAAAACAAACAAACAAACAAAAACAAAACAAAACAAAGCAAATAAAAAATAGGATTGATTATCCCACATCATTTGTACTACCATTGCATCACTATATCTTGCAGGGTTTTTTTTTTAACTTAAATTATGAGCTCATGAATTTTGTATATATGAACACTATCTTTTTTCCCTCTCATATAAACCTAACAAGATACAGCTGATGTCTTTCATTCATTCTGCTCTACCAAGTGCTATTTGAAGTTGCCCTTGTAAAATGTTATGGCTAACTTAATACCTTAGCTAGAGTCAAAGCTATAAAAGTCAACACCACTGTTTTCTCTCATTTTCATTAAAAGTGTTTCAATTCTGCTTGACAAATATTTAGGAATCAGAGTGATAAATAGGTGGAAACACTTTTTAGACCATCTAACATTTAGTATGCTTTGAGTTAACAAGCATGCTATCATTTATTGTTAACTTAGCTGAAGTAAGTATTACATAGAACTTTAGAAAGATAAACCTCTGGGAATGTTACTGAAGATACCTCAAGAGTAAGTTAAAAGAGTGTCACAGCCTTATTTTGAGTAAGGGGAACATCATTCCATTAGCTGTAGACTCCAGACACAATAAAACAGGAAAGAAAGGAGAAAACCAGGGGAGTATCAGCTTCCTACCCACTCCCCTGCACTTCCACCATTGTGAACATATCTGTGATATCTTCCTTGCCATGGCAGACTGAATCTTTTCAAGGTATAACCAAAAATTAGCGATGCTTCCCTTAGTTGCTCTCTGTCATGTACTTTCATTGGGAATGCATTTGCAATGACCAATGACTCTTTCCTAACCTTGAGACCTTATTTTCCAGGAGTAACTACTGAAAATCTGAAGGCAAATTAACAATTTTTTACAAAAGAGTGATTTTTGTTGTTTATACAACTGGCAGAGTTCTTGTGGCACACAAAGGAAAATACTAAGACATTTTTCCATAGCTATTTATTTTTCTTATTCTCTTTATGCTCCTCAAATTAGACAGCTGACTCAAAATGATTTTGTGTGTGTGTGTGTGTGTGTATGTGTGTGTGTGTGTGTGTGTACACGTCCATAACTCTTGCTATTTTTTTCTAAGATGGTTACTTTCTTCTGGTAGATATTTTGTTTTGTTTCACATCAACTTTTTGGTTAGTTTTTCACAAATGCCTGATGGGAGATCTTATAACCTCTGGAAAATAGGGTCAAAGGACACTAAATATCCTGTAATCTGCAGAACTGCTCCAAAGAATTATCCTGTTCGAAGTGGTAATACCACATCTGTAGAACATCAACTGATCACAACATCCCATGCGTTAGCTACTAGGTTCAGAAGCTGAAGACAGAAATATCTGCTTTCTGGAAGATAAAAAATCCCTTGCTATAGTTTTGTTGCTGCTGTTTTCTTCACTCTGAAGCATTAAATGTTTTATACCTCAGTCCTCTGAGAGTAGGATGCATTGAGCACTGACAATGGCATCTGGAGAATGACAATGAATTCTGTTTTAATGCTGTGATGTTTCAGAGGTTTATGTAGGAGAATATATTTCCTACAAAATGCTACTGTGAGCTGAGAAAGCCAGCATCATTCACTATTTCCTGCACATCATTTCTATTTTCTCCTATGCTAAGATGTGCTAGAGCTGAAGATAAATTACACAATATCCTTGCCTCCAAGGAGCTATGTTCTATTGAGTTACTGGCTTTTAAAAATTATGTCTGCTACCAATGGTTGACCTTATCAACGACTCTGAATCTTTGAGAGTCTCTAGATTTATACATTAACAAATCAAGGGATTACTTGAGTTCTTGTAGTCTTGCCATTTGGATAGCAATTAGGGTCTATGACAATTAGATTTTTGTTTAGGGCTTTAGGAAAATTAATACCTTCATTTACTGAGGAAATAGTTTATATAATTTAAAACAGACAAATTAAGAGCCAAAGAAGGCAGGAAAAGGTAGATATTTTTCTGATTTGTTGTTATTTTACTTGTATTAATGTATTAGTGACCAATATTTTTTAAATAGTGTACTTGCTATGTGAAGCTCTGGTATGCTTTGAAAAGAGTTTGGTGCTTCTCTAAGATGTAATAAAACATCTGACAGAAGAAAAGTAAAATAAATGTGAGGATACTGTTGATGAGTCAAGAGACTGAGACACAGAGAACAGAGAATAAATATTGTAGAAGGAAAACTCAAACTAAGCCTGCTACAACATTTGTGTAACTCTTCTTATTTTTAATTTACATAGTTTAGCTTTTTGAAATCTTGAATCAACAAGGACCATTTAGCCTTCTCACAAGGTGTCTTTCAACCTGACAAGGAATAAAAGCAGTAAACAATATTATTAAACCAGTAAACCAATGGACCACAATAATTGACAAGGCAAAATAGCTTCAATAGTATGATAGCAGAACTTCAGTCTTGAGGTAAACATTGGCTGTCAACTTGGAAGTAAGACATGCTCAATAGTAGGTAATTCATTCCTGGTTCTGTAAATCTATCATACTAATTGGTAAGAGAGGTCATAGACCCTAAAGGAGAATCTAATTCCACTATTTTCTTAAACAAATATAAATTGGTATTGTACTATAAATACTTATCTATCCATCATAGATAACAATATCTTATTCAACATTAAAACAGCTTCTTTTTTTGCAAAAGATGGAGACTATTGCATAGATCCAAGCTAGTCATGTAGAGAATAATTGACTGTGAGGTCTCCTGCCTCAAATGACTCATTTACAATGTGAGCCCTACACCCAAGGCAAAGAAAATTTTATGTCATAATAGGAGGAAGAAGTGTAAGAATCAGAAGACTATAATTGGCTGTTAGATAGTATCTTCTATATGAGACAGGAAAGCAACACCCACACGAACTCAAAATATGTTCACCTACATAACCTCAACAGTGACAACAAATCACATTTCAGTATGGACAGAAGAAATGTTACAAGGCCCTATTCATTGATAAAAAGTTAGAGAACTCTTTTCTTTGGATTCTCAAAGTCGTTTTGCTTGCCATGATCATGGCTGTCAGGTACACACTCATATAAATTGTAAGGTACTCACTGGTTTGTATACCCTGTAAACTATTTTTGATTGCTCATTTTATTAGTGATTGCAAAAAGCAAAAGAAGACATATTCTCTAAAGTGAAACACTTAGGAAAATTTCAATTTTTCAGTTCATGGAAAATAGCTTTCATTATAGTGAGGACTGAGGGGTACAAGGATCCACAGATTTTCTGTAACTGCCTATTTCTATTAATAGTCAATAAGGGAGGAACTCTAGTTGACACAGACACCGTATGAATTCCTCTAAATATTGATTGGTGCTTTAACAAAACAAAGTTCATTAGCCTTGCTAAAGTCATAAGCCACACATTTCTTATAGAACAATTAATTCCAGTATTACTAATTGGAGCTTAAAATGTATTACTGCTTAATGTCAGTGTTATAGAAAACTAATTTTTTGCACCATTTACTATTTTGGCTTTTTCATGCTGTTCATCATGTCAAAGTAATAGAGATAACAAAAGTTAAACAAAATTTGTAGGCCACCTGGAGAGCAACATGTTATGTTTAATGCTAGTTATGACTCCTTTACTCATAATTGTTTTAGTAGGAAGCCTCTGGTCTAAATTTGTTGTGTGCATGGCAGTATATGTCATGATCTGACACTTGTTTTTTCATCTTTAAAAATGCAGAGATAACAGCGATAGCATCTTTGCTTTGTCAGAGTTAATGCATAGCAATTATTTGCTGCACTTGCTACAGCATAACACAAGCTTATGGTTAGATGCTTCACACTGAGAAAACTGGGTGATCAGTTTCCTGTATGATATATGAAGGGACTGTGCTGAATGTCTCACATGGACCATCATCCTTCCTGTTATTGAAGCAGGGTGTCTAAATCCATATTGGACTTAGTTACATATGAAATTCTAAAAGCAACTATAGTTCTAGATCTCAATATCTAAACAACAAACTGACCAGATTTTACAGAGCCTCTTAGAGACATAAGATATTGTAGTTGGCATACCGAAAAACTCACTAGTTATTGTTCTTGTGGAAATTTGTTATACTTTCATCACAACCTGATTCTAGTGAACATCTTTAACTTCTGTGTGCATGATAGCCTGTCAGCTGCAACATTTCAAGGTGAAATGTCATAAAAGAGTATCATGTTTTTATTTTTATAGTATTTCACACTGACACAGTTCCACATTGAAACAATCTTTTGTGGATTATGTATTAGGATTCTCAGAGAAACATATCAGTGGTATTGAAGGACACTCTTGAAAATGGAAATGTATTTTTTTTATCTGCTTTTGATGCCTGACAACTTCATTAAGGTCCTAGGTATGTTACAATAAGGTACTTAGGAGATTATGGTAGTCAGACTACCAGGGCTGGACACTCACTAGGAGTTTCTGTATCAAATATCCTCTAGGACATTCTTTTTAGGTATTATTTTGAGTTTACCTATTCTTTATGCAGTTACAGGAAAGGAAAAGAAATGAACATATAATCTTACTCCATAGAAACTCTAGCAAATACTTGTTAACAATATTATGTCCTCATACCTTGCAGCATGCCCACAATGCTCTACATTGAAAAATAGCTATCTAAAAGAATCTAACTGTAGCATAAACCTTTGTAAGAACAAACCATCTCTTTCTTACAATGCTTGTTTCAGAAAAAAATGAACCTGGATATCATAGTAATATAGCAAACCTGAGAGATCTAATCCAAATTATTGGGTTCTTGCACAAAATTACATCAATTTGGTTTAACTTGTGCAAATGATTAACAAGGACATTACTTTTTTTTTACTGGTGTTGACTGGGTGCTTGCTCAGAGTTGCAGATCTATTACAGACACCCTTTTTTATTGTGTGGAAGGTGTAACTAAGGAAGACATGATTGAGAGACGAGGTGACCAGACAACTATGTTGCTCCTACTTTCTTCCTCTATTCTACTGCCATCACTGAAGAATTTGAACAAGTAATTTTAACATGTTCTTGATGAACAAACCTTTGTCTCATGAGTGAAATGTTCTCTACTAGTAGTCTATTCTAAGAGAAGATATTTTCTTTGTTTGTTTCAAACAACAATTAATAAAATTACAGGCATTGTTTAAAATGAGTCACTATATTTTTCTGGCAAAAAATTACTTCGCTAAGGAATGAATAAATTGTTTTTTTCTTTCTTCATTGACTTGACTTTTAGTACATTTGTATTATTTAAATCAAGTTTATAGAGATGTGATTTTTATATCACTAAAATATACCATTGCTATGTATAGCTTGACATAGTTTAATAGATGCACACATTCATACGATTCCTAACATAGTCAAAATATGGCTTGTTTTCCCAACTCATGAAATAATCAAACATAACTAAGTTTCATGAACTTTTGTAGAATATTACCTACTCATCTTGGGCTGTAGGTAATTACTGACCTGCTGGTTTTTGTCAGAGTGAATGAATTTCCATTTTCGTTGATTCCACATGCATAAAATTAGAAGGCTTGTTTCCTTTTATATTTGGTTGTTTTTCTTCAGCAAAATAATTTTGAAATTTTTTTGCATTATTGTATGAGTAGATACTTGTTTCTTGTACTGATAAATACTCCGTATTTTAGGAACTATGCAATAAACTATTTAAAAAAACAAAAATATATACTGGAGGATTTAATAAAATATGCTTTTCCATTAATCAGTGGATGAATTTTCTGGTTGTTTACATGTAAGAGGTTTAAGAAAATGCTTTACATAAATCTATATGTGCATATTAAATTCTTTTCTGGAAATAACTATGTCTAATTTTCACATATAATGTTAGCAGATATTCCACACTGTAATAAACTACTCCACTTATTTTTTAAAAATGGCCAACATCTGTATTTCTATTAGCATTGTTTAACATTCTCAAAATGCTTCTTATTGTCAGGTCTTACTTTTTAATGATATTATTCTCTTTGATGTTTAACAGTATGTTTTATAGTTGTGATTTGTACATATATGATGGATAATAATGCTTGCTAATTTCACAAACATTTTGACTATTTTGTTTAGTTTGTTTATATATGCATATACTCACACATATATGTATTATGAAGTATATGTATAATATGTATATAGTATGCATGTTTAGTACATATGTATTCTCTGTTATATATATATATGTTTATATATATATATACACGCACAAACAAACTCACACACACACACACACACATATATAAACACTTATAGGTATATATGAGGTATAGAAGATTGTTGTTATACTTTCTCAGTACATGGCCTAAATCTCCAGTCTTCCATTCTCACACTTCCAATTTTACACATTCTGTATTCTGTTTCCTATATTTTTATAATTCATATACACACACATATATATGTTTAATGTATTATATGGATGTATATACTCATATATACACTATTTTCATACATATATCTATAGAATATATGTATATGTATCTATATATATATATATTTACTGAATTATATGAACTTACAAATCTGCACACAAATTTGCTAGTTGAACATTTGCATTTGAATTGTAAGTGTTCTGTATATATGTATTAGAAACAAGTGTTTTGGGTATTGTTTTAAAATACTTTTACAACAACCAATTTTATTCCTCCTCAATTTTTGAAAGAGTCCTGTATATACATTAGATACAAGTCTTTTGGAATCTTTTAAAACTACTTTTTAGAACAATGTTATTCTCCCACAAATTTTCAGTCTTTTTAGCTTGACCAGTGAACATATTTTCAATGTTTGAAAGCATAGCTTTCAAAGTTGTAGATATAATGTTCATGTTCTATGTCTAGATAGACTGTACTACCCTATGTAGAGAGTTTCTATTGAGAAAGTCTAGATAGAATGTGAAAGTTCACAGAATAGTCCTTTCAGGCTATTAGCATATAAAGATACATTAAGCGTGTTTGTTTTCTGGGAGCTGCCACATTTACAACAGGCTGTTTTCAGCCTCATGATATGTCAGCCTAGATTATTAGACTCTTCCGTGACTGACACAGACAGCTCCATGGTAAATTGGTGTTATCCTTTCTCAGTTTAAGATTTAAATCTATAAAGACTTCCATTCTAACACAACCATCCTATCTCTCACAGTTGTTCATATTCTGTGTTTCCAACTACGACATGTATGTAAAGGTTTAAAACATCATGTTGTTTTTGCAGTTGTTTTATAGTAGGAGGGTCAGATGATTCAATCTTTTCATTATGGTCAAGAGTAATTCCCAATATCAGAATTAATTTAGCCATATGAATGAAGTGTGAAATATGCTGAATAAAATTATACATTTTCTTAGAGGTTTCTAAAACATAGTTAAGAGAAGGTGAACAGTAATAATGTGAATGTTCATGAAAGTATATTTTAAAATCTGTCTATATATCATGGCACACACATGTAGGTCAGAGGTCAATATCAGTGTTGTTTCTTACCTTCTACAGTGTTTGAAACAAGGTCATTTGTTTATCGTTTCTATATAGGCCAGGCCTACTGACAAATTAGCTTCCAGGGATTCTCTATTCTCTGTCTCCCATCTCAGTGTAGGAACATTGGATTTCCATGTGCACAATACCATGAGATTTATCTGAGTCCAAAATATGAGTTTAGATTCCCATGATTCCCATGATTACCCTACCCTTGGAGCAATCATCCAAGTTTGCATGAAGCTATTTTGGCATAGTCTATATTATACCATACATTAGACATCACAGTTATAATGCTTCCCAAAATAAAAGAACCTAACAAGTCTGTTAAATCATCAAGAGTTTAAATTTGAAACTTATTGGCATTAATGCATAATACATTGTAAATTTGATCCCACAAACAAATGTGGTTCATAAAACTATTTACTCCCATGCTGTGTAATCCAAGTTTAGATATAACTTATTATGCTCTGCTTGTCTGTCACATTATGTGTAGGGTACAAAAACAAGTTGAATGCATTGTAATACATGAGGTACTTGTTTATATGGGATGCATACTTAAAATATGGAAAACATGCAAACGGAGCCAGTAGAAAAATACTAGCAGTATGTACACCTGGTACCTCTTCAGAAATAAAGATTATGGAGTTCTGGTCAAGTCTAGTCTAATCTATTGTTTGTTACTGTTTTTTTTTTTTTTTCCCAGTGTCCTCTAATTATTAGAGATTTGTGAGGTTCTTTCTCTACAGATCACCTAATCTTAAATTTTTTTAAATATTATGAGATTATTTCAATAGATATTTAAATATCAGCTAATCAAAATTAATATTGTATTTTTGAATTGCTTATAGGCCAGAAAAACGTATCTCAAAATGTAGTAAAGATACTCTCTAGTAAATTTATAGCCATCTAAAGATTTTTCTTCCTCCAAGCACAGATAATTTGCACATATATAAAACCATATATGTGAGGAATTTCATTATTTAGCAAAATGTGTATGAATATATATTTTGTCATTAGTTATTGATTTTTTTCTTGAGTTTCTTCCAAGTAACACTGCCAGGAGGTGATGTGTGGCTACTGTTCCTTGTATTTAAACCTATCCTATCTGTTCAGAGGGTCTTAGAATGATCTGGGCAAATCATGTTACCTAAAGAGCTAATCTCACAAAATGTATGTTATCTGTATAAGAATAACCATTGGAAAAGTAGCAACAGAAAAGGGAAAAATCAAATTCAAAATGTACATATTAAAATAGTGCCTAGTATCTATCTATCATGTATATCACCTACTTATCTATCATCTATAAATCTATCACATATCTATATCTCTGTCTGTCAGTCTGTCTTTCCACCATCTGTGTACAAATGTGGAAATTCCACTTAAAGATATTTAAAAGCACATTAGATAAATATAAAAGAAAGTGTCAAGGAGTTATAATTCACACTATTGTTACCACTTTTAGCAAGGTATAATGAAATCAGAATATTTTCACAAAATTATAAAATAATTCTATTCTTGCAGAAAGATGGACAATAAATTATGACTTCCACCAAATATATCTTGAACATAGTATTACTGAAGATAATGTTTACAAATGTTTTGTTTGGGGGAAGGAAACATTTGCATAGAAGAAAAACTGAACTATTTTAAAGGAAAAAATTCAGGGTTAGCTAGTACAGTCACAATCTTACACCAGCATTACATCTGTCTGTATCAGAGCACTGTCATTTCACCAAAGTAAAACCCCTGTCAAGCATTCCATCCTGTCTTCTCCGATCACAATCCTGAAATGCCAGTGGACAGACTGGCACAAAGTTCAAGACAGCTTACTGTGAAGAAGACTTTCTATCTACTGGAGGATGCATCATTTTTCTCTCATTTCTGCCTCCTCCATTTTTTGTTTCCATTACTTTAAAGTTATTTTTTGTCTGATAATTTCAGTTGAATTTGTTGCAACTGATATACTGGACAATGAATGGTATTCATTTGAGGTTTCATACAGAATGTTTTAATAAATGTGAACACAGTATAATTTTTAAATCAGGAAAATCATTTATCTTCTCAAACAATTATGACTTTTTTTTTCTTTCTTTGGTTTTTTGAGACAGGGTTTCTCTGTGTAGCCTTGGCTGTCCTGGATCTCACTCTGTAGACCAGGCTGGCCTTGAACTCAGAAATCTGCCTGTCTCTGCCTCCCGAGTGCTGGGCTTAAAGGTGTGTGCCACCACTGCCCTGCCCATTATGATATTTTTATGGTTGGAAAACATCCTTTAGTCTAGCCTTTTGATATTAATCCTTTTCTGTTTTTCTCTTTGTGTAGAATCCCAAGGCCAGTATTCCTATACATCTCCAAGTATTAACTCAGTACAGATTGATACATTTTTCTCCGATCTTCTTCAACCTCCAGCTCCTCATATTCAGCTAACATCAATACATCTGTTTGATCTTGGTGTTGTTTTTAAAAAATATTTCATGAATACTGTGAGAATGTTATACTTTGTATCTTTATCCTATTTATAAAAAATTCTACCCCTTAATTACTGCCAGGTTCTTACTTACCTATGTAGTCAACTTGGTGTTTACTTATTATTATAATGACTCATTAACTCTAATTTGTACACCATTATGTACTTAACTTTTGTACCATCTTTTAAAAATTAATATAGTTATATACTACTGAGGTGCTGTGGTGATCTGCACTGCTCTGTTTTACTAAACATAAAATTCTCAAGCCCCTCCATGTTGTTACAGATGACAGGATTCATTCATTCTATGAAATATATCCCCTTTATGTATGTATAATATTTGCATTATGTCCTCAGTAATTGATGGACACTGAAAATTGTTTCAGTTTCTTTCATTGTGAATGGGTCTTCAGCAATCATGGGAAGCTCGGAGGCCCTTTGACACACAGTTTTCAATTCCTCTCTGTTTTTGCACACTGACTTTTTGGACTGCAGAATCATGCAGTGTTTGTTTTTATAAGTTTGAGAAAATTCCAATCTATTTTTCATAGTGGAAATACTAATTTATATTTCTACTAGTGGTGTGCAAACATTATCCCTTTTCTTTTAAAATTCATCAATGTTTGATGAATATTTACTCTTTTCTGTGGTAGGATTTTAGTGGTGTGAACTGATCTTAGTGCTTTGATCTGAATTTCATTCTTTAGTAATCCTAATATTTCTTTCACGTGCTTATCCACGATTAAGTATGCATATATATTTTATGCAATATACCTTTATATTGTTCTTTTACTGTTTCGTTGTGGCAAAGATGCTTCTCTGTTTTTACTTTTGTTTTCTGAAATTTAGGTTCATATCCATTTCTTACTCATTTTAAAACCTTGAAGGTTCTCCAATATTTTAATTAGTTATTATGTTCATGTATTTAACCTGTTTTGAGATGATGTAAAACAGAGAAATGTTTCATTTTTTTAGTCCATTGATATCCAGTTGTCCTAGCATTGTTTCTAGAAATAACTTTCTTTGACTTATGATCCTGGAAAATAAGCTATAAATCAATTGACTGCACAAGGAATGTGACTCCTGGACTCTCTAGTTTGCATTATGTTTATCTGATCTGCCAATACCATGAAGTCTTGGTAAGCAAATATATATTGTGATGTAATTTATATTTCTTTCTAATTTGTTCTACTGGTAACCTTTCTTAATATTGCACTGGTTACCAAATGTTTGATGGATCTATGAAAACTTTAAGACTAATTTTTTATTGGTTACTTTATTTATTTACATTTCAAATGTTATCCCCCTTCCCAGTTTCACCTCCCCAAGCCCCTTATCCCTTTCTCTCTCTCCCTGCCTCTATGAGGGTGCTCCCCAACCCGTGCACACACTCCTGCCTCAGTGGTCTCGTGTTCTCCTATCCTGGGTAATCAAGGATACCAAGGGGCTCCCTTCTCAGTGATGCCAGATAAGGCAATCCTCTGCTGCATATCCAGATGGATCCATGGGTACCTACTGTGTACACTTTGGTTGGTGGTTTAGTCTCTGGGAACATTGGGAGGCTCTGGCTGGTTGATATTGTTGATCTTCCTGTAAGTTTGCAAACCCCTTCAGCTCCTACAGTCCTTGCCCTAACTTCCCCATTGGGGTCCCCACGCTCAGTCCAATGTTTGGCTGTGTACGTCTGCATCTATATTGGTCTGACCTTGTCAGAGAGTCTCAAGGGACAGCTATACCGGGTTCCTGTCAGTAAGAACTTCTTGGCATAAACAATAGTCTCTGGGTTTTGTGTCAGCAGATGGGATGGATTCCCAGGTAAGGCAGTCTCTGGGTGGCCTTTCCTTCCATTTCTGTTCCTCCCTTTGTCCCTGCATTTCCTTTTGGCAGAAGGAATTCTGGATTAATATTTTTGAGGTGGGTGGGTGGCTAGATCCCTCAATTGGGGCTCATGCCTATCCACTGGATATGCTCTCTCCAGGTTCTATCTCCTTTTTGTTGGGTATTTCAGCTAAAGTCCTCCTTGTTGAGTCTTGGGAAACTCTTGGGTGCCTGGCATCTGGATCTTTTTAGTGGCTACCCCCAGTTTCCCCTCCCCCACTTCTATACATCTACTTTCAAATTTTTTAAACCAATTTTCTGAAAATTTTATTTGTAGTTAGAAAGATGTTTCGCTGAATTTATAGATTATTTTTTAGTGGTTAAACAATTTAAAATACCGATTTTCCATGAATATGATACTCTTTTAAAAATTAATTTTCATTCTTTTTCTCATATCAAGAAGCTATAGTCTTCATTGTAGAGATCTTCAGTATCTTCACTTCAACTTAGTATCAGATCAAATTCTATGTAGTCATTTTAAATGGAATTATTCTACACACACACACACACACACACACAAGCACAATTCTATTTTACAATCACACCAAGAGATGTTTCAATGCCACATTGTTATCATATATCAGGAAGGAAAGGAAAGGCTAGCAAAGATGCGTCAATGAGAGACATGTCTCAGCTATATATTAATTTTATAATATTTGACATTAATATTAATATTTCTCAAATTGTATTTGTGTTTCAAACTGATAATATTTCAAAATATGAAAAGAATGACTTGGTTATAATTATTTGTAGTTTATGGAGAAATAAAATAATATAAATACAGAAATAAAATATACTTTCTACATGTTGTCAGCTATTAATAAACATCATAATTATTATTATTGTTCCAAGGCTTTAAATTAAAGCTAAGGTTTATAAGTCAAGTGGCAATCAAATAGGATGCTTCAAACAGAGGAGAATCAAGATGATAGAGTAATAAACATATAGATAAAAACCTCTACCATCTCATCTCTACCTCTTCGGTCTTCCTGCAACCTTAGCTATAATGCCTTTAGTCAATTACATAAAACTTTACTGATGAAAATGGCTGTTATTATCAGTGCTTATGCAATATATCATCATGGCTATGCATATGATATATATTATCAATATTTTTACTTAGAAGACCTATGAGTTGAACATCACAAACTTTCCCTTTAACAGTAGAGTGGCTTAGCTTTTTCATCTTTACAGAAAAGGCTTAAATAGGATTCCTTTTCTTAAGACTACTTCTAGTTCTAATCTACAATCACTAAGAAAAATTTAAAATATCCATCCATCTTATAAAAGATACCCTGAAAGTTCTTATCTAGATTTGTGGTACTTTCTTCCATGTGAATTACTTTCCACCTCTCTGTAACTTCTAATACTATACACATTTTTAAATTACTTTCCTAAAGATGACATTACTTTGCATCACTTATGACACTATAGATTTCTTTTGGACACACATGTATTAAAGAAAAATACAGAAACATACAATGTAAATGGGTGCCTTCTTTTTGCATAGTGCACTGCATTTTTCTCATCCAATTTCTGAGATGACAAAAGCAGAATGTAGCCAAAAGATGCAGAGATCTTCAGAAGGGTAATAGATGTGATTATCATAAAGCAATTTCCTAACAGGAGACGTTCAGAGGACAAGGAATACTTAATATGAAAAGGAGAAGATACCAAGAAGAGAGTAGAGCCACATTAATGATGGATTGAATACAAGAGGGTAAGTGGTTCTGCTTGACCTACTTTCCATGTATAAAATAGATACAGAGGGTCATCACTGAAGCCTTGTTCCTAAACACCATTATAACAAATGGCATTTAGATACTGTTCTTTGAAATCGACTTTCATACAGAGTACTTATGAAATATAATGGAGTATAAGAACACTTGATGAAATCAGAGAGCTAAAAAACTAAAACCTGATTACATTATTTTTTTTCTTTAATGCAAGGAAGCCAAATGAATATGCAGATGGCCAGTACAATTTTATGAAAGGGAAGGGGTAAATAAATTGCAAAATGAAAGAGAACAAGATATGCAGAAAATGAGTGTAGGATTCAAATCTATAGTTATATAAATGTAAGACACCAAAGTCAAACACCTTATCAAACAGCCTTTATTTTTTTTTAATTTTTCATTCTCTCTTTCTCTGTCTCTGTTTCTCTCTCTCTATATATAAATATATATATAGATAGATAGATAGATATAAATATATATGTGTGTGTGTGTTTCTGCTCTCTCTCTCTCTCTCTGTGTATATATATATATTTGCACACATAAAGCCATGAGCACATAGCAGGGATGTATTCATTATGCCATAGCACAAATGTTGAAGTCAGAAGATGATCAATAGAAGTTGGTTGTCTTTTATCAATGCGTAGGTCCCAGTGATCAAATTCAAGGCTTCAGGCTTGCCCATTGAGCCATCTCACCAGGTTGCCCATCAACATTTAATGAAAAAATTCAAAAAGTGTCAGTTTATTTTGACACACTGGAAAATTAAATCCTCTTCTACAGTTGAATTTGGACCATGAACATTTATCTAGAATTCTTTCACACATTCCAAGTACAATGATCAAAGGTGACACCAAAAGACATGTTTGTGGCTGTGGTGTTGGCCTTATGTTCCTGACCCTAGACAGAGAAAGGGTAAGAGCAATAAAGGTTGACATTTCAATACATAGTCTAAATGCCTTCATTCCATTTTTGTATATAATTATCTCTGTTTACTACCTTTATCCATTTGGGCTTTTTTCATCGCTTAAACTATATTAAAATCTTTGGAGGTGACAATATTGTTTTGACAAACTGGTTCTCTCCATACCTAGTCCTTTAGTAAAGCTGTTATCTAACACCCAGTGAGACTAAGCACAGAGTACATAAGTCAAGGCATAGTAAAGCAGAGCTGTCTGTGATCAGAAAGGTAAAATGGGAGGCTTTCTGTGCTGTGATTAAAAAAGCCATCACTTAAGGTCTATATTGGGACACAAAAGTGCCATTTACATTTTGAAACAAAAGAACCATTAGCCTGCTGTCCCCTTTATTGCATTATTGATCTACAATCCTTTACAGTCACTTAATTTCCAGCCAGAAGCCTGCATGTCTAGCTGGTTTTTTTCTTTATCCCTAAAATGTACTTCCTCACAACAGCATACCTTACTTCTTTCTCTTCATTAGCTTCTCACTTTGCCTTGTTAATAACTACTTTCTGCTTCCCTTAATTATACTTTTGGCATATACACTTTCAGACACTTTTCTCCTCACTGCACTAACATTCTCTCAGGTCTTCTTTGAATATGGAATCTCTGGGCACAGTACTTCATATGGCAATACATTAATAGTAATTTCTGCTTCATGCCGAATAACAGCTACCTTCACTTCAGGCAGATAGGCAGATAAAAATGAATAAGGCAGTGCCTCCTGCTCTTTTTTTAACTTATTTATGTTTTTTTTCCTTATTTTGGCCCATACCACATGTTGCTTAAGTAGATATGTGTGCACATGTATATGCATAGGTACAAATATAAAATATTTTGAATAATCTCTTTGATAGTGGTAAATGTACTCGATTACAACTAAAATACTGAGTTTAGTCATAGTTTTCCAAATTCAAGCTTTAAATTCAGTCAAAGATGGCTAATGATATCTGTAAGTATAGTCCAACCCCAAACCCTAAATGTAGTCTAATTTATTATGGTATATTTTGATATTTGGGGGAGAAGGTAACATAAATATATGGTTCTCCAGCATGTAATTTGTGGATGAGATTGCATTGTTGAAATGCTTGTCACACTTATTAGGGTGTACTACTTCAACTAGCAATTGATACATACATAAATTTAAGGAGTCGGAGTTACGATAGTTACTCTGTAATGGTCTATTAGGAAGAACTTCTGTAACTTGCATTTCCTATTGTAGAAATTATTAATTGAATACACACATGCAACTGGGAAATTTATAATGATTCTTAGACATAATTCAAAATGATATAGTTTCAATGTAGTTAATTATAATAGAAGCTATATTTTTTTCTTCCTGATTTGTTATAAAAGGAAAACTAGTTTAAAAACATGAAAAATTTCTCATAATGAATCCAATTATCTTAATTGCTTCTCTGTTTTTGTTATAAAACACAGATGTAAAAGAGATAAGGGTTTTCAGTGGTTTACAGGTTACAGTCCATCATTGAGGGAATGCAGGACACATACTATATGTGAGAATCTAAAGGTAAGGATTGGAGCAAAAAACATGGAGAAATCATCTTCACTATCTTGCTCCCCATGGTTTGCTGAGCCTGCTTTCTTATTCTTAAGAGCACCTGCAGTCCATGGATGGCAGCACTCACAGTAGTCTAGGACCTAGAATGTCAATCTGTAATTAAAAAAATTATGTTCCACAGACATGTGCACAGGCCAGCCTGATGGCAGAATCCTTGAATTGGTGTTCCATGTTCCCAGGATCTCCTAATTATGGCAACTTAACAGAACTAGTTTAACAGACACAACTGACCGTTCGTTAACTTGACAGGCAAAAACATCAACATTCACCTCTAACATTTTTAAGTTTATATCCAAAATTCCATGTTTATATCATAATATAAAACATATTATCATTTTACAAATTTCATAGTCTTCAAATATTTCAACAGTTTAAAATCCAATGTCTCTTTAAAAAACTGTAATATTAATTGTAATATTGTAATATTAACTAAATATTAACTTAATATTGCTCCTGCAAAAATAAAGCAAAGAGCTTACATATTTTCTTATTCCAAGAGGGAATAATTTGAACACAGTAATGACAATACCAAAGCAAAGTTAAACCTCAACAGTGTAAATAGTTTATTGTCTTTATCAGAGATTCACTAATAATATTTTTGGGTTCCAAAGACTTAGGTAGCCCCAGCACTCTTTCTGTCATCCAAAATACACAAATCCTATCTTCGATAACCAAACTTCTTCCAATCCAAAGCTACCTCTGTCTTTGGCTCATATTTCAGTTTAGAGTATCAAATATGCTGAGACCTTCACTGACTTAGCATCTCATAGTGCCAAGCCACAACTTACTTTTAATAATCACTTAAATTACTCATCCTTTATGCCACACAAACTAGTATCCCATGGAATATTATAACACCACTAAGTTTGACTAACTTCTTCAGGTAAAGCTTTTGTCCCCAGGACCACAGGTTATGTGACTGACTCTAAACAAATATGCCTCAGTAGACCTCACTGAAATGATACTTGTCTTCTACTAATTGCAACTGATTTTGCAGCCCCAGCTAACTAGTATCTATTGTCCCAGTAAAGCAAAGGCTTCACTGTAGTGATACATGACCCTTTTCTTCCAATAAACAGAACATCATTATTCATTCTTTAATAGTATTGATGATGATACTCATTCCATAAAAAATGCTGATATCAAAAGTAATTTTTGCCTATATGTTATTAAAATTTGAATTACTGGTAGAAATATCCTATCAAAATAGTGAAGTTAGAAATATGTTCATACCCAATGGACTTTTCTAAATGTTTATTAATGTCACAGAAATCATATGTGTCTACATGGACACTGCTTTATTGTTATTCTCATTAGCCAACCTTTGCAAATAATAATCTTTCTTATGGCCTGAAACTTCTGATTATATCAGTGTTGAAATTTTGTGTGAAAGTGATATGCAGAATTTGAGTTTTAAAGTAATTTTGAGATTAAAATAAAATTAGGTCATGTCTCCTCCACTTTTTTTCCTTCAAACTCCCTATGTTCTCCTGCAAACTTCTAGCCTTCATGTAGTGTGTGTGTGTGCAAGTGTGTCTTTGTATGGATGTTTCTAAATACATAGATACAACAAGCTCAGGTTGTACAGTGTTACATCTATACATATGTTTTCATGACTGATCATTGCATGTTTAATTTTTGATACTGCACTGGCTTTGAAGATACACAATCTATGACACTAATAATCTAAAAAAAAAAATAAGGAGCATATATGTTCAAATCAGGGAATTTACATAAATTTGTTTGTAATTTAGTTATAAAACAATTCTAAAGAATGGGTGTAGAAATATTTTTCAAACTCACAATCTTGAAAATAGAAAATCAAAAGCAAAGTGGATCATCCTTTGCAGGAACAATTATTTGAAAAGGTTAGTGTGTGAATACTGTAGAGAGATATTTTGTGGTAACATTTTACTCAAATAAAATAAGGTGGCTCATTTTTAATCCATTAATCATGCTCAATGCTGAAAATATTTGCCATCATCAGTTAAAATAAGAATGCTCAATGCTGAAAATGTTGCCCTCATATTCCTGTCTAAAATTGCCACTTGACCTAGTCATGGTTCTGCCTCAATGGTTTCCTGAAAACTCAGGAACATTGATGCTTCTCAAACCTCATACCTAAACTGTGAGCAGCTGGCAAGTGGTCACTATGTAACTATCCCATTTTGTCCTAGAGAGGGTTAAGGATTTGAAAACCTGTTATAAAATGAGTCAAGAGACCAAGAAAACTCAAGTCTCTAATAAACTCTGCTGTGTCTCTATCATCAATTTGTGCAGTATGTAACCAGTTATAGTCCTAGGCTAGAAATGTTCCTGGTAAAACAAATACAAGCTACTTTACATGAGGCTATTGTTCATAGGAATTATATTCCATGTATACCAATATAACTAGTCAAATACTTATGGTAACCTCTTTGAAGACTATGGTGAATGTTTTAAGTCAGTAACTCCTTCCAACATCCTTTTCCCTTATACTTGTTTGAAGTGTTTGAAAATCTTTTGAGACAATGTATATGATAGTTTAAGTAAACTGATTTTAGTTGAAGATTCCCATCTATAATAATGTATGCTATGATTTATAATAAGTACAAATAGAGTCAAATGTTAAGTAAAACCACTTGAGATGTTTCTAAAGGACACTGGCAAAGGGAAAATTATATAGATATTTAGTCGTGATTTTAGAATTTGAAAAATTATATAGAAAAAAGGAGAGAAGATGAACATTCATGACTATAAAAATAGGGAATGAAAGGAAAGACACAGTAAGGAAATTTTACTATGAAGGATTATTTTAAGGAAGGGTCAGGTTCAGCTGATAGCAAAAGGACATTAAAAATACACCTGAAAGTTTTAAAGTGATAATAGTCTTCTATTCATTGCAATGACAACATGTGGGTAGATTTAGATTTTGTTAAATCAGCTACAATTTTATAATTATAAGACAACTATAAATCTATGTTGTTATGCTAATTAACACATTTCTGTCTGGACATGATAAGCAATGGTGCCCAGAACTAAATGTAAGTCTGATTCCAACAGCTGAATTCTCCTAGTGCCAGGCAAGATTTATGAGCAATGACAAAACTTGTGTGTGAATTTGAGCCTCATTATCATCCTATGGTATGTCCTTCAACTTCTCAACCTTTACTCTCATCACTCAGAAAAGATTTTAATTAGATTCCAACTACCATAGATAATGCAGCAGCTAAATCAATTCCTTAAGTGCAGTCCCAGCACTAAAGAGTGTTATTAGTGACATTAAGAAGTAGGTTTGCACACCAGACACAGATTCCACAAGCAATTTTGATTGTATTAGGATGTTCACTGGAGATGGAACACTATTCCAAGTGTGTATCCAGAACACATTGGCTGGGGTAACAGGGTGAAAGAAGTGCTGACTTCCTAAAAAACATATATTAGCAGTGCAGTTTTGTTTTTTTTCTTTTGTATAACACCCTCAAGGGCAGCTCAGATATTACATTTAATCACAGGTGACTTGGTGAGTTCTGTAAAGTGTTTACATATTAAATTTCATCTACACCCTTATGAAAATCTATCTATATGCATTAATTCTTTCATAGTATAAAAGAAAGAACAAAGGACATTACTAGAAAAGCATAAGAAGAAGGGAAATCAGACTGGAAATCAAAATTTTCTTTTGTTTTCTTTCCTTTTATTAGAAGCAGACAACTTTACCAATTATGTATGAAAGTTGCTATCTTTTCTTTTTTTCCAACTATCTTGTTTTACATCTTTTGATTTTTATTTTTTAATACAACATTTCACAAAAAATAGAGATACAAACTGATTGATTATGAAGGTGGCTGTTTTTTGCTTTAAATTTTGGTTGTTTTGTCTTTAATAAATTAATGTGCAGATCAAACATAGTCATGAATCTGTAACTTACTGACATGTTTACATCTCTCTTGTGGCCTTCTCATTCTCATGATAAGCTTCCCAATCCTTTAACTTAGAGTTTGGTCACATGACTTCCTGTCTCAAAGAGTTAATTTACAAGAAAGAGCAGATGATGAAAATTTATCTGAGCAGTTTGATCATGCTGATAGTCATTATTGCAAAAAAAAAAAAAAAGTTCCAAGTATCTGCAGTCCTTGACGAACATGGATAAGACAAAAAGATTGAATTCAGAGCTATTTATGTATTTGAAGTATTGAAGTTTTAAAGATTAAAGAGGAGTAACTAAGATTTAGAAGATAATGGATGAGAAAATTTAAAACTATTCATTGAGGACCTGAAATTTTAAATAACACATGGCAAGTTTGGAGGAAAATGAGAAGGCACAAAGAATTAAAATGTCCATGAACAGTAATTAGACTTGATGTTTTTATCTCTTGATAAAGAAGGAAATAATAGTTTCTGAAAGGGTCCATGCTGAGCATTGGCAAAATTAATATTTTCACTCAGAAAAGAAGTGTATTTAAGGTTAGAAGCAGGAAAATTGTATCGTATTAGCATTTGTCTGATAAATACATCAATGCTAAAAACTTCACATACAAAGTTTTACAAAATCTAGCTTTACTCTTTTAGGTAGATCTTAATAACACACATGGTAGATGTATGTACCCTGGTGATATAAATGATAATTTCACAGTTTCCCTCATATACACTTGACTTCCTTTGTTGATTTTTACATGGCTGAGACAATTCCAAAATTTTAAAAAGAAATCCCCTAAAATTGGCCACTAATATTAACTAAGGTGCTAATCATTTCCTATTGGTCCATATTCATTTCATAATTTTCCTGTGATGTGTATGAACAGGCTACTTAAGCCCAGATATTATGATTGCAGCTAAGCTTGAAAGAAATCACGAGATTTTATCTTACAACCATTTCAACTATGATTGATGTGAGGACAAGTCATCTGAAGAGCATGCTGCATTATACTGCAAAGTCTGCAACACATGGCTTTCATTTGCTCATTCATATATACTGAGGCATCACATCAACAAAATATTCCATTTAATTTCATTCGTGTTTGTTGTCTGTTAATTATAAAGGAAGCTTAGTAATTTTTACATTTTTTTTTAATTTTCATACTTTATTTACATTACAAATGTTTCCCCCTCTCCAGATCTCCCCTTTGGAACCTCCTCCATCCCCCTGCCTCTATGGGGGTATTCTCACTTCCACACACCCACCCACTCTTGACTTCCCTCCTTGACTTTCTCCTATACTGGGGGATCTAACACCCTCAGGCCCAAGGGCCTCTCCTCCCCCTGATGGCTAACAACACCCTTCTCTGCCACATATGTGACCAGCACCTTGGGTCCCTCCATGTTTGGTTGGTGGATCAGTCTCCAGGTGTTTCTGGGGTCAGGCCAGTAACCACTGTTGCTGCCTCCCTGGGGATGCAAACTCCCTCAGCTCCTTCAGTCCCTTCTCCAAGTCCTCCTTCTGGGACCTCACATTCAGCCCTACTGTTGCTGCAAACTGATTCTTGGGTATTTTGAACTTTGGGGCTAATAACCACTTAAAAGTGAGTACATACCATGTTCATTCCTTTGTGACGGCGTTACCTCGCTCAGGATATTTTCAAGTTCCATCCATTTGTCTGTGAATTTCATGAAGTCATTGTTTTTAATAGCTGAGTAGTATTCCATTGTGTAAATATACCACATTTTCTGTATCCATTCCTCTGTGGAGGGACCTCTGGGTTGTTTCCAGGTTCTGGCTATTATAAATATGGCTGTTATGAACATAGTGGAACATGTGTATTTATTACATATTGGAACACCTTCTGGGTATATGCCCAGGAGAAGAATAGCTGGATCCTCAGGTAGTATTATGTTCATTTTTCTGAGTGTCTGCCAAACTGATTTCCAGAGAGGTTGTATCAGCATGCATTCCCACCAGCAATGGAGGAGTGTTCCTCTTTCTCCACATTCTCACCAAAATCTGCTCTCACCTGAGGTTTTGATCTTAGCCATTCTGACTGGTATGAGGTGAAATCTCAGGGTTGTTTTGATTTGTGTTTCCCTGATCACTAAGAATGCTGAACATTTTTTAGGTGCTTCTCAGCCATTCGAGATTCCTCAGTTGAGAAATTTCTGTTTAGCTCTATTCCCCATTTTTTGATAGGGTTGTTTGGATCTCTGGAGTCTAGCTTCTTGAGTTCTTTGTATACATTAGATATTATCCCTCTATCGGGTGTAGGATTCGTAAAGATCTTTTCCCAATCTGTAGGTTGCTGTTCTGTTCTATTTACAGTGTCCTTTGCCTTACAGAAGCTTTGTAATTTTATGAAATCCCATCTGTCAATTCCTGATCTTAGAACACAAGCCATTGGTGTTCTGTTCAGGAACGTTCCCCTGTACCCATGTGTTCTAGACTTTTCCCTGCTTTCTCTTCTGTTAGATTCAGTGTATCTGGTTTTATGTGGAGGTCCTTGATCCACATAAACTTGAGCTTTGTACAGGGAGTAAGGAATGGTTTAATTCGCAATCTTCTACATGTAGACCACCAGTTGAACCAGCACCAATTTTTGAAGATGCTGTCTTTTTTTCCACTGTATGGTTTTAACTCCTTTGTCAAAGATCAAGTGACCATAAGTAAGTGGGTTCATTTATGGGTCTTCAATTGTTTACAATGATCTACCTGCCTGTCACTGTACCAATAACATGCCGTATTTATCACTATTGCTCTGTAGTATTGCTTGAAGTCAGGGAGGCTGATTCCCCCAGAAGTCCTTTTATTGTTGAGAATAGTTTTTGCTATTCTGGGTTTTTTGTTATTCCATATGAATTTGAGAATTGCTCTTTCTAAGTCTATGAAGAATTCAGTTGGGATTTTGATGGGGATTGCATTGAATCTGTAGATTGCTTTCGGTAGGATGGCCATTTTAATTATATTAATCCTGCCTATCCATGAGCATGGGAGATCTTTCTATCTTCTCAGGTCTTCTTCGATTTCTTTCTTCAGAGACTTGAAGTTCTTACCATACAGATCTTTCGCTTGTTTGGTTAGAGTTACACCAAGATATTTTATATTGTTTGTGACAGTTGTGAAAGATGTCATTTCCCTAATTTCTTTCTCAGCCTGTTTATCCTTTGAGTATAGGAAGGCTACTGATTTAGGAAGGACACTTCATATTCATCAAAGGAAAAATCTATCAAGAAGAACTCACAACTCTGAACATCTATGCCCTGAATGCAAGAGCTCCCACATTCATAAAAGAAACTCTACTAAAGCTCAAAGCACACATTGCACCTCACACAATAATAGTGGGAGAGTTCAACACCCCACTATCAACAATGGACAGATCTTGGAAACATAAACAAAACAGAGACACAGTGAAACTAACAGATGCTATGAACCAAATGGGTTTAACAGATATCTATAGCACATTTCATCCTATATCAAAAGAATATACTTTCTTCTTAGCAGCTCATGGTACCTTCTCCAAAATTGATCATATAATTGGTCACAAAACAAACCTCAACAGATATAAGAAGATTGACATAATCCCATGCCTCCTATCAGATCACTTCAGATTAAGGCTGGTCTTCAATGGCAAGAACAACAACAGAAAGCCCACTTACACATGGAAGCTGAACAATGTTCTACTCAATGATAACATGGTCAAGGAAGAAATAAAGAAAGAAATTAAAGACTTCCTAGAATTTAATGAAAATGAAAGTACAACATACCCAAACCTATGGGACACAATGAAAGCAGTGTTAAGAGGAAAACTCATAGCTCTGAATGTCTCAAAAAAAAAAAAATAAAAGAAAAACTAGAAAGATCATATAGTAATTCTTCCTGTAGAGATTTCATGGTATCTTGTAAAAGTTCAACATAGTGAGTGTGGTTTTTGTCTTTGCATTTTGTTTTTGTTACTGTTTGTTTTTTGGCTTGTCCTCTTCAAATATTAATTACATATGAAATGAGTCTAATAGGACTCTGACATGATTGGTATATTAGTAGCTTTTTTCATTGAAAGATAAAAGCCTAAGTCATTTAATCAGTTACCTTATTATTTGGAAGAACATTATATATGTACAAGCTACATTTTTCACTCATGGTCTAGTTCTTGCAAAGTTGTACACTCTTCTGATTTCCTTGACCCATATAAGAGGAATTCAAGCCCCCACCTCCAATTCTAGAGCAGTTGCTGCACAGACATTTTGTCATATGACAATAACATGTGGACACTTGTGTAATAAACCTGAATCACTTGTGTGAGGGAACAATTATGATATGTGATGTTGGTAAAAGTTTATAGTGTTCACTCAGCCAAGATTTCATTATAAGGAATGGCAGTAGTCACATTTTACGAACAGTGTTTTACTGGTTTTCCCATGTGTTTTGTATCCAAGGAGTCCAAGAATTCTTACATTTAATGAATAAGAGAAAATGGTGAACATGGATAGAGTTGAGAAGGGAAACTTGGCTCTACCTAAAATGATAAGAACATATCAAAACAAAACACAACAAAACAAACAAACAAACAAAAAAAACAAAAAAAAAGGAAAAAAGAAAAAGAAAAAAAAATGAGTATGTGACCTGGAGTATTCCAGAGATAACTTTATGCCAATCTCCATACATCTTTGTCATCACTAGCAGAGGCAAAATGAAAGAACAAAACAACAAACAAAGAACCTCCAAAATAGTATTTTCTCAAAAATTAGTGACAACTAAAAGTAAAACTGCAGTAATGAATAAATATTTAGGTAATTTGAGTTATCTATAGAACATACTAAATTTCAAGAAATCTGTATTTGTTAAGTCATTGAGATCTAGAAGTGAGGTTAAAGAGAAAAGAAGTGAGAAATGCTTATGTGAAGGAGATTCTCTCATGCCTTCTGACCTATGGTTTTCCCTCTGGGAAAGTCAGTAAACCAGGTACCTAGGGGATTAAAGTGGACAGAACATAGAAATGCTATTAAATTGATTCAGTTAACAAAGACAAATCTCTATGAATGTGCTTTTGTCATCCTGTAGAAAGACTTTCACATTTTTGTTCTTAATGATTTGTCGCTGAAATAAAAGATACTCAATTAAATAAAATGTTTCTATACTGTAGCATACAGCACCAAAGCTCTGTACATTTAGAATTTGTAACTATTTTACAACTCTAAGTATTAATTATTAGGCATAGTTTTTACTTCTCAAATATCTAACTAAAGTTATCAGAGACTTCGTCCCTAGTCTATATAGCTTGCATTTATTGGATTAATAAAAACAAGTTTTGTATTTTATTATTCTTGCATTTTGAATCTGTATAAATATGATTAATTCTGCTAGGACCGTAGTGTAGTCTAGCTTTGAGTATTTCTATAAAGGAATTTCTCCAGACAGTCAGATCATGAGGGAGCAGACCTAGTCAACAGATTAATCTTTTCAGGAATTTATACTATGATAATATTTCAGTAGGTGGTAAAAAAAGGAGATTTGCCTTTTGGCAAAATTAAGTATTTAGAAGCATGTTCTTGTGAGCTTATCTTGCCCCATCATTTTGAATCTTCTCTCTGTGCTGCTTGTCTTCATGAGAAAAGAATTGCCTTTGTCATGTCCTGCCAACATGGTGTTTTTTCCAACTATATGAGGTCAAGAACACTGGATGCTCTGTAATTGTGAGCAAACATAAAATACTTTTCAGGAACTTTGGTACAGCTATGCAAATGTAGCTAATATACTTCATGATGAGATCACCAAGGCAGCATTGTACACTTTATACTTCAGTAAAGGCAGAACATTTTAAGCTGTTTGCATTGTTTATTGGGGCACAATAATTCTATATAAAGAAACAAAGTGTCCTCAATATATATTAAACATTGCCTTGCTAGTTCCCATCCCTTTATCACGTCTCTTTTCTCACATTTGGCTGAGAAGCTTTCATTTTTGAAATGATACAACTACTTCAAAACCAAATTACCTTTTCAAAGCAAATAAAAAAAATAGATACACTACATATAGTACTGATATCCAGTATCATCAAATCAATATAAAAATGAAATATCTGTTTAGAAAGTCAATCTCAGAAATCAATCACTTGTACATGGTATAAATTTGATTTTAGCACTAAATTAACTGCATATAAAAAAGAGAAACTGATATAATATCAGAAAAATCTCAAAAATATGAAATCTTTTGGGCTACATGTATTCAAGTGAATTAATATGAATAAAAATAAAGAAATATGTATAATACACTGAGTATAAAGACAATGATGAAATAATAAATTAAAAGTAGGGGCTATATATCATCACAGAAGTTAAATATAGGAAGTTACTGTTTTAGACCAGTATATAAAGAATTATTGAGGAACATAGCATCAAATTGCTGGCTCTCTTTTTAGGATTCATTAGTCTGAAATAGCTTTATTTGGGGGAAATACCCTTCCTTATTACAGTATCGAAGAAAAACAATAAATCATTAAGCCTGTTAAAAGGAAAATTCAATAATTAGGCTTCTATCCTATAATTATTAAAATTAATAATGTCTTGGATCTTGCAATGCCTTGGGAAAATTTGTGAGTTCTTCTTTTTTCAGAAATGTAAGAACAACTGATTCTTCTAAGAATAAATCCCATACGTCTATGAGCAATGCAAAAAACTCAGGGAAGTCAGTACTATGGAAAACAGAAAATAACAGAAAGTGTACATCCAGCCTTTAGTATCAACCCTGCCTGAACCTGTATATTAGTCAATGGGTTTAGTAGTTTACTAGGAACATAATCATACAATGAAGTGAATTTATTTTCTCTTGAGATAATTCTGAATTGTCTACCCTGTTTTTCTTCAGTGTTTATTAAACTTCATTGTCTCATATGGATAATTATTCTACATCCAACCTTTTCATATCATTAAAGATCAGTTACTTTTCTCATTGAAGCCTAACTAAAACAAATAAGGAAGCATGGGTTTATTTTGGTTCACATTTCAAGGGTACAGTACACCACCAAAGAGAAATAATGAGAAACATGAAACAGCTGATCCTAGTAAATGTTGCAGCTAAGTTCAAATTTCCCTTTATATGACAATCTGGGTCCCAAATCATGAAATGATGACACTTACATTTAGAGTAAGTCCTCCTACGCATATTACCCAATCTAGTCATTCTCACAGACATGCTCAGAGTTTGGTTTTCATGGTAACTCTAAAGGTCATCAAGGGGCAATTAACTTAACCTTCACATAGTATATCCAGGATTTTTATTGTTTGCTGTGTCCACTGCTGGTATACATGCATTGTTATACACAGCTGCAACAGATTATAAATATCTAAACCAAGTAACTGGAAACATAAGCAGCAATTTCTGGTGTAGAATCTTCTCAATGTCTATATTTATTACTCAAAAAACAGAGAAAAGTAAAAATAACAAGCACAGAGGAAATCACAGAAATGTTCCCTGTCAGGTAGAAATTTTGACATAAAGAGTTTTAAAAAGGAACCCATCTGTCTTCATGCTATAAACACTCTTGTGTTGAGGGAATATTTACAACATAGCATTAATTTACAGATGGGAAGAAAGATAATTGTTCAAAATTTCACATAATATTATCAATTTCTTCTTAGATAATGAAAGACTAATTTTAATTGTACAGTGTACATTAGAGAAAAATATGAAAAATCTTCTTAGTGAACTGTTTTAGCAAGTCAACAAATAATGGTAGAACTTTTCATTTAAGAGAAAGATAGAAATGTGGAAACATAAACCACCAAAGAACACTGGCAGTGAAGAAAAACATATGTTTCTACACCTAACACTAATAGTACAACAGGATGATATATGATGATATATATTATTTCCAAACCTTGATATAATGGAGACGTTTTAAATGCTTTCAATGGTGTTTTACTTCAAATATTCATGAAACTGAGAAAATAAACTTGTTTTGAACAATAACCAAGTTTTGAGAATCTACAGAAAATTGGTTCATCTACCTGGAAAATGACTCTAGTAACTGTAAACATACATAGATTTGAGAATAAACTTATTTTAAGGTGGAATTAAAAATAAACACAGTAAATAAAATATCTTAATGAGAGAATCTGAGGATGAATGACAAAGGTCCTGGTTCATATGTTCAAATTTTCACTCATACATTTTATGTGGTTGTTTATAAAAAATAAATTGCTTAAACTGAATTTCTAAGTTCCTATGTTTGTTGGAGAATATGATAGCAGTTAAAATAATAAAGTGAAAAATGAAAACTAAATAGAAAAATTACATGAGATTTTTCTTTGAAAGACTAAACGTGTGTTTAGTAGGTTCAAAAATTGGACTAATAAAACTGAGAATCACCACTTAAAAATACTCGTAGCTTTAAAATTTACAAAAGTAAAGTAAAAGGAACAAAAATAAGATCTCACTGATGGTATGAGGAAAGAAATGGAATATAATAAGCATGTTTGTGAGCCAGCATGATTAATACACACATACAAACACATACACACACCTGCAACAAGATGGACCAATTGAATAGGAAATAGGGTAATTTGACTAATAACTGTAGGTTAGTTTTAGGAATATGAGAATTGAAATAACAGCATTAGCCATTGAAGAAAAGCAATTAACAAGCTTGGAAGAAAATGTTTAGGTATAACAAAAATCAGCTTAATAAAAAGCACCTCCAGATTTCTGATTTAGGAAATTTATCTTCCTGGTGTGTAAAAACAGTAACAGGGACACTTACCATAGGGTAGTCAATGTACTGAAGTAAATTAAATAGTTTTAGTCATATGGTTATTATTTCAGATAAAGCTCAAATCCAGGGTGGATATCAGATAAGTGGACTGTTCTTAAGGTCAGCCCCTGACTTGAGTTAGTTTTGAAAAGGCTTTATCTCAGGTTATTGGAAATATTCTGTGATTAACCAAGGTGTAGACCTTAAAGGGACAGAAATGCTTCTATCTGGGAACTTAGATGTGGAAACCAGAAAATGGATATAAAGATTAGGTGAGGGTTTGAGGGCTATCTATAATTAGTTAGAAAAGGAAGAAAATAGAAAATATGCTATATAACCAAATGTGATATCTTAGATGAAGAATCAAATATTTTTTCTATAATGTAGTGCTCACATCTACACAAAATCTTAGTTATGTTGAAATACATGAACTAAATCAATTTTCTAGTACTCTAACAATATATGAATTTCAGCACAAGGAAATTTTCTCTTCATTCATTAGCTAACTCTAATCTGCCCTATTGATACATATAATGTGAAAGCTATAGAATTCTTGTTGAAACTTGTTTTGGTGGCAATGTTGTGAGGTGCAGCCTTTACAATTTACTAGGTTAATAATGAATTAGCGAAATTAGAAAATTAGGAGGGAAGCTTTGAAAAATTCTATTCTCAGCAAGACATGGCTGATGTACATAATAACTTGAAGCACATGTCGGGCCATTTAAACCATTTAGCGTAGATAGGAGGGACATCTGAGTACCCTGTACCTGCTAAAGTGCTGTGGACAATTGATGGCTACTGAGAAATAAAGAGTTGCCTTTCTTTGGGTGTGTAACTATTGGTAGGTTTTGCATCACCAATGAATAATTATACATTTATTCTCACATATAACTAATTAGACTGGCATGTCTATTGCTAATAACAATGATAAACACAACAATAGAAAATCCATACATTTGAGTTACAGGTGGATAGGTCTGAGGATAGCGGAAGAGAAGTAATGAGGGTAGATAAGCTAATAACATATTGTTTAATATATGATACTTGCAAACCATAAATGAAAATATTAGCTTAAAATAAATATTGGCATGTTTCTTCAGCGTTTGGATTCTTTTAAACAAGAGTATTTAGCTTTTACAGGATTGAATTGGTCAAAAGAAAATGAGGTTTATACAAAATGATGCTACCTCTCTTTTTCTATACCCTTTTCTGTCTTCCACCATGAGGAGAAGTAAGGCCTAAGGCCTCACATTGTGCTAAAACCATGTACTCAGACTTCCTGGTCTCCAAAGTTGTAAACAGAAGAAACTTCTTTCCTACATAATTGAAATAATTTAAAATTATTTCTAATATATTGTCTACTATTTTACAGCATCAAAGCATGGACTAAGGTATCCATAGATAAACTTTTGTATATGGGTTGCTATTTACCTTGATAGAAAACATAAAAGTGTTTAAGTGCTTAAAATAATTATTAGGGATGGGAATATTTTCATGCTGTAGATAAAACATTATATAACACCATACTCCACCTGAAAGACAAATAACAAATTAGAACATTAACGATGCTACTGAGCCACTATGTGTGTAGGAGTAAATTCTGACTCAGGAATATTATTCTTAATTACAAATTTTTCTCTAAAAGTTATGTTGTTGGAACAATCCTATTCTTGTTGAGTATACAATCTGTAGGCTCAGCTCTTTGCCCCTGCATATGTAGTTTTTGTTTGCCTCCTTGGAAGAATTTTCTTATGGGAAAGCTGGAGCATAAGTTGACATATACAAGATGCAGACTTGTGGTACACATCTAGAGCACAGCAACCACACAAGCTTAATGAATCATTTTCCAGGCTACCCTTGACTTTGCCAAGAATGTGTTGTGTATGCATATCCAGAAACCTGTGAGGCCATATGCTAGGGGTCAGCCTTTGACCAGATTCCTCCCTCCAGCTGTCACATTGAAAAATCATCCCACTCATGTACATTTTCTATACACACAGTGTTATGCTTAATTTTTGTCAGTCCTGCCTTGTTGAAAAGCAGCATGTTTGAGTTGAAAATAGTTTTAGTTTGCTAATTTCAAACATTGGATGTGGAGCTGCAAGTAATCTTAGATAATATTCAATATAATCTACCTTTAATCCAAATGAACACAAATTATAAGAATGTAATTAAATCTATAATAAAATATTTTTTAACTATAAAACAAGCAAAAAATGGCCATCATCCTTTTTCTCTTTCTCTCCTGCCCGTCTCCTCTCTTTCAGTTAACAACACTAGCAATTTTCTTTATGTATGTTTGTAGAAACTCCATGTGCTTATCAGTGTGATAAATCTCATTTGTAAACCAAAAGTCCATCAAGGTTTAGAAAATGTATTAGACTCTAAATATCTTTGGAAACCAACAAATATGGCCTTATTTCAATGTTTTTAAGTGCCATTAACATATTTTATATAATCAATCTTCAATGACTGATTCAAATTTTTATTGGTATTTCTCATCACAAACATTCAACAGTTCATTTTTTTCTCCTTTGCCATATTCCATTAAGTATGTATTCTATATTAATAGGAAGGAAAACCTTCTGTTATTCATTTGTTTTAAATATATGGGGTCACATGGCAGTGTCAAACACATTGAAGAATAAGATGATGATAACTCATGCACAAATATATTGATATAAAATTTATAGAGTGATTCAGTAAGTATTCTAGAATTTTTAGTCAGAAAACAGGAGGGAGAGAAAAGAAAAAACAGTTTCAGGGGCAGAGCACTAAAGCTGAATTTGGACTAATTCTCAAGATTTTAACTTCCTTTGTGAGGTTTTTCTAATAGTTTTCTCAATGTTTCCAGTCTTCAGTCTTTCATTTGTCTTGCTGGTTAACTACAATGCTATCCTCACCTCCTCTATTGAGGCATCATGACAATGTAAGGATAACTGGCAGTGTATGAGAGGTCTGTTTCTGACTCCATAGACTCTGCTAAATTGGGGAAAGTTTGGAAAACCTGCTCAGCCACAACAGAAAGTGAGGTTCCAGGTAGAGATTTTATGTGTCTGAGAACGGTACATTTTCACTGGTGCCTGAACATTGTAAACTTGGGTGTTGTGTGACTCATTACATAAAGATGCTCAATCTCATGACATTCCTTGCCCTGATTTATTCCTTTACTTTTCCCTCACAATAAGACTTTCATATTTTCTTGGGACATCATCATCATCATCTTGACTATAATATTGACAGTGGCCTTATGAACCAGACCAGAACAAGAATCATTAGTTCACTGTTGTAAGGTTTGAGAAAATTAGACTTCAGAGTCCCTCATCATCCACCATCTTTTTCTTTTTTCCTTTACTAAAAATAGATTTTCCCCATATATCTCAATTTCAGTTTTCTCTCCCTCTATTCCTCCCATTCCTTCCCCATCCCGTCTTATATCCAGATCCACTCCCTTTCTGTCTCTCATTAGAAAAAAACCAGACATTTAAGAGATAAAATGTAGTAAAATAAAATGAGAACAGAAAATATAATATATCTTTATAAGATAAAACAAACAAACAAACAAACAAACAGAATGAAAAAAGACCAAGAAATGTACAAGAAAGAAACATAGATGTGGATACATATTTCTTAGCTCACCCAGGAATTCTGTAAAAACACTAAAATGGAAGCTATTACTTGTAGGATAAAGTCAGATAAAAATATAAATAAAAATAAAATAAAAATTAAAAATACTATGTTTTGTTAAAAATGTTTAAGAAGCCTTGATTCAACATTATTGAACAACAAACCTCCAAAGATGCCCTTGAGTTTGTTTTCTTGTCACCTACAGTTGGGTGTGTATCCTACCCCTACGAATAGTTTGTTTCCCAATGAAGCTTTCCCAATGAAGTTGGTTTTTGTTGATGTTGTTGTTGTTTTTGTTTGTTTGTTTGTTTGTTTTCAGCTGGTTGTCAGTTGGAGATAGCTTCTGCGTTACGGATTTAAAAAAAAAAAAAAGTGTCTTCTCTTTTTCAGCTCTACAATCCCATCTGATGCAGACCAGTGAGGTCCTCTGTATGCTGCCTCTGTTTCTCTGGTTCATAAACACATTGATCCTGTTGATTTACAGGGTTTTCTTTTCATTTCATTTCTTTTATTTCCTTTCCTTTCCTCTCTTTTCTTTTTTTTTTTTTTTTTTCTTTTCTTTTGTTTCGTGTGTCCTCCTTCCCCTCTGGATAATTAGATGTTTTCTGCTTTCTCTTCTGCAGGATTCCCTGAAACCTGAGGGGAAGAATTTATTGGTAACATCTGACATAGGATTGAATGTCTCAGTGTCTCTCATTCTCTTCACATTTTTCTGGCAGTGGGTATCTCTATTTATTCCCGTCTCTTATGATGGCTGAACAAGACATTGTTCTATTACTATAGCAGAATGTCATTAGGGGTCATTTTCTTCCTATGTGCTTTTAGTAGAATGGCATTGTTTGTTTTTCCCCCAAAACCTTTTGGGTATTTAGTCTCAGAATGTGTCCCATCTTATGGAGTGGGCCCTAATTCAACGAGGTATTGGTTATTACTGTCACAAACTTTGTGTCATTGGTGCACTAGTGCACTATGCAGTCAGGATACCATTGTAGACTGGAGGATTCCATGAATAGTGGGTTCCTATTTATGTTTCTCTCTTGGCAGCATGCAGAATACCTTCTTGCCCTAAAGATGCTAGAATGTAGGGGTGAAGGCCCTATGTAGGCACCAGCTAAATTTCTCCATTTCCAATGAATTGTATAGGTTTTCTCTACTTCAATTGAGTCTTGCTATCAGTTTGTAGAGAACAATTTATATTCTTTCCAACAGCCTGGGTTCCTTGTGCAGTTCCCCTGGGCTGGTATGGTGAAAAACTCAATAAGAAATAGCCCATTTCCAGGACTAGAAGTTTCATTTGGTGACAAGAAATGTCCAGATGGGGCTCTGTCTCTCTTGTTATTTGACTTTTACATTTAAATCACATTGGTGTGTGTGTGTGTGGGGGGTGTTTGTGTGTATGTGTGTAAGTTTCTATTGTGCTAGGTTTTCATACTTCCTCTCAAATGACTCTTTCCTTGTTTCTATATTCTAACAGAAAAATATTCCTGTGTGTCTACTATATTATCTCAAATTCTACTCTACTGAAAATCAAGGAAGGAATGATCTCACCAATATATTATTCTCTAGCTCTGTGTCAGAGGTTTTTCAGAAAAAAAAATGGCAGTCTTTGAAATATTTTATCCATACTACCGAAAAAAGGAAACATTTTATAACATATCAAACTGTCTATTTGTTAGTTCTAACATTTGTTAAAATGCATCTCTGTGGTATTAAATTATGTAAATTTATACCATCATCTTTTGTCTTATGTATGTCCTACATTCTTTAATATGATATGTCTCAAAATAGACACACTATTTCTATTACCTACTGACATATGTTGTGTGCTTTATTTGAAGTAAGTCATGTGGAATGTTGACTAGGAGACTCTTCCTGATTTCTCCAACTGAAATGGATTACTTCTTTTGCACAAAGAAAAACAAATATTTATAACTGCCATCAACTAACATATTATATTATAAATGGTTGCTGACATTTTGGCTTCTAGTCTGTTAACAAATGATGCACGAAAGTTATAATAGTGTCCACAAGACATCAGCAACCATATTCAGAGATTGACTATGCCTTCCACGTAGTATGCTTTCCCTCCATTAAAATATTACAGAATATTGAAAGCCTCACTGGGTATTAATTTTTCCTTGAAAATTTTCAAAATGCCTTCAGAATACCATTTGAGGCCCATGCTATTTTGTAGAAATCATAGCAGTTTTTAAACTACATAGTAGGTTAAGTATATACTGATTCCCCCAAAAGTTGTATCTTTACATAGACGTGGTCTATACCTATTTCTTTTCTCCTCTGAATCCAGGGCATGGTAAACACTCAATAAAAATTTGTGGCATATACCGAGGAACATTTTACTTTTTTGAAGATATTACCGGCTTTTCTAAAAGTTATCTAGTATCATGGTAATCATTTTAGCACACTTATAAGTGCTGTTGTTCTATATGGCATTTCTACTTTTTAGGCTGCAAGCAGTTAAGTAGCTAGAATATCATTTGATTCAGCATGAAAGTTCTATAGTTAGTAGAATGATGGTTAGCTATGTCAATGGAAACTCTCCTTATATGAAATTACAGGATGTCTTTATCAGTCACATTCATATATATCACTTTTGATGAGGCACTGGAAAGGCAAAAAAAGGAGACATCATTAAATTAGGTTAATTTCTTACTTGGAGGAAAACATATTTCAGAGATCTCATTTGTCAAAGGGAGGAAGAATAAAAATTCTATTTTGTCCTCCAGGCTTTTTAAAAATCACATTTATGTACTTTCTTGTTCATTGAGATGAAAAACTCAGAACTTCAGTTGAACAACATGTTTGTAGGTTCTTTGGTGCAACCATGCTGAGAACTGTAACTATGCAACAATGGCAGAGCTGGACATGTTCAGCCAAGACAACTTAGTGTTCTAGTCAGGCAAGCTGTGCACCTGTTTCTATAATCTTAAATAAGATGAAATTTACCATATAAGGTTATTATAGTATTTGTCTTAATGCTTTAGTGAAGGCAAAAGCGACAAACTATGTCACATGGTGGATATTTGATAAGCAATGACCTAGAATTCCTTGGAGATATTTAGAGATTTTTTTTTTATATATTTCTTGTCTGTTATCAAATTCTACATAAACCAGATGTGGACAAAATCTACTCAATCTTAAACATTTTGTGAAAACATGATGAATAGAAACAAAATCATGACAAATTTGGCATATAGCTTAACTGGGGGAAAAGGAAGAATAGCAAGGTGTACAATGCCTGCTGGGGTGATAGAGGGAGACTCATACCAAAGAATACCACATTGAATTTGAGGTTTCAGAAAGGAGTGAAACATTTTAAGACAAAGGAGAGTACAGAAATTATTCAAAATCAAGATGGTAGTGAGATTCAACAAGACTCAAGACTGTAAGTTAAAAAGGAATCACTATCTTGAGACTAATAAAATAGAAGATGACACGTTCCACATAAGAATCTATAGCTTACCAAATACATAATACTCCAATGTTATTTAGTAGCTCCATTGATGTTAAATAAACTACTGCACGTGATAGCATACTTAACATTTTACTAATCCTAAATAAGAGCAGTTTATTCTTATTTTGTATGTGAAGAAATTGAGGTATTGAAAAGTTGAAAATATGTCCATTATGTCCTATCCCTATTTAATGAGAGAACTATGGATTAAAATTGATGATCTTCGTTCAAACATAAAAGGTTGCCACTTTGCCTAACATCAACAACCAACTTAAAAAGTAAAAACTGTACTTTGATCAGTGTGACATTTGTTTTGCTAAACCAGAAACCCACAAAAAAACAAACAATTCTGATTCAATTAAACACTGTCACCATTTTATCTAGTTCTAAAAATATCATCAGTTAATCAAACGATTATTTTATGGATCATCATACATATCCAGTTTCTTATGGTTTTCCTCCTAGGTTTTAAAAGGGTAAAATTCTCCCAGACTCATTTGCTTATAAATATCATTATTATCTATATATACATTGTGCCCATTCTTATGAATTAAAATGCAAACATATTCTGTAGAATATGAAATATTTCAGTAGAATAAAAATATCTCTGAAACTTTGGTTTAAAAATACACTTCCAAGAAATTTGGCTTTTCTAGTGACCCAGATTTCTTCAAACTACTTACTTCCCTGAGATGTGCAGCACCTAATTGATATAGTTTCATAACTACTCTTGGATTTTACATGTTTAACGACAGTGCGCAAAATGGTGCATAATTTCCTTGGCTAATAAGCATTCTTTGAAGCCTAAGGAAGCAGAGGGAATATCCTCTTTATCCTTTCATTGTGCTCTGCCTAAGCAAGTATCATCATTACCCTTATTACTCAGTTGAATCGGTGTAATTTAAAGTTGGATAAACCATAAGCCAGGTGATCCTCAAAACTTCCAAGTTATTAGTTCATCAACAGATTGCACAGCAGACACTCCTGCGAAATATTCTATGACTGAAATATATATATATATGTATATATATAATTTTTTTCTTCATATATATATGAAGCAAATTTTATATTGAATAATATATTGAAGGTTAAATATATAGATGGCTTTGCTTATTTTTCTGTTATTGAAAATAGTTTGATTTATACAATATATCTGATTAGTGGTTTCCCTTTATGCCTAGTCCCTCCTGACCTTCCCTCCCGTACGGATCCATGCCGTTTTTCTCATTAGAAAATAAACATTCACCTAAGGATTATTTTGTTTGTTTTGTTTTGTTTTGTTGTTTTGAGACAGGGTTTCTCTGTGTAGCCCTGGCTGTCCTCGAACTCACTCTGTAGACCAGGCTGGTTTCGAACTCAGAAATCCACCTGCCTTTGCCCCCAACTGCTAGGATTAAAGGTGTGCGCCATCACTGCCCGGCTCATCTAAGGGTTAATAGTTTAAAAAGTAAGATAAAATAAAACAAAAACACTAACACATATGAGTAGGACAAAATAAATAAATGGAAGGGAAAGAAACCAAGACGTGGAAGAGAAAAGAACAGATAAAAATACAGAGATTCGCTTTGTGCACACTTGGGAGTTCCATTAAAAAAACAAAACAAAACCAGAAGTGATGATATAATATGCAAGGAATAAAAACTCTAAACAAAGAAGAATATTTTCATAAATTATTAGTATCACACTGTATTGATCAAATAAATACCTAAAGCACCTCACATAAATGAAGAATTATTGGAATATATTAACGACATTGGAATTGACATTTCAGTTTTCTCATTCAAGATTCAAGTCTTTTTTGTTTTTTTCTTGATACTTTATGTACATTTCAAATGTTTCCCCCTTTCCAGATCTCCCCATTGAAACCTCCATACTCCCTCCACTTCCCCTGCCTCTATGGGGGTATTCCCCCACCCACCCACCCACCCACTCTCATCTTCCCTCCTTGGCATTCTCCTATACTGGGGCATCTAACACCCTCAAACCAAAGGGTCTCTTCTCCCCCTGATAGCTAACAAGACCCTCCTCTGCCACATATGTGGCCAGCACCATGGGTCCCTCCATGTGTATTCTTTGGTTGGCGTTCTTCTTGAAGTTGTATCTGTAGCACCTGGGTCCACAGGCTGAAGCCATGGTTTCTGTTGAGATTTGGTCTTTTGTTATGCTAAATACTAGTTGCTGCTTCCAGAGCAGATCTTGTGCTCCCGCCCCTCTTCCACACTCCAGGGACAACCTGTCTCTCAGGAGGTCTGCTGTAACCAGGGAAACAGGTGAGACCATACCCCAATACCTGCACCAGCTGGGCCCCTGCAAATCCCAGCTGAGGCATGACCTGTCTGCTCTGCCAGAGGCACATCTTCTTTAAGGTCTGCAGCTCTGCCCTGGGCAGACTTGGTCCTCCTGACCCTTTCTTTCCCCCCAGAGCCTGTATGTTGACCAGGAGATCTGCTATAACACAGCCTTCTTGTCTCCCAAAAGACTGCCTTAACCAGGGACACAGGAAGCCTGCCCTAACCAAGGTCACAGGAGACCTGCCTAACCAGAGATAACACTGTCTGCCTCTCAGGAGGTCTGCTCTTACCCATAGCACAGAGCCCTACCTGCCTCCAAGAAGGGACAGACTCCAGCCAGAGACTACAAGGTGAATTAATAGCAGAGATAACCAGGTGGTGAGAAGCAAGCACAAGAGCATAATCACTAAAAGCCACTGTAATTTGGCAACATCAGAACCCAGTTCTTCGAACACAGCAAGACCTGGATACACTAACACATCCGAAAAGCAAGATTCTCATGAAAATAATAAAGGTCTTTAAAGAGAACATAAATAACTCCTCAAAGAAATACGAACAGGTAGACACCTTTAAGGAGGAAACAAATACCTTAAAGAAATCAGGAAAACATAACTAAACAGGTGAAGGAACTAAACAAAAACATAGAAAACCTAAAAACAGAAGTAGAAACAATAAAAAAATCACAAATTGAAACAAGCCTAAAGATGGAAAAGCTAGGAATGGGATCAGAATTTGCAAATGCAAGCATCAACAGCAGAATAAAAGAGATAGAAAGGAGAATCTCAGGCATAGATGATATTGACACAACATTCAAAGAAAATATAAAGTATCAAAAAGCTCCTAATTCAAAACAACCAGGAAATTCAGGACACAATGAAAAGATCAAACCTAAGAATAATAGGAATAAAAGAGAGTGATGATTTCCAATTCAAAGGAACAGAAAACATTTTGAACAAAATTACAGAAGAAAACTTCTTTAATGTGAAGAAAGAGATGCACATATACATACAAGAAGCCTATGGAAGACCAAATAGATTGGACCAGAAAAGAAAGTCCTCACAACACTTAAAAATGAAAATACTAAATACACACAACAAAGAAAGAATATTAAAAGTGGTAAGAAAAAAGGCCAAGTATCATATAAAGGCAGAATATCAGAATTACACCAGACTTCTCAACAGAGACTCAAAAAACCAGAATATACTGGAGAGATGTCATGTACACCCAAAGAGACCACAAATTCCAACCTAGACTAGTATTCCCAGTAAAACTGTCAATAACCATAGATGGAGAAACCAAGATATTCCATGACAAAACAAAATAATATCTTCAATAATATCTTTCTCTTAATCCTGCCCTACAGAGGATAACCAAAGTAAAACTTCAACACAAGGAGGGTAACTACACTTAAAAACAAACAAACAAATAAAAAAACAAAAACAAAAAACAAAACAAAAAAACCAAAAAGAAGTTAATCATCTCACAACAAACCCAAAAGAAAAGAATAACACAAACAGAATACGATCTCTAACAACAAAAATAACGGGAACCAACAAGTATTGGACATTAATATCTCTCAACATTAATGGCACAATTCCTGAAATAAAAAATAAAAATAAAAAACAGACTGGATACATAAATCCAGCATTAGGCTGCACACAGGAAGCATACCTCAGTGACAAAGACAAACACTACCTCAGATTAAATGGTTGAAAGAAAGTTTTCTAAGCAAATGATCCCAAGAAACATGCTGAAGTAGACATTCTAATATCCAATAAAATAGATTTTCAAACAAAATTTATCAAAAGAGATGGGGAAGGCTACTTTATACTAATTAAGGAAAAAATCCAACGAGAAATGTCTCAATTCTGAACATCTATGTTCCAAGGGCAATGACAACCACATTTGTAAAAGAAACTTTACTAAAGCTCAAAACACACAATGAACCTCACACAATAAAAATGGGAAACTTCAACACATCACTCCTACCAATGGACTGGTCACTGAAACAGAAACTAAACAGAGACACAGTGAAACTAACGGAAATTATGAACCAAATGGATTTAACAGATATCACCAGAACATTTCACCCTAAAACAAGAGATTGTACCTTCTTCTCAGTACCTCATCAGAACTTTTCCAAAATTAACAATATAATGGGACACAAAACAAGCCTCACAAATACAAAAAGCTTAAAATAATCCCCTGCATTTTGTCAGATCACCATGGGCTAAATGTGGTCATCAATAACAAGAAAAATAAAAGAAAGTCCATATATTCATGGAAGCTGAATAACTCTCTACTCAATGATAACTTGGTCAGGGATGAAATAAAGAAATTAAAGGCTTTATAGAATTTGATGAAAATGAAGGCACAGAATAGCCAAACTTACAGGACACAATGAAATGATCCCAAGAAACATGCTGAAGTAGCCATTCTAATATCCATTAAAATAGATTTTCAAACAAAAGTTATCAAAAGAGATGGGGAAGGTTACTTTATACTAATTAAGGAAAAAATCCAACAAGAAATGTGCTAAGTGGAAAATTCATACCACTAAGTGCCTTCATAAATTGGAGAGATCCTAGTTTGCCAGCTTAACAGCACATCTGAAAGGTCTAGAACAAAAAGACACAAACACACCCAAGAGGAGTAGATGGAAGGAAAAAATCAAAATTAAGGCTGAAATAAAAAATTAGAAACAAAGAGAACTATACAAAGAATCAACAAAACTAAGAGCTGATTCTCTGAGAAAATCAACAAGATAGATAAATCCTTAGCCAGAGTAATTAAAGAACATAGAGACAGTATACAAATTAACAACATCAGAAATGAAAAGGGAGGCATTACAACAGGAAGTGAGAAAATTAAAAAAAAAAAATCAGATCTTACTATAAAAGCCTATACTCTACAAAACTGGAAAATCTAGAGGAAATGTAGGATTTTCTAGACAGATACTATATGCCAAAATTAAATCAGGATCAAGAAGATTATTTAAATAGTCCTGTAACCCCTAAGGAAATAGCAGTAGTCATTAAAAGTCCCCCCCCCCAAAAAAAAGTCAAGGCCAGATTGTTTTAGTGGAGAATACTACCAGACCTTCTTAGAGATCTAAATTCAATACTCCTCAAATAATTCCTCAAAATAGAAACAGAAGGAACACTTCCCACTGTGATCTATGAAGCCCCAGTTAGTCTGATACCTAAACCATCCAAATATTCAACAAAGAAAGAGAACTTCACACAAATTTTGTTTATGAATATTGATGTAAAAATAATAAATTCTTACAAACCAAATACAAGAAAACATCAAAATGATCTTTGACCATGATCAAGTAGGCTTCATTTCAGGGATATAGAAATGGCTATACAGAAATCTATCAACATGATTCAGTATATGTTGAACAAACTCAAAGAAAAAAATTGAATGATCATCTCATTAGATGCTAAAAACACCTTTGACAAAATACAAAATTCCTTCATATTAAAAATCTTGATAAAAAATTAGATTTTAAAGTCATATACTTAAACATAATTAAAGCAATATACAGGAACCCAAAAACCAACATCATATTAAATGTAAAGAAACTTAAGCAATCCCACTAAAATCAATGACAAGACTGTTATTTTTATTTTATTTGTACTATTTTTTTAACATAGTACTCACAATTCTAACGAGAGCAGTTAGAGAAGAAAAGGATGTCAAAAGATACAAATTGGAAAGAAAAAAGTCCAGGTATCACTATTTTCAGATGATATGATAATATATATAAGTGACCCCATAAATTCTACCAGAAAACTCCTACAACCGATAAAAAAAAATTTTAAAAAATATCAAAGTGGCAATTTATAGAATTAACTAAAACAATCAGTAGCCTTCCTCTACTTAAAGGGTAAACAGGCTAAGAAAGAAATTAGGGAAATGGCACCTTTCACAGTTGCCATAAATAATATAAAATATCTTGGTGTGATACTAACCAAGCAAATGTATGACAAGAACATCAAGTCCCTGAAGAAAGAAATAAAAAAGACCTCAGAAGGGAGTTGACAGCCCAATGGAGGGAGCAACAGTGTCAACTGGCCTAACCTCCCGATGTTTCCAGAGACTGGATCACTAACCAAAGAATACACATGGAGTAACCCATGGTGCTTGCCACATATGTGGCAGAGGAGGGTCTTGTTAGCCATCAGGGGGAGGAGAAGCCCTTTGGCTTGACGGTGTTAGATGCCCCAGTACAGGAGAATGCCAAGGAGGGAAGATGAGAGAGAGTGGGTGGGTGGGTGGGTGGGTGGGTGGGGGAATACCCTCATAGAGGTAGGGGGAGGTGGGAGGGGATAGGCAGGTTCCAAATTGGAGATCTGGAAAGGGGGAAACATTTGAAATGTAAATAAAGTATCAAAAAAAATTATAAAAAAGACATCAGAAGATGGATAGATCTCTCATGCTCATGGATTGGTAGGATTAACATGGTAAAAATGTCCATCTTACACAAAGTAATCTACAGATTCAATGCAGTCCCCAGAAAAATTCCAATTCAATTCTTCACAGAGATAGAAAGAGAATTTTCAACTTCATATGGAATAACAAATACCAAGGATAGTGAAAAAAATTTCCAAAATAAAAGAACATCAGGAAAAATCACCATCCCAGACCTCCAGCTGTACTACAGAGCAATAGTGATAAAATCTTTATGGTATTGGTACAGAGACAGACAGGTTGATCAACAAACTAGAATTGAAGACCCAGAAATAAACCCACACACCAATGGACAGTTAATCTTTGACAAAGAAGCCAAAACCATACAATGGAAAAAAAAAAAAAAAAGCACCTTCAACAAATGGTACTGGTCGAAGTGGCTGTCTGTATATAGGAGAATGCAAATTAATCCATATTTATCTCCTTGTATAAAGCACAAGTTCAAGTGGATCAAGGACCTCCACATAGAACCAGATACACTGTATCTTGGGAAAAGATCTTCAATAATCCTATAACCAATAAAGGGCTAATATCTAAAATATACAATGTACTCAAGAAGTAAAACTCCAGAAAACCAAATAACCCAACCAAAAATAGGGTATAGAGTTAAACAGAATATTCTCAACTAAGGAATCTCATATGACCCAGAAATACCTAAAGAAATCTTCAACATTCTTAGTCATCAGGGAAATACAAATCAAAGTGATCCCAAGATTCCACCTCACACCATTTTGAAAGGGTAAGAGAAAAATTGGAGCAACAGCAACTGCTGGTGAGGATGTGGAGAATTCCATTGCTGGTGTGGTTACAAACTGGTACAACCACTCTGATAATCAATCTGGCAGTTCCTCAGAAAATTGGAAATAGTTCTACCTAAAGACCCAGCTATATCACTCTTAGGCATATACCCAAAAGACGCCCCACTCTATCATAAGCGTATGTGTTCCATTATGTTTATAGCAGCTTTACTTATAATAACCAAAAGCTGGAAACAACCCAGATGTCCCTCAACCAAAGAATGGAAACATGGTTCATTTACACAATGGAATACTACTCAGTTATTATAAACAAGGGCATCACAAAGTTTGCAGGGGAATGGATGGAACTAAACAATATCATCCTGAGTAAACCCAGACCCAAAAGGACATACATGGTATGTACTTATTGATAAATGGATATTAGGCAAAAATCTTGGAATACCCAAGATACAACTCACTAACCATATACAGCTTAACAAGAAGGAAGGCCCAAGTGTAGATGCTTCAATTACATTTAGAAGGGGAAACAAAATAGTCACAGGAGACAGAAGGACCTGGGTGGGAGAGGTGAGAGGGAGAGAAATAGACGTCAGTATCAGGTATGTGTGGGGGGAGACAGAAGATTAGCCTAGAGGGTCAAAAGAACGTATGGAAATATGCATCAGTTAAGGTAGGGGACAGGGGAATTCTCTAGATTGTCCCAGTCACCAGGGATGTGTGAAAGGCTCCCAGAAATCAATAGAGATGGCATTAGCAGAAATGCCCATCAGTGAGGAGATGGGACCTGAAGGAACCTCCTCAAGTAGATAGACATGAAATGGGGCTATCCTCCCATCTCAAAATTGTTGACCCAGAATTGTTCCTGTACAAAGGAAATGCAGGGACAAAATTGGAGTGGAGACTGAAGGAAAGGCCATCCAGAGAGTACTCCAACTTGGAATCCATCCCGTGTGCAGGCACCAAACTAAAACACTATTACTGATGCCATGTTTTTCTTGCAAACAAGAGTTGGCAATGCTGTCCTATGAGAGGCTCTACCAGCACCTGACTGACACAGATGCAGATACTGAGGACCCCTATGAAAGAAATAGGGGAAGGAGTGAAGGAGCCGAAGGGTATTTTAACCCCATAGGAAGAACAATATCAATGAACCAGTCCACTCAGAGCTCCGAGGGACTAAGCCACCAACCAAACATCATACATGGTCTGGTCTGTGGCCTCTACTACAAATGTAGGAGAGGAGTGCCTTGTCTAGCGTCAGTGGGAGTGCACGTATTTGGTCCTCAGGTGGCTTGATGTCTCAGAGCAGGAGGATGCTAGAGGACTAAGGTAGAGGTGGGTGGGTGAGTGAAGCAGCACCCTCTGAGAAGAGAAGGGGAAGGGAGATGGGGGCGGGGCTCATTGAGGAAGGGCTGGGAAGGGGGACAATACTTGAAATATAAATAAATAAAATAATTAATAAAAATAATTATCAAAAATACTCGTTGTTCTTAGAGACTCACTTAAGCTGATGTGACATTCTGTGACCCTAAGTTATCCCTGATTATTGAAGATGCTGACAGCTGGGCAGAGGAGAAATGGGTAGGGTTTAGAATAGCTGGGCTTGAGGTCTGAGGAGAATCAGGAGGAGAGAGATGAAGGTAAAGAGAGGAGAAAGATGCCATGGGTTCGGAGTCAAGAAATCATAGCCATGAGGATTGGCCAGTTGGAGTTAACAGCCCAGATGAAATATATTAAGTAATAACACGGGGTTTTTAAGTAGGAAATAGATTTTAATAGCCTAGAGTGTAGATATCTGACCAGCATTAATGCTAATAGAGGCTTATTATGAATATAAAGGCTGTGTGTGTCTTTTATCCAGGAACTGAATATTCAAAGCTGGAGTAGAAGCCCCAGATTGAGATTAAACATTTTTTACAACAGGTTCCTATCTTGGCTCTACTGAAAGATCTGAGAAGATTTTAATTAGTAATAGGTATTTTTGAGAACCCCTTTAGGATAGTGTCTCTCCAGTGTCTCTTTATCTTTCATTTTTCCATTTCCCAGACTAGGTATTTTGCTCTGCAATATTAACCCGTGGTGATGTGAATCTCTTGGCAAGTTATTTATCTCATGTATCTTCTATACATAAAGGATGTTGACTCTTTCCTAACTAAAGGAAGAATATAGAACACAATTGATGTGATAAAGCATAGAAATATTAGACTCATTTCTTTTTCAAGGATTGGACATAATACAAAGTTAATCCCTAATACCTGTACCAGTTCCCCAAAATTGTTTAGTATATTGCACATCACCTAGATTTGTCACAAGCAGGATATTTTTTATCAACTTGTAAGAAGGGAGATATAACATTGGGATCCTCTATCTGACATCTCAAAAGTAACTGAGTATATGTGGTCCTATGTACTGAAGCTCTGTAGTATGAAAACAAAACAAAACAAAACAAAATTTTGTCTGTTCACATCATTTGGGTCACTGGATCAATGTTGACTTGTCAGACCACACCTCGGTATGTTTAATTAAGACAATTATTTATTGTATCAACTAGACTGACTTTTTAATGCTCCAAGAAATAAAGCTTTTGAAGTGATATCCTACACATATGGAATATTGGCAATTCAGAAACATTCTATAGCTGCATTTACACCATATTTAATAATACAAAACAATTCCATTTTTTCACGGTTATCCCTTTTCCCCCCAAGAAAACAAGATGTGTTCATTTTTCAAATTTCCTGGACGTCTGCTCTAACATTGTTGAATCTCCACTTATCTCCGCCCCCATGATAGGACAGCATCAGTTTTCAAGGAATTCATTTACATGACTTAACTGATATATTTCAGCATGTCTACAAGGCAATAGTGGGTTTATTTTCACACTGTCCCCTTCCAGAGTGATCTGTCTGGAAACAGGATACACGGTTGCTTTCATTTCCTAGGTTGTATCATTACTTTAAACCCTATGATGATAAGTCTATTTGGAAATAAAACCTGCTATAGGCATCCAAATAACCTGAATATACTGATGATTGTTTCTTTATTTCATCTCCACTGGTACCTCTATGTAGCAATGTCATTGACTCCAGGAGATACTTCTATATTTAAAGAAAATTAAGTTGTATTTTCCCTGACCTTCCCTAAGAGGAGAGGACAGACAACGTAAAGGTTATGTCATCCTTTTTTTTTTTTTTTTTTATCGTAAGTACATTCTATTTAGAGGAGAAAGAACTGTGTTTTGAGTTGAATGGTGTACCACAGGTCTCTGTTGTGGACTTATATGGGCTTAATGGCTTTTTTTTCCCATCTCTGATTCTCAGATAGAAGATCACAAGCTGGCAATAATTCAATAGTTCTTAACTTGGGAGTACCAGAACATGAGAAGACAGAGGGCTTCTTATCTTAACTGTGTATTTTAATTGTATGGTATTTTAGAAATTACCATATGGTTGGATAAGCACTCTTGAAAGATTTTGGATAAAAATCTGCATTCCTGATCATGCCAGGGTGCAGGCAGCTTCCAGCTCTGTGCCTGAGGGCCAATGTTTTCCATCCTCTGGAATATTACAGGACCCCAACATCTCAGGACCTGTATACTAACTGCTAGTTAATATGATCTTAAGAGAGAGATTTCATGACCTCTCTTGGCTTCCTTATTACTTAAACAGGGATATAATAATAGAAGTTGTGCCAATCTGTGAGTGAGAACCAGAGGTGATAATGAAACCCATCAAAATAACCAATGGGAAAATGAAATATAATAGTAATACATTTATAAACTATTTGAGGTACATATATAAATGCTATCTATTAATATTTAATATTTATATTATAATAAAAGTGGTGATATTAATAATGATGGTAAAAAAACCTTTACAAAAATAATGATAATAATTTTTGGAAAACTTTACTTGTTTGGAGAGCACTGCAGAAAAAGCACAACACACATTGTTAACTCTAGATAATTATGAATACCTTTTCTTTATCATCTTAGATATCACTTACTGTGGATGAGAAAATATATGGATGAATCCATGACTCCAATGACAAATATCAAGTATAGCATGCACTTTCATGTTCACTAACCATAAAAAACTGCTTCTATGTGAATTGAGAAACTACACTTGCAACATTAGAACAAAAAGAAAATAAGGCACCAGGCTGGACAGATGGCTCTGTCGGTAAATGAGCTTCCAAACTACCTAACAACCTGAATTTTATCCTTAGGACTGTATGGCAGAACCAATGTCTACAACTTGTCTTCTGCCCCCCACATGCACCCTATTTGCATGTGTACAACCATATAGAGAAATAAATAAAAATAAATAAGTAAAGATATTTTAAAAATATTAAAACAAAGTGATCTATTTCTTTACAACACATCAGGGGAACCTTTCATCTAACATACACGTAGGTTGAAATGAAGCACAAGCAAGAAATTGAAGATAGAAATTAAACCAATGGATGGGGAATCTCTAAATTGAGCAGAGACTGGTGCAGCAAGAAAGAGTGAAAGGAAAGGGAAATAGAAAAATGATATAAATGATAGAAAGAAGCCAGGCATTAATTGTACATACCTTTAATCCCAGCACTTGGGAGGCAGAGGCAGGAGGATTTCTGAGTTCGAGGCCAGCCTGGTCTATGGAGTGAGTTCCAGGACAGCCAGGACTACACAGAGAAACCCTGTCTCAAAAAAAAAAAAAAAAAAAAAAAAAAAAAAAAAAAAAAAAAAAAAAAGAAAGAAAGAAAGAAAGAAAAAAAGAGGTCAGAAAGCAGAAAACACAGTAACAGTTACTTGTAGGGAATTCTGAAAAGCAAACGTATCTGTCCTATGCTTCACAGACTCACAGGAAATATTAGAAGATTCTGTCCAAATGACTCTGTCTCAAGTTTTAGTTTCTTCTCTTTAGTTAGAGAGGAACATGTTAGTTTTCATATAAGGCAGGCATTCAGAATGGTAGTCATTGGCTTAATTTCCTGCTTTTGCCATAATTTGTATATTATTTAAAGAAGAACTGTGCTTATTGCATTATTTTACAAATTTTTATTGCATCTATTTATTTATTTATTTATTTATTTATGTAGAATATGGATCTGTGTGTGCATATGTACACATTCATGACATGCAATCTTTGTGGATGCAGGACAACTTGTGGGAGTCAATTTTCTTTTTCCATAAAATGTTTCCCAGCATTGAACTCAAGTCTTCAGGGTTGGATTTACATGTTAAGTCTTCTTGTCAGCTTTGTGCTTTGAATATTCCGATAAAGTGCAGTTATCAATGGTCATGAAAACAACTGGTAAGCACTTACAATATGTACTAAAGAAATATTTCTCTATTAGGTGAATTCTAGAGGGTATGTTAAGTATAAACATCTTCAGAATTGTTAATGGAGTTGATGTTGAGTGCTCCCATCACATAAATGAAAGCTATATGATGAAATGTATTTGTGAACTAGCTTGATTTAAGCAATATATATATATATATATATATATATATATATATATATCATGCTGTTTATAATAATTCATAGAATTAATGTAAAATTCAGTGAACTAGGAAAATGCACAAAAAAATATATGAATATCTAAGAGATTACCTAGACTTAAAAACATTATTGAAGCTGAGACCTGTAATTAGCACTAGCTTTCAGGGGACAAGTTGACATGTTTAATCATCAAATCCCTTGTCAAATATGTCATACCCATAGAAGGTTGTGAGTATCTTTGAATGGCTGTCCAAGAAGATGTAACACTTGGGGTCCCTCCCTGACTCTATAAAGGAATAGCAGACATTCTTGAAGAGACAAGTTGTATAAGTTAATAGAACACTATCGTTCCCCACTAATATTTTTCTACAACAGTTAGCTTGGCTTGTGTCTCACACCATGGCAGCTGTCTGTCTGTTCTAAGGCAACCTGTACTGATATAATTATAAGGATCACACACTAGAACAGCCAACATGAACATGCCTTTGCCACATGCCGAAAACTTTCTGCCAGCATGTCTGTTGCAGGTGGCAGACTGACACATTTGTCTAACTGAAAGGAATTTCAGGTGGCATGTCTGAGAAATCACCCTATATTTCATTTTTTTTTTTTTATTGTAATGAAGAGAAGGAAACGGAGGTAAGAAAAGAGAGACAGAAAAACAGAAAAATATTTTTCTGATACCACAGTTCTTCATGAACTGGTTTTCTTCTAAAAAATGTAAGAATACTTTTTTAAACTTTTAACTCATATTATTAAGAGACCAGTGATCTTTTTGGATAGTGAAGTTTTATCACAGGTATAGTTTTGGCAAGTGTGGTGATTTGAATAAAAATACCTCTCAAGGCTCATATATTTGAGTGGCACTACTTGGGAGAGATTAGGAGTATGGTCTTGGTGGAGGAAATGTGTCACTGGGAGTGGGATTTGGGTTTTCAAAAGTTCAAACCAGGTTTAGTATCTCTCCCCTCTTGCTTCCTGTAGATTTGGATGTAGGACTCCCAGTTCTCCAGCAACATGTCTGCCTACATGCATCTAACTCCCCACACTGGATGCAGCACACATGATGAAGATGGATTAAAACTCTGAAACTTTAAGCAAGGTCCAATAAAATGTTCTTCCTTATAAAAGTTTCTGTGTTCATGGTGTCTCTTCAGAGGAATAAAACACTGTCTAAGACAGCACGATTCAGACTGTCAGCCTTATTAAAACCCTAGAGTTGATGTAAGGCTTCCATGCTTTGCACAGAGAATTACTATCATTTTATTGAGGAGAGATGGTTTCTGGTGTCAGATGTCATCCTACTCCCAATAGAATTTAGTTCCCAATTTTTTACTCGTTTTTGGACTGAATGACAAAATGAAAGCAGAGATTTGAGATTAGAGACATGATATTTGATGCATGGGTCCTTTCCACTTGTAAAGTAAGCTTAACTTCCTAAATATCACACATTAAGCTGTAAAAAACAAAACAAACAAACAAAAAAAACAACTTAGAATTATATTCTTCTTCTCCATTTCCACTGTCATGAATCAGCTCTATAACTTTTCTCACATATATTGTATTTTATATTAGTCTCATGATTTATTTCAACCCTTATGTTATAGCTTTCTGAGAGAATACAATACATTGATGCCTACAAATTCTTACTCTTTCATGGACCATGCCAGCAGTATATCATACTATAATTAGAACATGTGGACCTTAAATTTATTTTTCTTAGGCAACTGAATACAGGATTTCAAAGGATAAAAACTATTTCCAAAATAGTGCACATAGCTAAGGAAATATAAAATAGAAGTTACTTTTAATATTATCTTGGTATTTTTGTTTATGTTTCCCAGTAAGGTCACATTACAGAATGATCTTATTCAGGAAGGCAAGAATATAATATTTTGAACTTTTATCTATGAAATATCATCTGTGAAATGCTCAAGTGAAATATAAACATGTATTTAGTGTTCTATTTACCTCAAAGTTTGTAAATTCTTTTTGGTCCATTTCATATTATCATAGTGTAGATATAAACTAAACCCTTAGCAATTATCATATACCAGAGACTAATAATACTTGAGCATGGGCACAAGATTAAGAAACCATATTTATAATTTATGAAAAGGTCCCATGTATGCCCTCCTTTGTCTTTTTCTAGCTATAACTGGCTAACTATAAAATACCCATTTCCATCCTGTATCAGCTGTATATATTCTTACTGTATCAATGTATGTATTCTCTTTGGTTATTGGTTAATTCTCAAAATAAAACCAAAGAACTACTACACAGAGAAAAGTCCATGTATATCCTGAACTAATGTCACTGAAATTGTGAGATTTAGTAGCACTGATAATATATTTTTTAAAGAAAAGATTTCAACAGAATTTAAGACAAAGAATAATCTAATGAAACCATGTTTTCTTTTTTCTTGATATCTGATTTCACATTTTGACTAATGGTGAATTAATTATTCTCAATAATGTGATCCACAATGAAGTTGATATTTCATAACAAATAACAAACATTTTCAGGGAGACCTCTGCCTGGGCCACCAGGGCTCCATAGCCAAACAGCACCAGGAGAAAATGTGCCTCACATTTGTATGGAAAAGCCAGCTACAGGAGGGCTCCTGATGCAGGGGCTGAGGAAAAGCAGGGAGGTAAGAGCCTGCCAGCTTCCATCTGTGGCAGGAAACCTCTGCCTGGGCCACCAGGCCTCCATAACCAAACAGAGCAGGGAGAAAGTGAACTGCCCACTTGTGTGGAAAAACCAGCAGAAAAAGGACTCCAGACGCAGGGACTGAGGAACAGCCAGAAGAGACAACTGGTCTCCAAAGAATATAGACATCTGGGATAGAAGGAAAGATAAGCCACATTCAGAGACAGAAAGACCAACTAACACCAGAGATAACCAGATGGCGAAAGGCAAGGGCAAGAACACAAGGAACAGAAACCAAGACTACTTGGCTTCATCAGAACTCAGCTCTCCCACCAGAGCCAGCCCTGGATACCCCAACACACCAGAAAAGGAAGACACAGACTTAAAATCACATATCAAGAGGATGATAGATGATTTTGAGAAGGAAATAAATAACTCCCTTAAAGAAACACAAGATAAGACAGGTAAACAAGTGGAAATCCTTAAAGAGGACACACAAAAATCCCTTAAAGAATTACAGGATAACACAATCAAATAAATGAAGAAAACCATTCAGGAATTAAAAACAGAAATAGAAACAATAAAGAAATCACAAAGGGAGACAACCCTGGAGTTAGAGAACATAGGAAAGAAATCAGAAGTCATTGATGTAAGTAAGCATCATCAACAGAATAGAAGAGATGGAAGAGAGAATCTCAGGTGCGGAAGATACCATAGAAAACATGGACACAACAGTCAAAGAAAACACAAAATCCAAAAAGCTCCTAACCCAAAACATCCAAGATATCCAGGATGAAATGAAAAGACAGAAGCTGAGGATAATAGGTATAGAAGAGAGTAAAGATTCCCAACATAAAGGACCATTAAATATCTTCAACAAAATTATAGAAATAACTTCCCTAACCTAATGAAAGAGATGAACATAAATATACAAGAAGCCTACAGAATTCCAAATAGATTGGACTAGAAAAGAAATTCTTCCCTTCAAATTATAGTCCAAACAACAAATATACAAAACAAGAAAAGAATATTAAAAGCAGTAAGGGAAAAAGGTCAAGTAACATATAAAGGCAGACCTATCAGAATTAACACTAGACTTCGCACCAGAGACTATGAAAGCTAGAAGGTCTTGGGCAGATCTCATACAGACTCTAAAAGAACACAAATGCCAGCCCAGGCTGCTATACCCAGCAAAACACTCAATAACCATAGATGGTAAAACCAAAATATTCTATGACAAATCCAAATTTGCACAGTATGTTTATACAAAACCAGCCCTACAAAGAATACATTGAAAACGCCAACTGAAGGAGGGAAACAAACTCAAAAAAAGATAGCCTCACAAAAATATGAACAACATCAAAAATAACAGGAAACAGCAATCACTATTCTTTAATATCTCTTAACATCAGTAGTCTCAATTACCCAATAAAAAGACATAGGCCGACAAACTGGATCCATAAACAGGACCCAGCATTTTGCTGCATCCAGGAAATGCACCTCCGTGTTAAAGACAAGCACTACCTCAGAGTAAAGGGCTGGAAAACAATTTTCCAGGCAAATGGTCCCAAGAAACAGGCTGGAGTAGCCATTCTAATATCAGATAAAATTGACTTTCAACCAAAAGTCATCAAAAAAGATAAGGAAGGACACTTCTTACTCATCAAAGGAAAAATCTACCAAGAACTCTCAATTCTGAACATCTATGCCCCAAATGCAAGAGCTCCCACATTCATAAAAGAAACTCTACTAAAGCTCAAAGCACAGATTGCACCTCACACAATAGTAGTGGGAGACTTCAACACCCCACTATCAACAATGGACAGATCTTGGAACTATAAACTAAGCAGAGACACAGTGAAACTAACAGATGCTGTGAACCAAATGGGTTTAACAGATATCTATAGAACATTTCATCCTACATAAAAAGAATATAACTTCTTCTCAGCACCTCATGGCACCTTCTCCAAAATTGATCATATAATTGGTCACAAAACAAACCTCAACAGATATAAGAAGATTGAAAAACTCCCATGCCTCCTATTATATCACTACAGATTAAGGTTGGTCTTCAATGAAAACAACAACAGCACAAAATCCACATACACAAGGAAGCTGAATTATGCTCTGCTCAATGATAACTTGGTCAAGGAAGAAATAAAGAAAGAAATTAGAAACTTCCTAGAATTTAATGAAAATGAAAGTACAACTTACCCAACCCTATGGGACACAATGAAAGCAGTGTTAAGAGGAAAACTCATAGATATGAATGCCTCCAAAAAGAAACTGGAGAGAACATAAGATAACAGCTTAGCAGCACACCTGAAAGTTCTAGAACAAAAAGAAGCTAATACACCCAAGAGGAGTTGAAGGCAGGAAATAACAAATTAAGGACTGAAATCAACCAAGTGGAAACTAAAAGAACTATACAAAGAATCAACAAAAACAGGAGCTGCTTCTTTGAGAAAATCACCAAGATAGATAAACCCTTAGCCAGACTAACCAGAGGGTACAGTGATAGTGTGCAAATTAATAAAATTAGAGATGAAAAGGGAGATATACCAACAGACTCTGAGGAAATTAAAAAAATTCATCAGATCCTACTACAAAAGTCTATAGGCAACAAAATTGGAAAATCTGGAGGAAAAGGACAAGTTTCTAAACAGATACCAATTACCAAATCCATCAATATAATCCACTACATATATGATGCTGAAAAGTATTTGATAAAGTTCAACATCCCTTCATGATAAAAGTCTTGGAAAGATCAGGAATTCAAGGAGCATACCTAAACATAGTAAAAGAAATATACTGCAAACCATAGCCAACATCAAACTGAATGGAGAGAAACTCGAAGTAATCCCACTAAAATCAGGTGCTAGACTAGGCTGCCCTCTCTCTCTCCCTATCTATTCAATATAGTACTTGAAGTTCTAGCTAAAGAAATCAGACAACAAAAATAGGTCACAGGGATATAAATTGGAAAGGAAGAAATCAATGATATTCAGATGATATGATGGTATAGATAAGTGACCCCCCCAAAAAAATCCACCAGAGATCTGCTACAGCTGATTAACAACTTCAGCAAAGTGGCTGGATTAAAAATTAATTCAAGCAAATCAGTAGCCTTCCTATACTCAAAGGATAAAAAAGCTGAAAAAGAAATTAGGGAAATAACACCCTTCACAATTGTCACAAACAATATAAAATATCTTGGTGTGACTCTAACCAAACAAGTGAAAGATCTGTATGACAAGAACTTCAAGTCTCTGAAGAAAGAAATCGAAGAAGACCTCAGAAGATGGAAAGATCTCCCATGCTCATGGATTGGCAGGATTAGTATAGTTAAAATGGACATCCTGCTAAAAGCAATCTACAGATTCAATGCAATCCCCATCAAAATCCCAACTCAATTCTTCATAGACTTAGAAAGAGCAATTCTCAAATTCATATGGAATAACAAAAAACCCAGGATAGCAAAAACTATTCTCAACAATAAAAGGACTTCTGGAGGAATCAGCCTCCCTAACTTCAAGCTGTACTACAGAGCAGTAGTGATAAAAACTGCATGGTATTGGTACAGTGACAGGTAGATAGATCAATGGAATAGAATCGAAGACCCAGAAATGAACCCACACACTTATGGGCACTTGATCTTTGACAAAGGAGCTAAAACCATACAGTAGAAAAAACACAGCATCTTCAACAAATGGTGCTATTTCAACTGACAGTCTACCTGCAGAAGATTGCAAATTGATCCATTCCTATCTCCCTGTACAAAGCTCAAGTCCAAGTGGATCAAAGACTTCCACATAAAACCAGATTCACTGGATCTAATAGAAGAGAAAGCGGGTGAAAGTCTGGAACACATGGGCACAGGGAAAAAGTTCCTGAACAGAACACCATTGGCTTGTGCTCTAAGATCAAGAATCGACAGATGGGACCTCATAAAATTACAAAGCTTCTGTAAGGCAAAGGACACTGAAATAGGACAAAACAGCAACCTTCAGATTGGGAAAAGATCTTTACCAATCCTACATCTGATAGACTGCTAATATCCAATGTATACAAAAAACTCAAGAAGCTAGACTCCAGAGATCCAAATAACCCTATCAAAAAACGGGGAAGAGAGCTAAACAGAGATTTCTCAACTGTGGAAATTCAAATGGCTGAGAAGCACCTAAAGAGATGTTCAACATCCTTAGTCATCAGGGAAATGCAAATCAAAACAACCCTGAGATTTCACCTCACACCAGTCAGAATGGCTAAGATCAAAAACTCAGGTGACAGCAGACGTTGCCGAGGATGTGGCGAAAGAGGAACACTCCTCCATTGCTGGTGGGAATGCAAGTTGATACAACCTCTCTAGAAATCAGTTTGGCGGACCCTCAGAAAAACGAACATAATACTACCTGAGGACCCAGCTATTCCACTCCTGGGCATATACCCAGAAGATGCTCCAACATGTAATAAAGACACATGTTCTGCTATGTTCATAGCAGCCATATTTATAATAGCCAGAAGCTGGAAACAACCCAGATATCCCTCCACAGAGGAATGGATACAGAAAATGTGGTATATTTACACAGTGGAATACTACTCAGCTATTAAAAACTATGACTTTATGAAATTCGCAGACAAATGGATGGATCTTGAAAATATCATCCTGAGCGAGGTAACGCAGTCACAAAAGAATGAACATGGTATGTACTCACTTTTAAGTGGTTACTAGCCCAAAAGTTCGAAATACCTAAGAGTCACTTCACAGCAACAACAGGGCTGAGTGTGAGGTCCCAAATGGAGGACTTGGAGAAGGGACTGAAGCATCTGAGGGAGTTTGCATCCCCAAGGAGGCAGCAACAGTGGCAACTGGCCCTGATCCCCTGATACTCTTGGAGACTGATCCACCAACCAATGAATACACATGGAGGGACCCAGGGTGCTGGCCACATATGAGGCAGAGGAGGATCTTGTTAGCCATCAGCAGGAGGAGAGGCCCTTTGGCCTGAGGGTGTTAGTTCCCCAGTACAGGAGAATGCCAAGGGAGGAAAGAGGAGAGTGGGTTGGTGGGTGGGTGGGGGAATATCCCCTTAGAGGCAGGGGAGGGGGGAAGGAATTGGGAGGTTCCAAAGGGGAGATCTGGAAAGGGGAAAACATTTGAAATATAAATAAAGTTGGAAAAATAAAAAAATAAAATATTTTTTAAAAAATTAAAAAAAAAGCATTTTCAGCCCAAACTATGCATTTACCACTGTGGAAATCACATTTTTGATTGATTCTTAATATACATGTAGATTAAAATGTGAGATCTTACAAAGCATTCAGATTATTGACTAATTCTAAGGCTCCATAGTTGAAAATAAATAAATAAATACATAATTTTCAAGGAAAACATGAACGTTGACTCAAATTTAAGTGTGTCCTATCCAATAAGGAACATCTGTATAAAACTGAAAGCTTACTGCTCTAAAATGTAACATGTTTGAAAGTTAGCAAACTAACCTATTTTTGGAAATCCTTAAAATCGGGAAGTAAAACCAAAATTAAGAATGGAAACGTAATTCTACAGGAAAACCTGTCTAGGGTGTCCCTATTATCAAGCTAATAATAATGATGATAATAATAATTGCAATCAAAGTTTGTTTTTCTTAATAAAAGAACTAACACACACACACATACAGATGCACATATACATACACACACACACACACACACACACACAAACACATGAAACTTCTGAGGAAAGACTAAACAGCCACATGCATGGAAGAACTGGATTTCATACTTAAGCCAAGAATGTTACTATGCAAAGAAGAGGGAAATCAAACAAAAAACAATATAAATAATGACTTAATACTATTTCTATCTAGCACTGTAAGTAGGTCCTCTTCAAGGGCCTAAGACCTATTTAGCTACAGGATTTTATTTTATACTGACTCATAATGACTTTACTTTATACCCTTACACCAGTGCATCTCTCAACTCTCATCAGAAATGCTTCTCTTAGTAGTAGACGCTGATTGACAGAGAGCCATAACTGCTGAAGAGGCAGAGAATGAAATACTGTGGAGTACTTAGCCCTTAGTGTGATATCTATTCAAACCCTTTCCTTTCAAGGCTCTGGAATCACCAAGGAAGAAGGAGTAGAAATTTTCTAATAACCACAGTCAAGGGATGGCTAAAATAACACAGTGTTTTTTGGGACATAACAGGGCACTTAAAATATGAACTCATAGTGGTATGGCAGTACAGGCAAGACTTGAATGAGCTCAACCCAAACTTCCAGCTGTAGAAATGGAGGTGGTCAATGAGGTCTTAACTCTTGTTGAAATTTGATCAGCAATTGATAGATTCTGGAACAGGGACTCTATGTTCTTAAAAAATGCAGCCCTTGAGAGACAATGCACTCTCCAGTGCAAGGCTCTCCACCCATGCACTTAATCTCTGTATGTTGACGTGAAGGAGGAGGCCAGAGAATGAAGTTGGAATAGAATAGAGGAGAGGGTTATGAGGGAGATTGGTGTGGAAGTAATAGAAAGTAAACTTAATAAAAACATACTGAATATATGCATGAAATTCTCAAACTGAAGGGTCAAATACCTAAAGGCTTAGGTATTCTGAGAAGCTCTGTACAGGAAATTTGAACTGACTGATAACACCCATGGTAGCTTCTGATAAGGAGATCACCATGGAACCACATGACCCCTCTGGTACCTATAAGTTCCAGACATAAGGAGAAGTGACCTATAGATGGAATCTGTAATCCTTAATGTTCCTACTTTTGTGTTCTGTTAAAATCCTAAAATATGCAGGCCATGTGTTCACAGTCTCCACTTCTCAGGAGAGAATTCCACCCTATTGTTCCATAAGTACCAGTCTGCTTTCTTTTATATCCATGTCACCTCTATCAGTCCTAAGAACACCATCAATTTGGTTCTAACACAAATAATGAAAACAGTAACAGCAAAAACAAAGCAATAACCAACCAACAAAACAAACCAAAGTCTGTTGACAGTGAATTTCACAAAACAATCAGGAATCAAGTATTGTTGTTATGTAGTATATTAATGCTGCAATTCTCAGTCATAACAAATACAATGCATATTGAAACAAGGATATATAAAGTTATTAGTTAAACTGGAAGTCAAAAGTTATCATCTGCTTATTCAGATCTATGTGTGCTTTGTTTGGCATACATTTGAAATATTTAATAAATAATTCAAAAACTATATTATGAACATTATTGCAGAACAAGAACCAGGAATTTGTTAATATACTTATAGTCAATTATACATAGAAATTAAAGACTCTCAAGTAAGTAACAGAACACACATACACACATTAAAATCTGGAGTAACATTTTTATAAAATGTTATGAAAATTTTCTAGAGAAGTCTAGATAGATTTGACATTACAAAGTTAAAATTTAAGAAATGTTAAGAAAGTTTCATAGAATTGACTCAATTTGAAGGTGAGGGAGAAAAGATATTGTAAAAAGTCATCAAAATTTTTGAGGTTTGTAATAAATCATAAAGTGCACTAAAATGTGTATAGCTAGAAGGAAGAGTAAGAGAAGAAGAAGAAAACATGCAAACTGCCTTAAGAAATTCCAGCAATACAAAATATGAACACTAATGTTCAATGTCTGTAAGAAAGAGACTGCAGAAATTGTTCACACTGAACAAACCACAGTGGTTCTTACATATCACATCACAGTATATAGCTACATGCCAGAGACACACTTCTGAAAAGAATGAGGGAATCCAAAGTTATGCATACAAGGGTTTCCAGTGTAATTTCTGGAAAGGGAAGTAGAGGTCATACAGCCATCGAATGACATGCTTCAAAGACTGAGTGATACAAATAGTCCCTGAGAATACCACTGCCAGTATCAATTCTCTTTCAGAAGTTTAGATAAAACATCATGTTATCTCAGAAAACAAGAAAATATGTTGGTTTAAAACACAGCTGAAAAGGAAGATAAAACAAATTTTTGAAAAAGGCCTTAGAGAACAATTCAAATTTATAGAAATGAAGTAATGTAATGAACATAAAATCCCTTGGGAGAATATTCCCACCTTCACTGAGTGTTATATGAAGATTCACTTTAAATATATGTAATGTTACAAATTAAAGAGCAGGAATAAGATCATATGGGAGGAAAGTTTTAAAAATAACATTTCTGAATTAGAGTATGAAGATAATTGTGGTAACTTAGGATAACACAATATAAAGCAAACTTTGAGAATGTTTAAAAAGTCAAAGAATGTAAATGGCATGAGCTTAATATGGAATTGAAAATCAAGGAACATGTAAGAAACAAAAACCATAGCAAGTAAATGTAACTATTTAAGATTATATTAAATGTGAATGGTCAAATGTACTTCTGAAAATTCCTGAATTGCTGATCAGACCTAAAATTATATCCAGGTAAATGGGGTGAACAATGCTTGTAATCTCAGGCCAGCCTAGTATACATAATGAGAACTGGCATAAGAAAAACTATTCAATTATATCCTTGTCTACTGATAAACATTTTCCTTTAAAAAGACACACTTAAGTTGAGAGTGAAAAGAGAAAAACCTTGCATAATGTATAGGTGTGTGAAGTTGATCTCAGGCACAATTTACAGACTGAAAGATAAATATTTTAGAGACAACAAAAAGACAGGTCGCAGTACTTCAATGAGTTGTGCCAATTATATGGATAGGCCTGTCAGTACTTCAGGAAGGTGTATCAAATGATATGGGAATATAACAGTTACAGAAATGAAAGTCTCAACAGAAAATTTATTATTCATGCTGGGTCTTTCAATACTTCATGCTGAAAAAAGTACAATAAAAACATAAACAATTATTAACAATGAGAATACTTGTACAGCACTGCCAGAAAAAATGTTAGGAAACTGGAGTTCAGAAATGGAAAAAGAAATTCATTTGCAAGACCAAGTGAAATTTAATCTAGACAGGCATATTTAGTTTAGTTCTTGAAAATTAATTGAGTATGCACACCTTGGTAATAAAGAACAAATTAAAATTATCATCATAATGGCTGTAGAACCATTTAAAAAATGAAGCTCCAATTGACTATATATCATTTCAACAAACCAAAAATAGTCGTGAACTGCCTCATATTCAAGGTAAATAATTATAATTAGCCTACAGAAAATATAATTCTTAGTTTGAAGAGACCAATGGTTCATTGCCAAACCAGGAAAGTGATAGAAATGTTTGTTCTTGTTTTTTTCTAGTAAAAGTAAGACTAGCATTTCTGGTCAACACAAAAAAATCCAAGGTGAAAAGAAAGAAATAAACTATAAAACATGTGATCTATACAAAAAAATAAATTCTAAGATATTCACAAGTTTGTACAAATAAATGTGTAAAACAATTTCATAACATAGAAACATTGTATTTCTACACACTAGAAACAAAATTCTGAGTATAAAAATGAAAGAATACATAGCTGTGGGAAATTAGAAATACAAATAACAGAAATGTTCCATGCTCGTAGACCAGAACACTCAGTAACCTAGAAGTGTCAATTCACCCCAGTGGATCAAAAATTTGACATATCTACATTCTAATCTCAACAAAAAATTTGGCAGATATTGAAAAACGACCTTTAAGATTTGTACAGGGAAGATTATGGAGAAGCCTAACCAAAGAAATTTTGACAAATAACTAAGCTGAATGATATACAAAGGAGATTTCAGATTTTAGTATCAAATGACAATGTTCAAAACAGAATACATTTGATTCCAATAATGCCATAACAAAATTATTAAAGAGCTGGGATTTTATAATTAAGCTCTTATATTTATGATCAATTAAATATTTTATTAAAATGTGCCAAGATACTTAATTGATAATGATGTCCATCATATTATCTGAATTTTTTTTAGGCAATGGCGTAACTACATAAAAACATAAATTTCATCCCACATATATAATTATAACATATAAAAAAGAATATCTATAAATAAATTTATTGAAAAACTTAGAAGGAATTATTTTTATTGGATTGCATAAAAGGTCTATAGGCACATAAATATGTTCACTTTTGTAACCAGGTTACTGTGAAATAAAACCACAAAGTAGTGTCCCATCGCATTGTCTAACAAAAACATACAAATAAAAGGTGGCAAGAAGGAATTGGAGTCCTGATAGATTACAAAGGGCTAAATGAAACAACACAGCTAGTGTGGACAAACATTTGGTAGTAATAATGTTAAACAGAAACCTAGCTTATGGGCTAGTAATTCTAGCCCTAGGTTTATCCAAAGGAAATGTTTCTATGTGTACACAAAGTGTTTATAGTAGGAACATCTAGAGTGAGTAAGACAGGAATACTATTTCAAAATCACCTTAAGAAGACAGACACAACATTGTACAGCCATGACCCGATATCCTCAGGAAGTTGTTTGTTTTTTTTTTTTTTTTAAATATGAGCTATCAATGCATTCTACCATGGGTGGATCTGAAGTTTATTACACTACCTGACAGAACAATATGTAAAAGAGTAAGTGTTACGTAAGTGCAGCATGAGGATTCTGTTTATCTTAAGTGCCCAGCAAACTCCAATTTATAGCTACAAAACACATCAGTGGCACCTTGTAATTGAAGACAGGAATAATGTACAACAAAAATACGGGGTGTTAGAGAATGATGAATGCCTTTTAAAACTGAATAGTGGTAATGTCTGTAGAACACTACTATTTATTAAAATTAAATTTCTAATAGCTCCCTGTTATTTTATTGCCTCCCTTTAAAACTGCTAAAATAAAAACATTTGTATAAAATTAAGTTAATTTGAACTAAAGTTAAAAATAATTTACTAGAAAATTAAAAGTAAAAAATGCAGGAAAGCTTTTACAGTTTTTCCGAAGCTCTTATCTGGATGTAAACTAGATAGCAGAGTCCTTTCTAGTACGACCTGTGACCACTTGCAACAGGACAACTGGCTAATCACTACATTGTCAATTGGGGAATAGTAACTGGAACTCAGTTAGTCCAGTCTGCTAAAGAGTAGGCTCTCAACACCCACAGAAACCAAGAATCCTTTGATGAATATGAGGCATGTTATTAAGCCAAGCATAACCTCTGCTGTGGTTTGAATATGCTTCTTCTTGAGTGTATGTCGAAATGCAGTTTGCACTCTAAGAGTATTAGGATGTGGGGATCTGGTTTCTATTCTGAGGCTAGATCAGCTTTCATGTGTGAAGTTGTTCTAAAGGATTAAGGTTCCATTATCCTCTATTTACACATACACACTTGCCCTTTTGTTTTTCCTTCATGCGTGTAGTAGTATACAATGGTCACTAGACACAGAGTCAGATGTAGCCTAAAAATCTTGAGGGCAAAAATAAAACAAAATAAAGTAGCAAATATAGCACCTTGTGAAATTTCCTCATTCCAAATCTCTTGATTTCTCTTACTAAGAAAAGTGTTCTCCAAGTTTAAATATTCAATTCATCCAAGCCCTGTTTTTCAAACCACTCTATTAATGCTCATTTAAATTCATAATGTTAGAGGCATGATTCATCATGCTAATAATCTTCATAATCAAATAACTCAATGCATATTCCCAAGGAGGCCTGAAATTCAAAGTGCTACATTATTAGCAATGTCAACATGTCTCCATAGGTGAAGAAGCACAGTAAAACGCTCTCAACTCACAACTGGAATTACGGTTATCAGCATTTGTTGGAGTTGTCTATCTACTTGGCTGAAGAGACCTATGCAGTCTGGCCATTATTATCCCCATGCCACAGGGAAGACAAGTTAAAGTACTTTTCCCAACATAGGTAATGGTATAAATGCTTCTATCGTGTCTGCTACTGATTGAGCAGGTCACTGCTCCTACACAGCAAGTTGGTCCTTGTTTTTAAAAGGCCATTACGGGTACTCTAATGACATTTCATGCTGCAAAAGAGGGGAGCTGATATTCATCATAGACCTGATAACCACATTAGGAAGGTGATTCCACATGCATTAGTTTACCTAATCTTAAGAACCAACTTGAGCTAGATATTAAGGTTCCCTTTTATATGGAGAGAAAATGAGACTTGGAAGTTAACTAAATTCAACATCTCCCAGCAGTTTGTTGTGTGGCTCAAATAGAAGCCTCTGGCATCAGAGCAGAAATTCTATCTAAAACTCTATAGAAAACAATCAAATTTACTGTGTCTGTTTGTCAAGATATGGAGAGCAAATGCATAATTAGTGAATCTGCTCATATCCCACTGCCTCATCTACCCAACCTACTGTTTTGTTAGAGTTACTCATTCTGCTATTGGCCTTGTGATACTGAAGAACTGCATAGTGCCTTTCTCCTTGTGAAATTACAGTCTACTACCTCAGATTGCTCTCCAAACTGCCTTCTTTCTTTCTGAGACAGGGAACTTAGCATCACAGCAAGGACTCAATCATGTGCTGGCTGTAACAATAAATGAATGTTTCTTTAAATAATTAAGTGCTACCCAGGGCAATGTGCAATCATCCTAAAGTGCACAGGAGCTGAGGCATGTGGTACAATAGAGAGATGGCTTTGACCTGGCCTTCATTTTCCTCACATCCATTTCTTTCAGAGAACAGGAGAGTAATACAAGAGAGGGTATCCTTTTCTCTCCTGACAAAAGACGTGTCATATCCCTATGAAAGAAGCTGCCAGAGTCCACTTAGCATTGACACATGTTGAATGGATGCTGTGAATCCAGAAATGGCTGAAAGATTCCTGGAATGAAATAAGCCAATATTATATTCTCTTTGTGAGTAGAAAGAAGAAAAATGAAAGTAGCACCTCCCTTCTCTGATTTTATCTATCTCCTCATATACTATTATATTCATTATGCTTTGCACATATGCAATAGTATAGGAGAAGAAAGCAAGAGCATGGTTGTCTGTGATGCTTCCTTTCTATGTGACATATTCTTGTGATATCCAGAGAACACAAAACAAGGAACAGATTTATTAAAGGGAAATAGAGAATTCCTTTTCCCTTCCAGGTAGGACTAACTGCTTGATAAAGAGCAAAGCGCTTCTTTCTATTTAACCAGATTGCTGTCTCTCTCTTGCTTACTAAATCATGGAAATTAAACTTTCTTCCTGCAGATATAATTCTTCTTTGCAGTCAATATATAGTCGATGCATGTTAATACAGACTCCATTTACCTCCTCCCTCTCTGCCTAAAGTCCCATTAATAATGGCAATATCAGTGGCATTTGACATTAATAGAGCCTGAAGGATTCCGAGAAGCTTTCTCCAATCACTCTGAATAGGGTTCTGATGAGCAATGGGTACTTACAAGGCAAAGAGAGTAAGCATGAGCACAAGGTTAAAAGGAAGAAGATTCTACCTACGGCCAAGTAATACTGCCCCATCTCAAAAATGTCAAAATATTATCTACATTCATGTTGGATAAAAAATAGGGCTTTCACCTTTATAAATCTGAATTATATCATCAGAAGTCAATGAGATAGAGCTAACCAAATGAAAAGGAAAGAAAAATACACCGCTATGCTTTATGTTTTTCTTTAATGATTACTTACAACTTGTGTGGTTTTGCTCATGTTGTAATGCTACTAGGAATGCACCCCTCTTGATACTACAAAGAGTTGAGTAGATCAGGAATGTATTTGAACGAGGAGGATTTTAATATAGCAAATAAATTAATTGTCTTGTGCCCAAAATCAAAGAGTGTTCAAGAAGATTTAAATGCTTACATATAAACTCACTTTTAGTGAAAATATAATCTGAACAGCAGAATGACAAACCTTTAAATGGTTTCAAGAGGTGATACTCTCTTCAAAAAATACTTAAAATTTCATTTGGTGTTTGAAGAGGTGTCTCACCAATTAAGAACACTTCCTGCTCTTTTCAGAAGAACTAACTTAGGATCTCAGCAATCACATAGGGATATCTCATAACAACCTGTAACTCAAGTTCCAGGGGTTCTGACAACCTCTTCTGGTTTCCATGGGTGCTGTGCACACACACAGCAACCAACAAAAATACAGATACATGTAGTTAAAAATAGTAAAATCAGTATAAACTTTTGATTTTACTAAAATGAATGGAACAGCTTTATATAACTTCTTAACCCAGAGTCAATCCACTAACCTCACTCATAGTATGCAATATGTGTCCATCAAAGTGAATGTCTCTTGAATTCCAATACAAAAAATTATCTTTACATTATGACAGCTTTTGCAAGTAATATAGTTATTTCACAGCCAATACAATATGGATATTTAGTGTAATATGTTTAAAACTCTGTTACAGATATTTGCTAAAATGCATTCTAGGCCAATAAATGAATCTTATTTTAACTTTAAATTATGTTTTTATTTTATATGAATGAGGGCTTGTCAGTATGTGTACCACATAGCTGCCTGTTGCCCAAGCATCCAGAAGAGAGTGTTGGATCTCCTGGAACTGGAATAACAGATGACTGTGAGCCACCACATAACTGCTGGAAATGGAAACCTGGGTCTTTTTCAAGAGCAACAAGTGCTATTAACTGCTGAGCACCTCCCCAGGCTATTTTTCTTCTTAGATGGCAAACAGTGGGCTGTACTAATTTATATTCTTTCAATAAGCCAAAGACCTGCTGTGCCAAGGGAGCATTATGTGCAGTTCAGAGATAAATACCCTCATCCATTATTGGATACATCTGTGAAGATTCAACATAGTCCCCTGGAAGAATATCGGCTAGGCAGAGTCTCTGAAAGGAAAGATAAAGTTTCTCATGGGTCCAGAAGTAAAGCAAAGATTCTTCCCATTCATCTTTATACAAATGTGTACAATGTCTCTGAGGTTAACGAAGAGCTAGTAACATTCTAACATGAAAATGCAGTTGTATGTATGTAACTAACTATGAATTATGCTTAATATCTAAACAGGGGGAATTATGCTTAATATCTAAACAGATGAAAGTTAGAATGTTCAAACATTGAATTTCATTAAACTGGGAGATAAACTACTTATTGTTTTTTCTGATTTCTCTCAAGTAGGAAAGCTGTACTTAAATATATTTAAAATTCAAAATATTAATCGTGTCATCTTTAAATTGAGTACTGTATAAGTTTCCACACAACATATCTGTTACTGAATAATGTAACTTCCATATATCGAGGACTGAGTAAGGTGAGCTGTATCAGCTCAGTGATGAAGAGGCATGACCTTTGCTGGAAAGATATATTAGTTCTCATCTAACAAAAAAGAGAATTTCTGCCCTTTGCAGGAAAAAAAAATAAAGTCTTCTCCAACGATATAAATCTATCAAAATAACATATTTATACAGTGTTGTTATTTGATCAATGTTTCCAAAAAAGTGCCTGAAACAAAAATTAAGTAGAGAAAATATTAAGCTTAAAAAAGTTGTAGGCATCCCTTTCTTATTTTGTGTATATGCAAGTATGTATTCACTAAAATGGGTATAAAATATAGCATATGTATATACAATATGTTCCTATGTATAAGTAAGTATATATATATATAAGTAATTAATATTTTTCTTGATTCGACTATTTGAATTAAATTATTTAAATTTCTTTTCTAGCATAGTGACAGATAATTGAGTTAACATGAGACCTATATAACTGGAAGGGAAAAAAGTATTTAAATACTTTCTTGTTTCTTCAAATACATTTTTGTAGCTTGTTAACTTCAAAGGTATTCTGAAGCCTGGAGGCTTAGGGAGACTGCATGTATACTGTATTTTAGGAAATGACACACAAACCTATTATAAACTTCAGATTATATTTAATATTGTATTTACATTTTCATCTTAATTCTAAAATGGAAACATTTGGGGAGTTTATGATCAAAACTCTTTGGAATAAATGTATGCAAATATAGATTGCTACTTCTTTTATTAAGCATTTTATTTGTTTACATTTCAAATGATGTCTCCCATCCTGGTTTCCCCTTTACAAATCCCCCATCCGATATGCCCTGTCCCCCTTCACCTTTCCTCTATGCCTCACTGCTCTAGCATCCCCCTACACTGGGGCATCAAGTCTCCACATGACAAAAGGTCTCCCTTCCCATTGATGCCAGATAATGCCATCCTCTGCTACATATGTATCTGGAGCCAAAGATCTCTCCATGTATACTCTTGATTGATAGTTTAGTCCCTGTGAGTTCTGGGTGGTCCAGTTAGTTGGTATTGTCCTTCCTATGCAGTTACAATTCCCTTCAGCTACTTTAGTCCTTCCCCTAGCTCTTCGATTGTCATCCCCAGCTAAGTCTGATGTTTGACTGTGAGTATTTGTACCTGTCTTAGTCAAGTGCTAGTAGAACCTCTCAGAGAACAGCCATTTCTTGGCATCAGCAATAGTGTCTGGAGTTCAGCAGATGGGATGGATCTCTAGGTGGCACAGTCTATGGATGGCCTTTCCTTCAGTCTCTATTCCATTTTTTGCCCCTGTCTTTCCTTTGGACATGAACAATTCTGGGTTAAAAAATTTGAAATAGGTGTGTGGCCTCATTATTTAACTGGGGACTGTGCCTATTTACCAGTGGTCTCTACAGGTTCTATCTCCCATTTGTTGGGTATTTCATCTAAAGTCATCCTCATTGGGACCTGGGAGGCTCTTGCATCCCTGGCATCTGAGACTTTCTAGTGGCTGCCCCCAGTTCCTTATCACCCACTGCTACATATTTCTTTTTTTAAATATTTTTAGTGGTTCTTCATTTACATTTCAAATGTTATCCCCCTCCCTGGTTTTCCCTTCGTAAACCTCCTATCCGTACCCCTGCCCCCTGCTTCTATGAGGGTGCTCCCTACCACCTCCCCACTCCTGCCTTACTTCACTAGCATTCCCCTACACTGGAGCCTCCATCCATCCCTAGGACAAGAGCCTCCCTAACCATTGATGCCATATAAGGCAATCCTCTGCTGCATATGCAGCTAGTAACCTGATCCTCTGTAATTCTATTCCTTCTCCTACCTGATCCTGACTCTTTTTGCTCCTCCTGCTCCTCCCTCCCTCCCAGGTCCCTAGCTCCCTCTACCTCCTGTGATTATTTTATTTCTCCTTATATGTAGGATTGAAGTATCAACACTTCTTAAGCTACATACAAATGGTTGTGGGTTGCATCATGGGTATTCTGAGCTTTGGGGCTAGTATCTACTTATAATTGAATACATGCCATGTGCTTTCTTTTGTTGTCTGGGTTAACTCACTCAGGATTATAGTTTCTAGTTCCATCCATTTGCTTGTGAATTTCATTAACTCAGTGTTTTTAACAGCAGCCTAATATTCTATTGTGTAAATGTACCACATTTTCTATATCCATTCTTCTGTTGAGGGACATGTGGGTTGTTTCCGGCTTCTTACTATTATAAATATGGCTGCTATACACATACTAGCATGTGCCCTTGTTACATGTTGGAGCATATTCGGGTATGTGCCCAGTAGTGGTATAGCTGGGTCTTCAGGTAGAACTATTTCCAGTTTTCTGAGGAACCAACAGATTGTTTACCAAAGTGGTTTTACTAGCATGCAATCTCACCAGCAATGGAGGAGTGTTCCTCTTTCTCCATACTCTTGTTAGCTTCTGCTGTCACCTGAGTTTTTGATCTTAGCCATGCTGATTGGTGTGAGGTAGAATCTCAGGGTTAGTTTGATTTCCATTTTCCTGATGTCTAAGAATGTTGAACATTTCTTTATGTGTTTCTCAGCCATTTGAGATTCCTCAATTGAGAATTCTTTCTTTAGCTCGGTATCCCATTTTTATTGGTTTTATTTATTTATTTATTTTTTGTTCTCTAACTTCTTGAATTCTTTATATATTGTGGATATTAACCCTCTATCTATAAGGGTTGATAAATATTTTCCCAATTTGTCTTATTGACAATGTCCTTCGCCTTACAGTAGCTTTTCAATTTTATGAGGTTCCATTTATCAATTGCTTATCTTAGAGCCTGAACAATTGGTTTTCTGTTCAGAAAAATTTCCCCTGAGCCAATGTGTTTGAGGCTCTTTCCTGTTTCCCTTCTGTTAGATTCAGCATATCTGGCTTTAAGTGGAAGTCCTTGATCTACTTGGACTTGAGCTATATACAAGGCGATGAGGTTAGAACAATTTAAATTCTACATGTTGATCGCCAGTTGAACCAGCACCATTTGTTGAGAATGCTATTTTTTTACTGGATGGTTTTAGCTCCTTTGTCAAAGATCAAGTCATGATAGATGTGTGGATTCATTTCTGGGTCTTCAGTTGTATTCCTTTAATCTACCTGCCTGTCTCTGTACCAATACCATGTGTTTTTTCTCACTACTGCTCTGTAGTACATCTTGAAGTCAGGGATTGATTCCCCTAGAAGTTCTTTCATTGTTGAGAATAGTTTTTTGCTATTTTTGATTTTTTTGTTATTCCATGTGAATTTGAAAATTGCTTTATCTATCTCTGTGAAGAATCGAATTGGAATTTTGTTGGGGATTGCATTGAATTTGTAGATTGATTTATGTAAAATGCCCATTTTTACTATGTTAATCCTGCTGATCCACATATAGAGAAAGGCTAATGATTTCTTTAAGTGAATTTTATATCCAGCCACTTTGCTGAAGTTGCTTATAAGCTGTAGGTATTTTCTGGTGGAATTTTGGGGATTGCAGATTGCTACATTTTAAACTCACAAAACTCATTGTAAAAACAAATTGAGCATTGTGACACATGCCTTTAATCTCAGCACTCACCAGGCAAATAGAGGCAGATCATTGAGTTCAAGGATAGTTTGTCTACAGAGCAAGTTCTAGGACATCCCTGGCTATACAGAGAAATAGTAACTGAAAAACAACAAACACCTAATAAAACATGATTTTTTTCAGTTTCTTCCATTATGACAGTGTTACACATTCCCTTATTTGACATGGTTTCACTGTTTCATTTGGAAAATTAATAGCTTAGAATAGACAAATTGTCTCCAAGTGTATTTTGAAAGAGTAATAAATGTTTTAAGAAGGTAAAGCTCAGAGCTTGCAGTTGGTGGAGATGGGATTCACCAGAATCAGCTGTAGCACAAGATGTATAAACCAGGTTAGATCTGGGGATTAGAGAGGTATCTGAAGGGTAGAATCAGGATTTTTTGCCAACTGAGACAGAAAACAGGATGTCCAGATTTGGCTGGAGCTACAGGTTAGAGATGTTGCCCTCAACATAAGGTCAGGAGGATATAGAGGTCTAATGGGGTGAGAAGAATGTGTATCTTAACCTAATGGCATTTATAACCATGTTGGTAATCAACAACTGTCTAATTGGACTAAAGGACCCCTGAATAGGATGCAAATCATGTCTGACACTCTAAGCACAACCAAATACTTTTAAATAGTAAGGTTATATAACTTATAGGAGAACCTGCTACGGTCAATTTTCTTAAATGGTATAATTCCTAACTGCTTTCTAAATACATGTCCTTATATTCATAGATAAGTGCAGTTATCATTTCTCACCAAAGAAGCCTTTCTTTGTTTACAGCAAATAAAAAATATTACAGAAATCCTTAACTGGCCAAATTACAAACAGCTGCCTGTGTGCTGCTTAGCACCATTTGATACATATAACACTCAACCCTTATACCTAAAGCTCAGGGAACAGCAAATAAGTGGAGAGAGATGATAAAAGTCTAAATTTTGTCTTTCATGTATGCCAGGGAAGCTGAATTTATAGCATCTCAAGTATAGTTACCTAAATGACAATGGCAGTTGCCATGCCAATGTGTGTGTGTGTGTGGGGGGGCATCTCATAGGCACGGTCTATAGGCAAAGAGCTACAGGGAAATAGCAAAAACAAAGAGAGAGTAGTCTTCCTCAGAGATGAGCTCTCTGTTTAATTACACAATACCAGTTGAAGCAAGAAACATCAGTTAGACTCAGCTCTCTCTCTCTCTCTCTCTCTCTCTCTCTCTTTCTCTCTCTCTCTCTCTCTCTCTCTCTGTGTGTGTGTGTGTGTGTGTGTGTGTGTGTGTGTGTAATGATAAAGAGATCAGGAATTTGGGAGGGGGACATTGAAGGAATTTGGGAGGATGAATCAAATATAGTACACACCTAGGAAAATTTAAAAATAAACCTAATTTTAAAATACATACATATAAATAAACATACATAAAAAACAACCAAAAAAGAAATAGGAGAAAAAAAAGAGAACGCTCCTCTCTCTCTCTTTCTCTCTCTCTCTCTCTTTCTGGCTCTCACTCTCTCTTATTTTAAGTTACCTAAGGCATCCGCCTAAGTGATATGATGCCCTCTTCTGTCCATTTTGGACATCAGACAAGCTTGCTGTATTCAAGAATAAATGAGAACAAAACACTTATATACATAAAATAAAAACAAATGTTTAAAGAATATATTACTTTTCTACCTTAAAAGGGACCTTGTTCAGTGTTCTGGCTCTTTCTAGTTTTTTCCTTGTTTCTAAACAATTAAGGCACACACACAGTATTCATTCTGCATCATAATTGGTGTCTATGCTAGTGATTATATCATTAAAACAATATATTTGGATTCGACTTTGATGCCAATATGAAGAAAAATAGGTATTAAAAAGAAGTATATCTAGACACTATTGCATTTAGTGGGCCAAGAGTACAAATATACACATTAAAATACTCTTGGATGATCAGGTCCTACCAGTATCTAAGCATAACAATATAATCTGCAATTTAAGCTGCATTCTTAATCTTACCTCCTAGTGGGTGGAAAAGTCTGCAGCTCCTGGAAGGGTAGACTGGAACATTCTGGAAAGCATGTACTGAGTACTGCTTGGTAACATATTAGTGGTTTCTTAGGCAATGCACTAACTCAGAAACTCTTGCCACATATCCCTCTTGAATAGAGTAAAAAACAATTCCAAAATTATTTTATTTAATAGTATTTAACTCAACCATTTTAGAATATTTGAAAATTATGTAGCAAATGTCAAAGCCATTAAACCCAAGGCCACTTGAAAAATATTGTTCAAGTAAAGGTCTGTGCAGTAGAAAAGGCTTTATAATAAAGTCTATTATGGCTACTAGTGTTATTTACTTATCAAATCATTTTATATAAGTTTTAAAAGATGTATAGTAATGTTAAAATCTGTCAGTCACTATGCTGAGTCCCATGACTTGAAAAACAACTTTCTAGAGCGATCTTTATATTTAGTGATCTTTATATTTAAGCTACTGTTATTAAAATAGCCTAAGAACATGGACACAATCAGATGTTTTTCAAATCACCCACAAATTGGCAAGCAAACCTTGGATGTATAATATTATTACTTCTTAGAAAGAGTAAAGTCATGTATTGTTCAGTAAACATAGTCCAGAAACATAACAATTAGTTGGATGGGGCCTTCAGGGATAATTATCTGGGTAAAAATCAGGAGATCTAGTAGAAGGGGAAACACTTTAGCAGTCTTAGTGCATAAAGTAAGTATATACTGGTTATAATGGCCATGTGACTAGAACATTAAGAGGTAGAAATGCTAATATAATTTTGCTGAGATTAGACAAGTTTCTGCATAGAAGTTAAATGCAAAACTTCACAAAATAATTGTATACAAACACAGAGGAATATACTCTAATAAAATATGGGACAGTGTATAAAAAAGAACCGTCAACTTTCTATTGATTCGCTGATGAGTTCAGTTTCAAAAACTAGCTCTTATGTCCCCATGTTTGCTTTCTGTGCCATCTGCACATCAGGGTAGCAGTATGTACGCCCCTGACTATTGATCTCTTATTGTCAAAGCCAAACCACTGCCTGACTTTGCCCTTCCCCTGTTTATCTCTGACATAAGTGAACTTGAATAATTCCTGTCTTAGACAACCAGAAGCACTTGGGGTATATTTTCACTAAAAGCTTTGCAGTTCTGTTGAAATTATGCCTGGTGTTAAGTAGAGAGTAAATACTGGAAATAAAAGTTTAATCAAAGCAGTACTAAAGAGACACATTTTATCAACCAGAGAGCATATGAAATTTGGAAAAGAGTTCTACTTACTTGATAGAAAATTTTTTCCAATATTCATTTTCACATTTAGCCAAAGGTCAGGTCTTGCTGGCTTACGGTTGGACACTAACTCTGACCTTATCTATGCCCTTCCTTAGTTATATGATTGACTTCCTGAATACTAATAGCAGATATTAAATATGTCTTGCCCATGGACCTATAAGAAACACCCTAGGATGAAGATATTGATGAAAGATGCTATTATTATTATTCATCATCCTAAGTAAGTTACAACATTCTACTCAAACTACCTAGAGTTACTTGTTGATTTGTTGGGATCTCTAATACCACTTATAGCTTCATAACAGTTTTTTTCTCAGGGACTCAAATGCTGAAATCATATACAAATTCCTATTGGGGTCTAAAAAGTAAATTCTAAATATAAAATCATTCAGAAATATTTCTTTTGATTATTGATAAATGTGTGATATAAAAAATCAAACATGATAATTCTCTTAGTAAAGGAAAGATCCATGCATTTGTTGGGTGTTTAATCCCTTAGGAACAATGTAAGTTAGAAAAGGTTTGAAAACAGACCCATTTGACACATCCCAATTAAACTTTGTCTGGTCCACATCTGTCTTTCTGTCCATATACATACAAATTTATATTGAAAGAGAGATATAGAGAGATACATAGGTATAGAGAGATAAAGAGAGATATGGGTAGATAAAGATATAGAGATATAATAATGTATATAAAGGTCCCAGCCATGAGAGCACATTGAAATAAATTTTAATAAAGAATTATATTTTTGAATTCTTGAAATTATGATCTGTATTTCAGAATAAGATATAAGAGTGTAACTGTGATTTTAGGTAGAGTACCATAGCTTAACAAGACCATGAGCATGTTTTTCAAACCTCGATAATATTTTATTTTCCACATTACTTAAAACTGACTTTTGTTTAAAATTTAACTTTTATGCCATGTTCAGTTGATATCCTTCAGAAGGCTGTTTTTTTAAAAATGGAAGTAGAGAAGGAGTGGATCTTGGGAAAGAGAGAGGGTTATTAGTGGTGCTGGGTGGAGTGTTGGGAGGGGAGACTGAGTTCAAGGTGTATTTTATGAGAGAAGAATACATTTATTAAAAAGCTAGTGAATGAGCAATACCAACAAGTTCTAGATCATACATATAGTATTATATACTAGAGATGTTTTTTTGTTGATTGTAAAATGTTTGAAAATCTGTAGCTATGATTCGAGAAACTGTGTGAATTAACAGATTCACATGGGTCTGTAGTCCATACATTAAGTCTGTGCTGTCATTGGACTATCTTTATAAATGTATGTTTTTTTATTATTGCTTATGTTGCATTTTAGTCTCCTAAAGTATTTTACTTTTACAATGATAAATAATTGAACTTAATTCATATTTACTCAGTCTATAATATGCTAAATTTTATTCTTGATAAACAAAAAAGGATAATGCTCTGCCTTTGTGTATTTGGGATTGAAATAAGTAATAAACCAATTTTTGAAATCTGATTGTTTTAATGTTATACATCACCCAATTGAAGACAAATAATTTACTGAGAACAACAAAAAATGAATTTTGAAACCCTCATAAGAAATTAATCCAGATTATCTGTACTCTAAATCTTTCTTTTATTCTTTACCTTGAAATTGTAAACAATACATCATTGGGAAGCAATCATAGGTGTTTCAAAGGAAAACACAAAGGGGATAATCTGAAAATTGTGTGGCTGTATATTTCAGGAAGAAGAATTGAGTCATTGTGTGATAATGTGGATATTACATCCACCAGTTTTAATCAGAGTATCAATAATGAGAAGCATTAAAAATACTCTTAGCAATTATAGCCAAATAGGGAACAGAAAGACTATAAGAGCCACAGGAACAGGAAGAGATTTAGAGAGTCCTTCTGCTAGTTAAGTCGGTATCCATGAAGTCTCACCATAGCTGCCTAAACAAGATCTGAAGAAGGATATTCACTAAGAGACATGTTAACATGGAATGGGAATTTCATAGGTCCTTAGAAACAGAAAAATAACTACTGCCTACTAAAAAGTCCAAGTGTAGGAGAAATTGTGTTACATAGACTGTATCTAATACCAACTAGTCAGACTTGAAATCACAGAAGTGTCCTTATACAAATGACATATGTTCTATTTATGGATATGTGTATGTATGTGAGTGTGGGGGTGACTGTATCTGTGCAATCACAATTAAAGACAAAACAATACATGTATTTGAGGGTGGGGTATGTGGAGGAATTGGAAGAAGGAAAGGGAAAGAAATACGATACAACTGTACACTAACATTTCCAGTGAACACTCGTACTGTATTTCATCTTGTTAAAGTTGTTTAACAACATTAATTTCATCTATGACAATACATTTGCCCTTACTGCACCTTATCCCCAGTGGTTGCATGTTCAGAAAATAAAATGGACTGTCTAAAGAGGGAACATTAGGTATTAGAAAATTCAGGAGAAATCTACTAAAACTGAATTTTATGACTAGATCATTAATAACTAAAAAGAATTTTAGTTTCAGAACATAGAGTTGCACATTAAGCCCCATAGTAGAGGAGAGAATCAGTACCATTATGGCCTTATCAGTGATCCCAATGATTTCATTTCCAGTCGGATACAAAATTTTGTAGATGAAAGACAGGTATCATGTTTAAAATATGGTTTATACTTTCCCCATATATCAGTCCTGCTGTGTGAACAAGTTTGCCATGCATCATTAGAGTTAATTACCTGACATGTACTGATATTTTATAAGCTAATAATCAAGAGCTTATGAAAGAAAGTTGCATGTTTGCTTGTATATACCCTGTTAGACATCAAAAACTTTAAAAAAATTATTTCAAATTCTCTTAAGCAAGTTATTGTTCTCTTCTAAGAGACATTTATTCCATATTCCATAAAAAATATAATTTTATTTTAAAAAACTTTCAACAAGTGTCTCATAGTCCAAAAATAATTTTGCCTTATAGTTGGGACCCACATTTTACTCTACACTTTCTGTCTTATTCTATCAGTTACATAACACATGGAAGTCATTTGTCTTAAACATCAGTGCCTTGTTTTCTAAACAAGTAGCACAGTTATTATATAAGGCATGTGTGCAGACATTAAATGAGATAAGCAATATTTATAATTAGAACATTTTTAAAATGGTGAAAAATACCATTACTATTTTCACTCCTTTCTCTATCAGTATCGTTTTAACTTTTGACATATCCACATGTGCAGAATACTATCCAGTTTTCGATCACCATGAGAAAATCATAGCTTCAGAGAGTTTAAACCAAAATAAATGAATCACAAGCAATAAATTCTTATTTTGCCAATTTCCAGTTCCTATATGTTAAGGATAGTTGGAATGCATTTATCTTAACTATATTTATAGTATGACATTTTCTGTTATTCATGTCATCAGGAATGAGATGAATACAACTTGCTGAGTCTTTATTACATTACTTGTGTATATATGATTTCAGGGCTGTCCATTTAGTACAATAAGTTTTAAATGTTTATGCTTATACCCACAGTTACGTATAGGTCTTACTTCTCATGAAAGAATCATCTCTTTTCTACAGAGACCATTCCAGGGAAATGATCAACAAGCAGAGAATAAGTGACTGTGTGGTATCCAGGCCCAGCTGATACATATACTACACAACTCCTTCCCTCATGTTCAGGGATCAGAGCATCATATGGAGCAGAAACATTGTAAAAAACTAGAGGAATAGGAAGGAGGTGTCCCCCAGAGCTCCTAGGGACTAAACCATAAACCAAAGAATACACATGGAAGGACCCATGGCTTCATCTGCATATGTAGCAGGTTGGAGGAGAGCCCTTGGTCCTGTAAAGGCTCATTGGCCCAAAATAGGGAAATGCCAGGGGGTTAGGTGGAAGTGAGTGGGTGGGAGGAGTAGCACCCTCCTAGAAGCAGGGGGGCATGCAATATGGGCTTTGTGGAGAAGAAACTAGGAAGGGGGACAACCAATTTTTAAAAACGAAATATCAGAGAAGATATATCCTGAAGTTTCATCAACTTGGCTTCATAAACCTGGGTTGAGCAAGGAACATGTTAACTATTGTAGGTAGCCAAATAAATAGTCACAATATAAATGTGGTAAGAAATATTGAAATTCCTTCTATTTAAGAGAGAAGAAATGGCCGATGACTGTCAAACATACAGACACTCCCTCTTATATAAAACTATTTATCTGCAGTTTGAGACAGTATGCATTTTAAATTTGGAAAAAACAAATTACCTGTTTTAGACAATGTACTTTACTCTATGTACTCACTAATGCTAATATAGCCCAAACAGTAGCTGCAGTTAAGGCATTTCCCTGAGAAGAATACTAAAGTAGACCCTGCTCCCTCCCGGGTCTGCTCTGTTGGATATTTTCAGGTCTCCAGGTGTGCTTGGAACTCTGCTTTCATTTCCCACTTGACTCTTTTTCACTGATTAGTAGTTACAGAGTTCCAAAGCAAGGTAGCAAAGAGCTGCGTGTTTATATTTTTATTTTCTTGTTTCGGAAGAGCTTCTCAGATGGTGGTAGATAATTGAAACAACTGTTGAAAATGTACTTGGCACTTTTAATTCTTTCTCAACATTTCCAAGTCTGATAAAAATGTTTTGTCTGTTAGAATACTTTCTCCTGGGATCTGACCACTCAGCCTTTGAAAAATGTGCATTCAAAATTTGATCCAATCTACCTATTCACCTAAGTAGTTACCACCTGGAATTTGTTAGACATTCTAAATGATGTGGTCTTGGTAGTTAGCTGATGGTTGTCTTATGATAGAAAGGCCAAGTCTGACGATTGATCAGTTCATGTAGCTGCATGTCTCTGCAGTTCTGCTGGTCCTGGAGGATTCCTGGATAGCTGCTGGTCTTCAGTCTACATTGTACTCATGAAAAGGTTGGATTGAACACTGACTACAGCAGTAGGATAGAAGGTCATTCCAGCAAGAGTGAGGGCTAGCAGCCAAATAATAAAAAATAAACAATAACAACAACAATAAAAATCCCAATAATTCCCTCTTGCATTTTCTTTTATCAGGCTGTCACCAGAAATTTTTGTCAGAACTAATTCTGGATTTTCCCACTTTAAACAATATGATTAAGAAAATTCCTCACAGGTGTGCCCAGTATCTGTGGAACTAGTAAATTCCAGATTTATTCAAATTGACAAACAATATTAGCCATCAGATTATATTAAGAACATTTTAATCAACTTAATCCCTTTTGTTTTGCTTTTATGGGTTGTTTTGCTTCATACATTGATTATGCAACTGTAGAATTTTCTCATTCTATTCTAGTTTTTTTTAATTAAATGATTTTATTCATTTACATTCCAAATGATGCCCCCTCCTCCTGGTCCCTGAATTCTTCACCAAATTCATCCCATCCCCAGTCCCCTTTGATTCGGAGAGGATGTTCCTGTCCACTAATCCCCTCCCCAACCAGCATCCTCCTTCTCTCGAGCATCAAGATTCTACAGGATTTGGCTCATCCTTTCCCACTGAGACCAGACAGGCAGTCCTCTGCTGCATATATGTGTGGGGATGGGGGAGGGGGCGTTCGTCAGTTCCCACAATCCTTCCCCTTACTCTTCCCTAGGGGTCCCTGACCCTTACCCAATGGTTGGCTATAAGAATCTGCATCTGCCTCAGTCAGCTGCTGCTAGAGCCTCTCAGAAAAGAGCCAGACTAGGCTCCTGTCTACAAGCACAACATGGCATCAGTAATAGTGCTTATGTATGAGATAGACCCCAATTTTACAGTCACTGGAAGGCCTTTCCTTCAGTCGCTGACTCATTTTTGTCTCTGCATTTCATTTAGACAGGAACAAATCTGGATCAAAAATTTTGAAGATGGGTGGTTGGCCCCATGCCTCAACTGGGGGCCTTGTGTATCTACTAGATGTAATCTCTTCAGGTTCCATCTCATCACTGTTGGGAATTTCGGCTATAGTCTTCTGCTTTGTGTCCTGGGAGCCTCTCACATCACATCTCTGAGACTTTCTAGACGTTTCCCCTGACCCCCAAGCCCTGCTGCTGCATAATTTCATTCACTCTCCTAGATCTCTGAGCTTCTGTCTTGTCAGCCCCACATATGATCCTTCCCCCTTTTGCCTTTCTCCTTCTGTCTCCCACCCATGTCCCTCCTTCTCTCTGCCTTCAGTAATTATTTTGATTCCCTTTCTAGATGGGATTGAAGTATCCACACTTGGGCTTTCCTTCTTATTAACCTTTCTAATATCTGTGAGTTATATAATGGGTATTCTGTACTTTTTGGCAATATCCACTTATCAATGAGTACATACCATGCATGTTCTTTTGGGTTTGGGTTAACTTACTCAGGCTAATATTTTCTAATTTCACCCATTTGCCTGCAGAATTCATTATGTCTTCACTTTTAATAGTATTTTAATAGTATTCCATTTTAACAGTATTCCATTGTGTAAATGAACCACATTTTCTCTATCCATTCTTCGGTTGAAGGACATCTGGGTTGTTTGCAGCTTCTGACTATTGCAAATAAGGCATGTGTCCTTGTGGTGTGATGGGACATCTTTTGGGTATATGACCAAGATTGGTATAGCATCATCAGATCTTAGTACAAAAGCCTATACTTTACAAAACTGGAAAATTATAAATGAAATGGAGGATTTTCTAGACAAATACCATGTACCAAAGTTAAATCAAGATCAGGTAAACTATCTAAACTTTCCCATAACCTAAGGAAATAGAATCATTACAAACCTCCCAACCAAAAAAAAAAAAAAAAAAAAAAAAAAAAAAAAAAAAAAAAAAAAAAAAGCACCAAATGGTTTTAGTGCAGAATTCTAGCAGACCTTCAAATAAAAGCTACTGCCAATACTCCTTACATTATTCCACAAAACAGCAGAAACACTACCTAATTCTTTTCTAGATTTTTATGTAATTTCTCTTAAACTTTATTTCCTGTTTTAAGATGGAAGATATTAACTTCTATAAATAGTCTTTACCTATTTCAAATTACTTCATATGAAAGTTAAGATATGCCATCTGCCTAAGTATAGAAAGCAACTGGGTTTCCCTGGAAGAGAACCCACTGCGATTCATTTACCTATAGTGAATAATAGGAGACAGGAAAGTCTCTTATTGTTAATAGATCTTCATACATGTAAAATGCCAAAGCCATTACTCCTATATTATTTACCATGTATAACAGTGAAAGTGTGGGAATATACCTATTCCTTTATTTTTTCATCTTGTAAAAATTAATTCAAATCAATATCACACTGGCTGAAGCATTTAGAAAATTCACAATAATTTCTGAAGTAGTTGATGATTAGACATAGAAATATTCTACAATATACTAAATAAGTATAGTGTGATTTAATTTTCATTTCCCAACAGAAAGTCAACCTTTCTATAAAATAAAATAAAATAAAATAAAATAAAATATTATTTTTGAAAAGTAGCTTAGATAACTATTAGCAGAAAATTTAATTTTCTCATCATTTAAAAATCCAAATAAAATCATTCAAAAAGTATTTTTGTTTTCCACATACAAAGTATATCAAAAAGCAGATGCATGATCCTGGAATACTAAATTTTAACTATTATATAAGCTACAAATAGATTAAAATGTTGTAAAGGTATTGGAAAAGAACAAGGGTATTCATAAAAGAATTTGGCTACTTCTCTTTGATGATGACCAACATAATTCCTTATTTCATTGTAAATCTTGTCCCTATGTCCACATTGAAGTATAGCTGCTGCTCATCAAAGAAGCCTCTATTTATAGTAAATAGAGACCATCACAGAAAACCATAACTGGACTCAATGAAGAAACCAACAGATAGATCTTGGAGAGCTCAGTCTCAATAGACACATCTACATTACAGCTACTGTATCTGTGGCTCGGTGAACATCATTGAAGAGGCAACAGAAAGATTGTAAGGGTCAGTATGCAACTGTCTCTTGTAGAAAGAGCATTATAATAATAATAATAATAATAATAATAATAATAATAATAATGAATAATAATAATAATGTCAATGGACAGGCTCATGTGGAAAGGGAAATTTTTCAGGGTTTCACTACTAGACAAAGAACTGTAAGAAACTAATTACCACTGGGAACAGGAGAATTTGTCCTGCCTGAGACAAGCTCCCTTATTGTTTACTCAGTGAAGTGTGGTGATCTGTGAAACCACACACACACACACACAAGCAAACAAAAAATGTGCTCAGAAGGATACCAGAGCATATATAACAAAGTTTTCTATACAAGCACACATCTTAAATATACAGACACAAATGGACAGCCACAGAATGCTTCTCAATGGTATTGTGTGTTCTTTTATTATTCAGAGCTTCTCAAATTCACCTAATAAAAATTATTTCTATTTTTCTTTTTACTACCTTGAGCCTAATTGTACAATTTATTCCGACAGTCCCTCCTTTAATTATAATTTTGTTTTTTCATCCATCTTGAAATCTACATAGAAAAGTTGAATACAAAATGCAGACTTTAGAGTTGTATCTAATAATTTTTTGTAATAAATGAAATAGCTTGGAAGCCAAATAACATAAAATTCGCAAAGAACATTGAGTTGAAAAATAGGAAACCTCATTAGAGGTAACACTAATCTATTTACCATCTGGTGATAGATCACTGTTCTCTTTCCCTGAACTGGTAAATAAATTTTGATTTGTTGCTGTTTCTCTTCCCAGTCAAATCAAATTTCTATTCTCTTGAGCTGTAAATGTTCAACATTAAAAAACGGTTAGGGAATTTTATAAAAGAACTAATTTTCAAGTTTCAATGGCTTATAAATATGAGCAGTAAAAGTAAACAGGAAAAATCAGAAATTCTATCTTGCTGAGATTACTTAATATCTCTGAGGTTTCTTTGATTATATTCCATGCTTTGCAAACTAAATGGACTATTTAATCTCTTCTTTTTATTTGCCATATGTCATTCAAATTTTCTTCTTAATTGTTAGACATGGTGAATAACAAAAGTTCTTCAAATGTCATACCAACCTTCAGAGGAACACTGTGCAATTTCACAAATTAAAATATTAAGTTACTTGAGACTGTGAAATGTAACATGATATAGAAATAAACAACACGTATTCCAAATAAATAACTATTGTACCTATACCTTACACATGTAAGTAGTATTATTAATTTAATTAAATACATTACTCAAGGCATATGATTTTGGCAAACAGTATGCATGAAAATATTAATTTATCACTAATTCAATATCTGGATAACTCATTGCAAAGCTACATTGGTCATGGTTGTTAAACAATTTCTTAACCTTCATCTTACATTAAGTTTCATTGACTTTTCTTGTGTCTTCACTAAGTCTTTGTTGTTGACTACATTTCCCAAAATTTATATAGTAAAGCCACCAACCAAAATATACATGTATTTTGGGGGAGAGAGGTCCTCACAAGAAGTACTATAGTTCAGATCAGTTGAAGTAAAACTTAAAGGCTGTAATCCAATTAGATTGAATTCTTCAAAGAAAAAATCACTACAGGCCTAGCTCATTTTTTCTTGCTCTGGAGTATATAAATGTAAAGACCGTAGAAGGCAGTCATGTAAAAATAAGGCAGAAAGTTCATTCCAGGAAATTACATCTGTAAGCAACCTGATTATGAACTCTTCTCCAGAACTCTGACAAATACATTTCTGCTTAAGTTGCCCAGTCTGTGGCATTTTCTTAATGTAGCCCAGATAGAGGAGTCTGTGAGGTAATGAAAACACTGGAGATAATTAAGTTGTGGGGAAAAACACACATACAAAAAAACATGTTTTTCTCTTTTGGTATAAGACTAAGCCAACTAAAATTTCTAAGCTAGAGCATGTGCATAGAAAACTTGATGAAACTTATTAGGGCAAACTGCTGAGAATGGATTCAGGCTCCAGCAGCTCCATTTGAGTCTCTCGGTTACTTCTGTACAGTATACAAAACACCTGCACCTTTTCTCCTTGGCATATGCTTGTTCCCGCTCCACTTCCCTTCTCTGGCAATACAATGCTGTTTTCAAGAGAGCAGCCCTGTATCTCCTGTACCTGTTCAGACTTGCATTATAAATCACTCTCTGAGTCTCTGGGCTTCACAGTCAGCGGTGTCACTGTGTGGTTGACATCTAATGTTTGATCATGTTACTGCATTATCAATCCCTTGGGAAGACCAGAAACCCTTTGCACAAAGACTCACTTTGACTACTACAACACTGTCCAAAAGAGTTTATATACCTTCCACCTCTGCCATTCTAATGCAGACATTCTTATACTAGCCCTTGCACTAAACATTTCACAGAAGGTCCTTCACAAAGCAGCAATGTCCTTATAAGTTTCAGTTTCACTGTTATACTGAGGATCAGTTTAAATTTTTTACTAAGAAAATTCTTACACATTTATCATTCACAACATGATATTTTGGAATACTCATAAGTTGTGGACAGGAAAAATGAGCTAATTAATATAATTATTATATAGTACATACTTTGTGTTATGAACACTTAAAATAATTCTATTAGCAATTTTCAAATACAAAATTAATTATTCATAGCTATGCTTGCCATATTATGCAATAGAACTCTTGAAATTTTCTACCAATGAGAAATTGGTTTCTTTTTCCTTTTATGACAATTCTCTAGCTCCTCTCCAGTGAGAATCAGAAGATTCACTATGCTTTCTTATACTGTATTCTGTAAGTGTGGGGTGACAGTGGTCTCTAAGCTCATAAGGATCAAAAACATTTGGAAATTCATTAGGAATCCAAATTTGTGGATCCTGCCTAGATTTTCTAATTCCATTCCATTGTGTGGAGCATGACACCTTGTTTTGTTTTTTGTTTTTGTTTCTGTTTTCATTTTTTTATTATTTTATCTATTTACATTCCAGTCATTGCTCCCTTTGGTCCTCCTCCCAGAGTTCCATATCTCATTCCTTCTCCCTTTGCCTCTGTGAAGGTGTTTCCCTACACACACACACACACACACACACACACACACACACACACACATTCACACAGAGAGAGAGAGAGAGAGAGAGAGAGAGAGAGAGAGAGAGAGAGAGAAATTCCAGGCCTCTTCCTTCCCTGAGGCCTCAAGTCTCTCAAGGATTAAGCACATCTTTTCCCACTGAGGCCAGACCAGGCAGACCTCTGTTATATTTGTTCCAGGAACCTCAGATTGGCCCATGTATGCTCCTGTTCAGTGGCTCAGTCTCTGGAAGCTCCCTTCGGTCTTGGTAAGTTGAGACTGCTGTCATTCCTATGGGGTCCCTCTCCCCTTCAGTTTTTATTTCTTGTTTATGAAGTATATTTTAAATTATTTTATTTATTTACATCCTAAATGTTGCCCTTCCTCCCAGTACCCTCTCACAGAATTCTTCACCCTATCCCTCTTCCCCTTTGTCTCTGAAAGGGTGCTCCCACCCACTCCCTACATCCCCCATCTCTGACACATCAAGTCTACAGGATTAGGCACATCTTCTCCCACTGAGGCCAAACAAGGCAGTCCTATGCTACATATGTGCCTGGGGCTTCGGACGAGCCCATGTATGTTCTTCGGTTGGTGCTTAGTCTGTGGGAACGCCCCCCGGGTGGTTCCATGTTACTTGACACTGTTGGTCTTCCTATGGGGTGGCCATTTCCCTTCACCTCTTTCAATCCTTCCCCTAGCTCTTCTGTAGGTAGTTGTCCCAGACGTCAGTCCAAAGTTTGACTCTAAGTATCTGCATCTGTCTCAGTTATCTGCTGGTCTAATCTCTCAGAGAACAGCCATGCAAAGCTCAGCTTTTTAATCCTTACCCTAACTCAACCTTAGGGCTCCAAGACTTCAGTTCAATGATTGGGTGTAAATATCGGCTTCTGTCTCAGTCAGCTGCTGTTAGGGACTTTTAGAGGCCTGCCATGCCAGGCTCCCTTCTGTAAGCACATCATAGCTTTGGTAATAGTTCAGGCCTTAGTGCCCTCCCATGAGATGGATCCCAAATTGGGCCGGTTGTTGGACCACCTTTCCTTCATTCTCTTCTCCATTTTTGTCCCTGAAGGTCTTTTAGACAGGAACAGTTCTGGGACAGAAATTTTGACTGTGAGGTAGTAAGTAACCCTGTTCCTCCACTTGAGGCCTTTTCTATCTACTGGAGGCTGACTCTATTTATTGGTGTTCCCTCTCCCCGGTGTTGGGCATCTGGGCTAAGGCACTGAGTCTTTAGAGTCTCTCAACTCCTGGGTCTCTGGTATTTTCTAGAAAAACATCCCAACTCCACACCCCCATGTTGCTTATCTCCATACATCCTCTTGGCCCTCTGGGCTTCTCTTCTGCCCCCAATACCTGATCCTTTTCCTTTTACCTCTCCCCATTCCCTCTTCCACCTAAGTCCCTCCCTCCCTCCACCTCTGGTGATTATTTCCTTCGCCCTTCTAAGTGGAATTGAAACATCCTCACTTGATCCTTTTTCTTTCTTATATTTCTTATATTCTGTGGTTGTATTGTAGGTAATCTGTACTTCTTGGGTAATACCACAGATCAGTGTACATACCATGCATGTCCTTCTGAGTCTGAGTTACCTTACTCAGGATATTTTCTAGTTCCATTGATTTGCCTGCACAATTCATGATATCTTCATTTTTAATAGCTGAATAGTAAGTATTCCATTGTGTAAACAAACCACATTTTCTGTATCCATTCTTCCTTTGAGAGATATCTGAAGTTGTGTACAGCTTCTGGCTATTACAAATAGGGTTGCTATGAAAATGGTGAAGAATGTGTCCTTGTGATATGGTATGGCATCTTTTGGGTATATGACCAAGAAAGGTATAGCTAGGTCTTCAGGCAGAACTGTTTCAAGTTTTCTGAGGAACCAATATATTGATTTCCAGAGTGGTTGTACCAGCTTGCAATTCAACCAGCAATGGAGGACTGTTTCTTTTTCTCCATTTCCCTGCCAGCACATGACACCTGAGTTTTTGATCTTAGCCTTTCTGATTGGTGTGAAGTGGAATCTTAGGGTCCTTTTAATTTGCATTTCTCTGATGACTAAGGACTTTGAATATTTCTTTAAGTGCTTCAAGATTCTGCTGTTGTGAATTAGCTCTGTACCCAATTTTTTAATTGGGTATTTGGTTTTTTGTAAGTTAACTTCTTGAGTTCTATATATATTTTGAGTATTAGTCCTCTTACAGATATAGAGTTAGTGAAGATATATTTTCCCAATCTGTAGGTTGTCAATTTGTCCTATTGATGGTACCTTTTGTGCTACAGAAGCTTTTCAGTTTCTTGTGGTCCCATTTATTGATTGTTGATCTTAGAGCCTGAGCCATTGGTGTTCTGTTCAGGAAATTTCTCCTGGTGCCAATGAGTTTGAGGCTCTTTTCCATTTTCTCTTCTATTACATTCAGTGTATTTGGTTTTATGTTGACATCCTTGATCCACTTGGACTTGAGCTTTGTGCAGGATAATAATATAGATCTACTTAATTCAAACAAATCAGTTAGCCTTTCTTTACACAAATGATCAGAGAAAGAAATTAAGGAAACAACATCCTTCACAATAGCTACAAATAGTATAAAATAACTTCGTGTATCTGTAACTAAGCAAGTGAAAGATCTGTATGACAAGAACTTCAAATCCCTGATAAAAAGAAGTTGAAGAAGACCTCAGAAGATGGAAAGATCTTCCATGCTTGTGGATTGGTAGGATTAACATAGTGAAAATGGCCATCTTACCAAAAACAATCTATAGATTCATTACAATACCCATCAAAATTACAACACAATTCTTCACAGACATGGAGAGAGTAATGCTCGTCTTCATATGGAAAGACAAAAACCCAGGATAGTCCAAACAATTCTCAACAAAAAAAGAACTTCTGGGGAAATCACTATCACTGACCTGAGACTGTACTACAAAGCAATAGTGATAAAAACTTCATACAATTGATACAAATTCAGACAGTGCAATCATTGGAAGACCTAGAAGTAAACCCACAAACCTATAGACACTTGTTTTTTGACAAAGAAGCCAAAAACAGACAGAGGAATAAAGAAAGCATCTTATTAATGGTGCTGTTTTAATGGTGGTCTGTATGTAGGAGACTGACACTTTGTTTTAACCTTTACTCTGAGCATTCTGAATCCACAGTGGAATCTAAAAACCACTTATGTGCTATAATAACACAAGATGAGGACTATCTCCAACTACTCCAGTCAAGGATTCTGACAGTTAATCTGCATTGTCAACTTGAACGGATACATTCACACCCAAGAAACATACCTGTCACATACATGGATTTGAGGGTCTTTTCATATAACTTCCAAGGAAGAAATCCTGAACCTGTGTGAGGTTAAATCACCCCACAGACTGGGTTTCCAAATAAGATTAAAGAAGAGATGGAGTAGAGTAACAACATTAATCTTTACTGTCTGACTACAGATATAATATGACCACCAGCCTCATACTCCTACCAACAACTTGTCAGGATATTAAATACTGAGCTTAAAATTGTAAGTGAGTTTTAAAGTTGCTTTTGTTTACATTTCAAATGTAAATAAAGTATGAAAAATAATAAATAAAAAGTTGCTTTTGTTAGGTTTCTGTCTCCATAATGAGAAATATACCAATAGATTAAAAAAAAATGGTGTTAAGAATTGAGCTCTTCTGATAATATTGACTATGTCATTAATAGGTTTTGGAATTTTTGGAAAGGAAAGTTGAAATTTTAGTTAAGCACTAGAGAATATAAAGTATATTTAAGAGAGATAAATAGGCTGTTCTAGTAAGAGTATGAGGGATGAGAATGCTGACAAAAATGTAGAGAACAGAGATCTATCTCCCTAGGTTTTAGAGGAAAACAAGAATTCGATTGATAGCAAGGCTAGCAGCTATTCATGATAAATTCCGGATCAGAGGAACCTAACTATATTTTACCCAACTTGGGCGAGGCTGAGTTCAAATGTAATGAAAATTTTGTTTAGTAGAAGAAATGTTCAATAAAACAATATTCAGGCTGTTTTGTGGTTGCTGCTCACTCCTCTGATCCAGGTCTATATTAAGAAAGAACAGCAAGTAGAGCAGATAAATGTGAAAAGTGAGCAAATTAGCAAGAATAGCAGTGGACTACTTTACAGTTGTGGACAAGGAGGTGCAAATGCACCTAGAGCAGCACTGTTAGAAAGAAACACAGCATTTTCTCCATGCTATTGTATTTTGTAAAAATGTGACAATTTAATAATTTTAGAGGACTTCAGTTTAAGAGACAGCCCTGTGTCATAGGAAAGACCTTTCAATACTGCTGAAGTTCTTTAAACTTTGAAATATTGGAGAGGAGTACAAAATAAATTTTGCAACGAGAGAACAACAAGAAATTTTAGAAACATGCCTACAACATTCATTTTCAATATACATGTTGTGGAATAGCTAGATAACTCAATAGGTAAGGGTACTTTTCATCTGGTCTGACAACATGAAATTGATTCCTGTGGTGGTATATAAACAAGCCCTTTCTTCCCAAAAGTAACTTGGTTTGTGCTGCTTTTTTAATAACAGCAATAGTAACTATAACTAAGACAGAATGTACACTTGATACTGCTTGGGTGATTAAGAATCGAGACCAGCTAGCCTATACACCTACTATAAAACCAATTATTACAGTTCAAAAAAAATTTTAAATGATAGTAAAATCTTAATGATATTCTGCCTTAATAGATCTTAATCTTAATAGATCGGTGCCTTACCCATCCATCATCAGAGAAACCTCCTTCTGTAGCATATGGGAACAGATACAGAGACCCAAAGAAAGAAAATATACACAGAATAAACAACTTGGAGCACTCAGCCCCAAATGAGAAGTTGCCAACAAATTCTTCCCCTCATGGCTACAGAAGAAGCAGTAGAAAGAGTATAAAAAGATCCCAGGACAACAACGCCTTCTAAATCAACCATGATACACATATGAACTCACAGAGTCTCAAGCAGCATGGGGAAACAGACTACTTTTTTCTCAGTTAATCAACTTACTCATTTGACATTCCATTGCTTCTTCCCCCTTTCTGACAGAGCCCCTCCCTCCTCCACTTCTCCTCTGAGAAGGTGGGTGACTCCCAGTATCAATTATCAATAAACTACTGTTAATGATAGGCTTCATGCCTACCAGAAGATGGCCAACAGAAAGTGTACTCAAGGACATGATTAGAGGGTATTTTTGTGTTTGGTTTTTGGTTTGCTTTGTTTTGCCTCATAATATTGTGTTAGCTTCTTTTAACTCCTACATTTATAGTTATTCTAATATATATTTTTACACTCTTTATACCCTACAGGTTATTTACACATATATTATATAAGTACATATATAATATATATTACATATGTGTGTGTGTGTTTGTGCACATGTGTGTTTATATGTGTATGTGTACAAGATTCCTGAATGTGTTAACAAGTAGGTTTCTATGTTGTACCTTTTCGTGGGCTCTTTTTTTCTCTCTAAATTTTTTTTTTTTGCTCTATTGTGATGTATTAGTTTTTCTTATCTTTTCTTATAATTAATTTAATTTTTATCACTTAGAAGCTAGTTTATTTTCTAGTCAGAAACAGAAAGGGAATGGATCTGAATGGGGGGTATACATGGAGGGAAGAGCAAAATAAAAAAAAATATTATGTAAGAACAAAAGCTATTTTGAATAAAAGAAAAAAGTAAATGAGTAAATATATGAATATACAAATAAATATGAAAAATATTTAAAGTAGTATGCTTGTGAATCTCTTTGACAGAAGATGAAGTTGTGATGGTAATCCTTTAAACTTCGAAAAGTTCATACATGTTCAATAATCACATGGTATACTATGAATACACATAAATTTTTATTTTTTTCATTATAAAATTAATTTTAAATTAATAAAGGAAAAATTGAATATTTCTTCCATAGAGGAACAAATGCTTAAGGAAGCAGATACATTTAATCTGATTTAAATATTACTCAATATATTGATGTCTTGGAATACATGCTATCCATAATATGTCAAAAATTTGATTTCATGAATCATATAACCAAAAATTTTATTTAAAAAAAAAAAAACAACCCTTGTAAAGGCTATACTAGATGTGGGAATGCTGTATCTTCAGAAATATGGTTGTTGATAATATAATAGTTATTATTGTAAATCCTATAGTTTTCTCTAAATCTAGCATATCTTTCTTACAGGCATTGTCATTAATCCCTGGATTGTTAGCATGCCCTGAAAGGGCTAAGAAGAATGATGTCCTCAGATGATGATCTTTCTACATTGCAAGGTCTAAAGAATGTGGTGCTCCCCTTTGTTGTCCTCCAAAATTCCAGAGTGTATTTCTGTTTGACCTTTCAAGGAAAGCACATCTCAATTCAAAACTAGTTCTTTCATGTTCCATCATTGTGGCCTTAGGCATATAATTTCAAACTTCACTGTGCCAACAACTATTTATAAATGAATTGTAATAATCATGTCATTCCATAATAGTTCTTAAGCAAATTTCCACAGGTTTCTGCTTGTTTTTTATTTCATAATTTTTTGTTTGTTTGTTTTGGTTATATTTTGATTTAGATTTTTGTCATTCTATCATTTGTTTTTTTCATTTTAAGATTTAGATTGAATTTGTTTGGAAGACTTAGAAACATGGGGCAGGCCATCTTATTTTAAAGAACATTAGTTCATTCACCTTTATAGACAATGGAGATATCAAAATGCTTGCAGTCTGCCACATATCATTGATATGATGGTGGTAGCATGAACAAAATAAAAAAAGACTATCATTATTACTGTTAACATATACTCTTCAGACAAAATTAGAGAAGTCACACTCTTGCAATAACTGGAAACTACTCAGGTATGGCAGGTTAGAAATGGTTAAATTTAGTGTAGTTCTATTGCACACAGTTTAAAGACTCACTATTGGGATCCTAAATGTGAAGCTGATTTTTAAATAATAATTTGCATAAGCTAATACATAAGGGATGGCAATATAATATGTGTCTTTGTAATAAGCAGTGAGGACAGAGAAATGAGTAACTCATTCAAGTGCCTTTCCATAAAGTTTAATGCTGCTTTAGTCATTGGTCAAAATCAATTCCATACTAGAAAATAGTTCCCTGCAATTCAAATAATATTGCTCAACTAGCTTAATTTTAAATCCATTTCTAAGATAGAGCCATTAATACTGAAATAGTAGTTGAAAGTATGTATAATGCAAGAGGGAAAAGAGGATTTGCATGCTTGGACGCATTTATTGTCCTTAACTAGTAAAATACACTACTATTACTACTACCACCACCACCACCACCACCACCCCCACAACCACCACCACCACCATCACCACCACCACCACCCCCACAACCACCACCACCACCACCCCCCCCACCACCACCACCACCACCCCCACCACCACCACCACCACCACCACCACCACCACCCCCACCACCACCACCACCACCACCACCACCACCACCACCACCACCACCACCACTGCTACTACAATAAATATTTGTGGTGACCTATGAGGTTTCATTGGTGATTGTCTGAAAGGCTGATGTGAGAAGAATTCTTAAGACTGTATTTATGTGTAGTGAAATTGTGATGCTATAAACTAATGAAGTCTTATCTGAGTGTGAAAAAATATGAGCTATTTATGTGTCAGGATTTTCTGTCATTGATTTGGACACAAATGGAGCAATTATCATATTTTTGATTATCAAGAAAAAGGGGTCAGAAAGCAAACTTGGCTTAGCCAGCCCCTCCCATCATCCAAGGATTTATAGCTATTCTGTTATAATTAGGGCACTGCAATGATCAAAGGAAACAAAGACAAATGAAAGTATCTTTTGGGTTGCCTCCTGAATTGTTTTAAATTATGAACAGCCTAAGGGCCATGAAGGAATTAAATAGTGAATAGAAGTTCATTATATCAACTTGTACTTTTAACAATAATCAGAGGAATAAACATTGCAAATACAGAGGAAAGAAAGGCAATGTTGGGACATAGATGTGATTCAGCTGCCATTGTTAAAAACAAAAAATAAGTTAAAGATATTACATTAACCCAGTTTAGGTCACATGAGGCAAATAAGAGGAAGTGAACAAAAAGTCCCTGATAGGGAGCTAAATAGACACATTTGACATAATATCACTTTTCTGAGAAATTCTGCTTAGCTTACTGCATACATACATTCCCACCCTATCCTATAGGGTGTAAATCCTATCCTATAGGGGTAAAATGATTAAGATTATCCCAGGTCAGAGATTACTTAGAGGTTAGGAGCTCTTGTTGCTCTTGAGAAGGACTGAACTACTAATTAAGTATAACTTTCACTCCAGAGCACTGCTCTCTTCTGGTTTCTGAAGCCATCTGCTCTTAAATGAGCACAAGCACACACATACACACACACAAACACACATGTATGCACATACACAAGCACACACAGGCACATACAAAAATATATATTTTAAAGTAATTCTTCTAAAAAGTATTCAAGAATATGTTAATCCAATTAAAGTAATGTTGTTTTAACATATTTTAATTAAAATATAAGTACTTTACTCTTCTCTTTTATTTGTTCAGTCTCCCAATTGTCCTTCATCCTTCCTTCACTACCAAATTGATGGTTTCTGTTTGATTATTATTGTTACACAAACACACACACACACACACGGAGTTTACCATCCTTCCTTGCCCCTCTCCCCACAAAAAAACCCACAAAATAACATATTGTAATAGAAAACAGGATCCATTCTTCTGAATCCAAGGGACACACATTAACATCAAGGAAAGCTATTACCATAGAGTAAAAGTATGGAACAAGATATTCCATGAAAATGGACACAAGAAACAAGACATTTTAATATCTGACAAAGTAGACATCAAACCAAAAATAATCTGAAGAGATTTAAAACAGCATACTACATACTCATCAAAAGAAACATCCAACCAGAAGGTGCTTCAATCTTTAAAAGCTATACACCAAATACAATGGCATCCAAGTTCACTAAAGAAACATTACTACTGCCAAAATCCACCTTATGTTTTTGAGATGGAGCCTTTCCTTGTACCTGGAGATCATTATTTCAAGTAGACTAACTGGTCATTCATTTTAGGGAACCTATCTGTTCCTTCTGTCCCTCCCTGGAGTGGTGTTATAAACACCCTGCCACAGTGGTTGTTTCATGGTTCTGGAGATAAGAACTTAGGTCTTAGCCTTGACAAGAACTTTATCCACTGAACTGTTTTCCCAGCTGAAAACTCTTTTGCTTTGTTTGTTTCTGTTTTTTGTTTGTTGGTTGGTTGGTTGGTTGGTTTTTATGAATCCAAGAAACATTAGCACTTTGAAATCACTTCAATATTTAGCTTCAGTTTCCTGATTAAAACAAATGTTGCCAGTTTGAACACAGTGATAATCTCTGAGTCATCAGTGATGCTCTGGTGTCACATTAAAGAAAGAAATCAAACCTCTTCCCCTTTGGTGTCAATTTACCAAGAATGAGACCAAATTTAAATTCTGCTTCACACTCGTGTCTTCTCTCTCTCTCTCTCTTTCTCTCTCTCTCTCTCTCTCTCTCTCTCTCTCTCTCTCTCTCTCTCTCTCTCTCTCACACACACACACACACACACAAGTGTGTTGTGCCATCTCTCCTCTCTCTTTCTGTTGTATGAGCATAAGTCTGTATCTGCCTGAAGGCTGTCTTCTTGACCCTTCCCTGTGTCTGTGTCTAGGTTTGTCTGTGTATAACTGATCCTAATAAAAGTTTATTTTCTCTCTCTTATTGAACAACATGGAAAGTATTACACTTGGAAAGGAAGGAAGGGTACTTTTCAGAATCTCTAACAGTTTTCAAAGAGATTTAGTCACTGATTTCAGATATCCCAAACTGACCCAATAACAGATAAACAGCACCATAATCATCATTTTATCAACTAATATCTATCTATCTATCTATCTATCTATCTCTATCTCATCTATCTCTATCTATCCCTCTATACATATTATATAAGATAATAATTTGATAGAGTATTATAATGTTCCATTTTCATTTTTAATTCCTATGGATTTTTAAGAACAACCACTTGCAATACACTTTCATAAAAGGTATGTCTCTTTTCTACACATTTGTTTCTGTTATTATACTTAGCCAGCTTAGGAAAAATTATGTAATTTTTGTACACTTAAATGATTAAACATAGATCTAACTAATGAAAGGAATAACCAAAGATAGATGAACTTTTTACGGTTTCTGTGTTTTTCTTTTACCTGGAAAAGCTCCTATGACTTTATTAGTCCTGATAATAACAATTACAGATCAATTTCATAATTGAAGACAAGAGCTGAATTGGCTAAATATAAAAGAGATGCATCCTTAGATAAATATTTAGAAAGGCATTTTCCCCTGTAGATATACTAACTAAAGTTAATATTGTCATTGCAATTTGGGAGTTAATGTTTTTTTAATAGCTGACACTTCCATTTCTTTGTTTAAAATGATTGTCAGAATGAAGCTCATAATATAAAATGTCTGGAAATAAAGACCATTTTCCATGTCCTCCAACTGTATTATGAGAGAAGTATTACTTTTGTTTCCTTGTGCTCAGCTATCAAAAAAAGAGATTAGTGCAAAATGAAATATAAAGTACCCAGACTTCTAACAATCACATCTCCATTCTGGCAAATATGGTAAATGTGCTTTTATCTCTCCATGAGATGTTTTACTAGAATAAAAATGTGCAATGAAATGTTTCCTTACTAGGACTAATATCTATCCTTTCGACTTTCCCTACCCCAAAGGGCACAGTTAAGATCCTGAGTCCGTTCAGCTTCACAACACCTTCTTAATCATCTCACCATCCATAGCCATGCGATCCGTTACTCAGGCTTGCCACATTCATGCAAGCATGAGTGAAGCTGTTCCCTGGTGTGCATTTTAGGATTCTTCTACAATATCACACAGTAAGAGAATAGTAAAGTTTTAAGTATCTATAGGCTATTAATTCATCATTTATTTATTATTTTGTATATTCTGGCAAGCAAGGCCAATGAATAAACATATAGCAGATCACAGTTTTCATCAAGTATTTTATAATTAGTTGCTAGGTTGTGACATTGATCCTTAGTTGCTGCAGACTTTCTACTTTGATTGAAAGACTTTTAACCCACACGCACAAAGACACACACACACACACACACAGAGAGAGAGAGAGAGAGAGAGAGAGAGAGAGAGAGAGAGAGAGAAACAATTCTGTCCCTGGCTTCACAGATGCAAATAATGAAGACCATTATAGTCTTAGTGTTTGTGTGCTTGTTGGTATTAATCAATAAAAAATTTATTTTTGTGTTGTTTATTTAGTTCTGGCATCGCTATTTATAAGGATAGATAAATGAAAACAAAGATGGACTTCTTATGTTGTTTTGCTGCTTCTTTATCTGGTAAACACTAATGGTTTTCTTATCTCTATTATAAACTTAAATGCCAACTCTAAAATTGTAGGGAGTCACCAAGTCCTACATAATAAAAGTTCAGATAAAGAGGAATGATAGCTTGTGGTTTCTTCAAATTCTGGGAAGACCTACAGAGTTCAGAGAATACATCTAAATATGAAACAGTTTAAATGTTTAGAATCTTGAAAGAAAATTAATTTGATTAATATGTTTCTGCAGTGTATCTGAAAGCTTTACTTGTAGCAATATGCAGAAGATTTAAAATGCTGCGTGGGTGTCATAGGGTTTTTATTGCTGTGAGGAGACACCATGATCAAGGCAACCATTAAAAAGAACAACATTTAATAGGAGTTGGGTTACAGGTTCAGAGATTCAGTCAGTTATCACCAAGCTGGGAAGCATGGCAGAGTCTAGACCAGCATGGTGCTGGAGGAGCTGAGGATCCAACATCTTGTTCCAAAGGTAAACAGAAGACTGTTTCCCAGGTGGCTAGGAGGAGGTTCTCAAAGCCCACCCCCACAGTGACACACTTCCTCCAACAAGGCCACACCTCCTAATAGTTTCACTCCCTGGGCCAATCATATTAAAACTACAATAGTGGGTATATGATTTTCTTACAATGTGCATTCTTTGCAAAGAGAGACAGTAGAACATGCTTCTTTTGTCTATAAAAAAAAGTTCAATACCTCTATGAGGCTCAGGAACATTGCATAAGATGGGACAGAAAGAAAGACAACGAGGTTGGAAAAATGGGCCGTCAAAAAGATGTCTTCTAGACCAAACATGGACATTGCTCTCATGAAGTCACAGTAGGTATGGTATCTGCATGAAATGTAAAGAAGATTGGACCCATCAACTTTTCATTGTGGATTAAGTAGGTGAACCTGAGATTCCAGCCTCTCTGTTGGGATTATTGGAAAATAATGGTTGTTGGAAGAAAAAGTGACATTTTCTTCAGTGGTATAGCAACAGATAAACTAGCATTGCTTCAGTAAATATACTTTTTTACATATGAAGGAAAAGGCAAAATTTCTTATTAAATTCAGTACACCAGAAAAACAAAACTTATGTGAAATTAGGTAGGAGACTCACCGTGAAGAAAGGTTTTACTGGGGAAAGAGAAATGAGTGAGAGGTTGAGAACCTAAAAGTTATATAGATATATGAAACTTTGAAAACGTATTTTTAAGTTTGTTTTAAAATTATCATGCTTTACTGCATCTTAGTCTTGGTTTCATAGTTGGCATACATTGTTTAATACATCTATGTATTTTTATATTTAATTTTCTTTATGGACAATTTTCTATTTTATGTTTTGGTTCAACATATGTTTTATAAGGAATTAAAATGCATTAAATGGAGTGTTCTTGGCAATGACATTTGAGAAATTTTTTTCTTTTGCTTTTGCCTTTCCTTGTGAGAGTAAACAAAATAAAACATAAATAGTCATTCCTAATTGATTCAGATGTTTCTAATGAAATCACTTCATCTTGAAACAGTCAGGACATATTGTGATCAAGATAAATCTGCCATCTTTTCTCCAGCACAAGCTCAGAGTACAGAGAACAGCTTCCAAATTAGCCATAGCTGAGACCAGCCATTTAGTATTCATTTTGTCCCAGAATGTAGATTTAGGGAGTGGTAATTGTCTAGAATGAATATTGAGGTTTTGGTCACAAGACAGTGTCTTAGGTTCCCTGTTGCTTTGATAAAATACACTGGACAAAAGTAACTTAAGAAAGAAAAGACTCATTTTGGATCACAGTCCAAGTGAGAATTGTATTATGGCAAGAATCTCCAAGTTCAAATGAAGACATTATTTCAAGGGTATGCATAGCTAATTAATTTGGAACCAGTCTAAGAAAACAAATAAGTCTATTAGAGTTAAACAATACTGTATTTTTTACTGTTTGGTTTTCTACCTGAATGTAGTTATTTAAATTAAATTTATTTAATCAAAGTTAAACAAAACAATGTCTTAATTCCTTAGATAAACATTTTCAATCTTCCTGTATTATTAGCAGATATATTCTGGCTCTCCCTTAGTTACACATTATCATTGACAGTAGATAATTATACAAAACATGTGGTCCTGGAAAAGCCAGCATACGACAGGAAATAGGAAAAATGGAGAAGTGGGTTATTACTGGAATTGATATGATTTTGTCTTAACCTATGTAAGTATTTCTGTTCTTTTCACTAGAATAAATAATATAATAGTTGAACTGAGCATATATTTTGTATTATAATGTTGAAGTGCTTTAAGAGCTTAAAATCACAGTCTTAGTAGTGACCAACAAAAATCCTATTATGAGACATGGATAATGATGTCAGGCACACAGGGCTCCTGTATGGAGAATATGAAACCAATGAATGAAAAGCTCTTAGCTTTGCTGATTCTGTATCTTGAATGGAACATCAGTAAATGACAGCCACTTTGCTACTTTATGGACATTTGGTAAAATTACACTCATGAAGATAATGTAAATGAATTATGAGAACCATTTGCAAAATAAAGTCAAACCAAAGGTTACAAATGAAATTCTGGGCATCTCCAAAGATTTATGTGTAGAATTACCATGTTAGTAGTAATTATTCTTCTAAATGTGTATTGCAGAACCTATGATTTAAAAATAAGATCAAATAGGAAGATAGGAGATAGAGGTGAAGGGAAAGAAAAGGAGAGGAAGGAAAAATTCTGTCTACAATAATTGTGAAAGCAGAAACAATGCAAATGTATGTCACTAGATGCTCATACAATTATGAGACATACAAACTATGGCTTTTTTTTTTTTTTTTAAGAAAAAGAAATGAAGTTCTGTTCTTTGGTACAGTATATAAACTGACAAAACATTATGTCACTTGAAAGAATCTGAACTGAGTACACAGGTAATTTTAAAACATATAACTTTTTTTAAGAACAAGAACGCACACTGTCTTGAAAAACCAAAAATAAAAAGAACAAGAATGTAATGTATAAAATTTATAATTGAGCTTTGTATTATGCAATCTCCAAATTTCAGGGTTTTTTTCTCCACTCGGTAGGGGGAGGGGAGGTTGTATCACAAATAACATACATGGACACACTAGGAATATGAGTAGGAGTACAGAAAGCTGGGAACTTGGTGAGGACTCAGCATGATGCTCAAACAAAAAGAGTCAGCCATGACAAGTATGAGGATGTCACAGCACTTCCAGCAGGACTTGGAGAGATAAGACAGTGTTATCCACTGATATAAGTAACTGTTCCAGTCGCCCATGAACACATTATTGGAAATGATATATTTTGTCATGTCAACAATTCAAGGATGCTACTAAATAAAACTAAAGATAGAGTTAAAACTCCTTGTCCATCACAGTATCTGAAGTTATTACCACATTAGCCTTACTATAATGGAAAAGAAAACCGAAAAAGAACAAATAAGGGTATAAAGAAGTTTTTAGTTGGCCTTGTTACTTTGAATTCACTTCTTATATTGATTTAAAACATAAATGCTTAGGGACTCGAAATAGTTCAGTAGGTAATACTAATCGCTGCCCAGGATGACAGTTAAGTTTGACCCCACAGAACATACATGGTGGAAGGAGAGATTGACTTGTACAGTCCACCCCCACACTTGTGTGCTGGCACCTACATGTTCACATACATAAACATATACTCACCTACCTACCTACCTGCCCATCCCCTCACATATACACACACATACAGACACAGATGCTTTTGCCCAGAAAAACACAAATGCACACACACACACAAATACATAGACAAAGAGAGAGAGAGAGAGAGAGAGAGAGAGAGAGAGAGAGAGAGAGACCGATATGAAATTTAAAGACCAACATGCTTCAGAGGTAAGTTTTTAATCTTAAAAATGTGGCTCTCACAAATGCAAGAAGCCTGACTAATACGTGAAACTGCAGCTTGCATGAAGCCAAGTTCTCTGTGCAAGACATTATCATAAAAATGGGGATTGGTTGAGTTAATTTTTCTAACAAGTTCAAGCATCACATTGTTGTTGTTTTTTTCATACTTTATTTACATTTCAAATGTTTCCTCCTTTCCAGATCTCCCCTTTGGAACCTCTCCATTTCCTCCCCCCTCCTCCTGCCACTATGGGAGTATTACCCCACCCACCCATCCATCCTCATCTTCCTTCCTAGGCATTCTCCTATACTGGGGGATCTAAAACCCTCAGACCCAACTTCCTCTGCTCCCCCTGATGTCTACCAAGACCCTCCTCTGCCGCATATGTGGCCAGCACCATGGGTCCCTCCATGTGTATTATTTGGTTGGTGGATCAGTCTCCAGGAATATCAGGAGTCAGGCCAGTTGCCACTGTTGCTGACTCCCTGGGGATGCAAACTCCCTCAGCTCCTTCAGTCCCTTCTCCAAGTCCTCCATCTGGGACCTCACACTCAGCCTTACTGTTGCTGCAAAGTGACTCTTGGGTATTTCAAACTTTTGGGCTAATAACTACTTATCAGTGAGTACATACCATGTTCATTCTTTTGTGACTGCATTACCTCACTCAGGATGATATTTTCAAGTTCCATCCATTTGTCTGCGAATTTCATGAAGTCATTTTTTTTAATAGCTGAGTAGTATTCCATTGTGTAAATGTACCACATTTTCTGTATCCATTCCTCTGTTGAGTGACATCTGGGTAGTTTCCAGTTTCTGGCTATTATAAATATGGCTGCTATGAACATAGTGGAACATGTGTCTTTATTACATATTGGAGCATCTTCCGGATATATGCCTAGGAGTGGAATAGCTGGGTCCTCAGGTAGTATTATGTTCGTTTTTCTGAGGGTCCGCCAAACTGATTTCCAGAGAGATTGTATCACAAGCATCACATTGTTATTTTTAATAATGCATGATTGCTGTAGATGCTACCTTTATATCATAGCACCAATCCCCAATAACTGGCTTAAATGATACATGGCAATGGAATGCAAAGGACAAAGCTGTTTTCTCCTCTGAAAGAACATTTCTTGCTATACAAGGGTTGGGAATGCAAACACCTCACAGGAGATGGGTGAAGTATTTGCATATTAATACAGTGGTTTGTCCTACACCAAAAATCCAGTCTCATGCCTTGAGTATCAAAAGCAATATGAGGAGAAAGTCTCAAAAAACGTTTGGAGGTTTCTTGAATCACAAACATGCTTCAGGTAACTAACTACAGCTTATAAAATAGAAGTTCAGATTTATACAAAGCAGGAATTTTTAATTTGGCCAGGAAATACAGTTTGTTTGTTTTGTTTCCTGAGATTGTGCCATTCCTGTTTTTCAGTTTTTCAGCAGGACAAATGTTAATTTGGATCACCATTTTCTGATTTCAACACTTTCTGAGAGAGAAGCTGTGAGGGCCATCACTACAGCGCAGGGAAGCAGGAGATATTATTTGTTTAAACAGAGTACAAAAAGACAAGCAAAGTTAATTGTTTCCTTCAACTTCAATTCCACTGTTCTCTCTTGAGTAACCTTTTGCCCATGGCTCATCAGTCCAATAACAAAGCAGGCTAATTCACTTCCACAAGTTGTCTGCTTGAGAAGGATGCCATACAGGTTTTTGCAAATATTCAGAGAGGCAACCCCTAAGGTAGACAATTGTCATGACATTTTCCAAAACTCACAACAGCTAATTCAGAATGGTGCCTTAGAACTCCTTGACAAGAAATTCCCCTGATGCTCTGTGCCAAGGCAAACATGTTTAATGGTGTGGGGACTGCTTTCAACTAAGTACACACATGGCTACAACTTTATAATAATACAAAGAAAAGGTCAATTAAATACTTAGCACTGGAAAATGAGATAAAGTATCTCTGTTTGAATTAAGGGTATTCATAGATTCTTTTTATTAGTTCTTATTCTTTCAACTCTCTATTATCATTATGAAGATTTTCTCCACATATGTATATTAAAAAATATCAGCAGAAAAAATTCATCTCCACAAGGAAAATTCTGATGTATCAAAGTGTAAATCACCGTCTGGTGCAAGTAACTTTTGAACCTGTAGAAATAACCAAACAATAGTGACAAACAATTCCTAGCAATCTCAATGGTGGAATATGGAGAAGATAATACCTGGTGTATCCTATATTAATTTAATGAAACTTAAAGAAAACCAGGAATATGGACAGAGCACTTTAGCTTCTGATGAATGTGAATATTTTTACATAAAACCAGTACTGAAATACAAACAAAGCCTAATCTGAAATGTTGAAAGAAAAATAAAGAGAGTAACTCTCAGGCTTAATATAAAGCACATGATTAAGGAAATAATCCCTTTTTCAGAAGAGTGAAAACTAAGAAGTTGGGAACTAAGTAGAGTCTGTTAAATAGAGATTTAATAAAAGATCGTTTTTCCATATTGGAAGAGATGACATGAACATATTTTATTCTATTAAGTTACCTGTGATACAGAAGTAAAAAACAAACAAAAGCATAAGAGGCAAACGCTACAATTTAGATTTGGTCTGAACTTTTGATAGAATGAACTGATCAATAACCAAGCAGCACAAAATCTCTGATGCAAAGCCAATGAGAAAATTGGAAAGAAGGAAGGAAGGAAATAATAAAAACATGATCTTTATCATTTTTTACCTTCATTGTTTTATTGTTTTTATATAAATAATAATCTAATTTGCTTCCTTTTCTTCTAAGAGACAAAAAAAGATACAGAAAAGGAATATTTCTTTTTTACAACCTCAAAAAGGTCAGGAACGTTAAAACGTCAAATCTCCAATGTTAGGTAAGTGTGGATCAAGTACTAAATGTTAATGATGTCTTTGGGTATAGAATTTCACAAAAATTGTATACAATTTCAATTATGCTGTAATTAAGACTACATGACCTTACTTATCATCACAAGATGAGTGCACTAATCATGCTGTCATGATTGTCTTCAACTTTCGCAGTGCAATATAGAAGATAATTATTCAGTGTCTTGGTCAATTTTATAGTTAGGTAAAAAGTATTATTAGCTGTGCAGGACAGTCAGGATCAACAGTTCAGGAACCAGTTCAATCAGGCTTTGTTATTGCAGCTCTGAGAACCTTGACTTCTCTGTGAAGTCTGACTTGAATGAGTCAGAATCATTAAGATTAGTATTTCCTGAAAGACATGCGATCCAATGGCAGTCACATAAGGAGTTCAGAAGTGCTAGCCCTATTCGCTTCCAAATTTCATATTCCGCCTACCTCTCAATCCTGTAAGCTTGTGCTATGGAGCTCCACTTCCCTACCATGTATGTTATGTTGACTCAACATTTCCTCTCTTTCTTCTTCTTTTCTCTCACATCTCTCACATCAACTCCCATTATCTGTACATGAAAAATTCTACTACTAGAATATCTACCCAAACTGGATATTGCCTAACACAGTAGACTAAGTGACTCATCTGTGGGGTATTCTTTCTTTTCCAAAGTTTACATTTCTGTTTACTCACTTTTTTCATATATTATGTTAGGCAGACAGTAAAAGCTGAGCGTGAGGACCTCATAAACTGTTCGAGGACCAACACAATCCTGTGTTGGGCTTGCTATAAATATTGAATAAAGGATTCTCATCTCAACCCTGACATCATACAGGTATTTAAGGTAGGGAACACATGGATAGGGAATTGCAAGTTAGAAAGTAAGGAAATGAGTCATCACTATAGTTTACATTAACTGTAAAACTTTGTCTAGTAAGTCACAGCCTTTCAGGAATTAATTCCTAAATCTATACTTTTTATAATAGGGCCTATGATGGTCTGAATAAAAATGGTCTACACAGGCCCATAAATTTGAATGGTTGGTTATTAGGATGTGGTCATACTAGACAAAGATTAGGACATATGACCCTGTTGGATGAGATGTGACCTTGCAGGAGGAAATGTATCACTGGGAGTGGGATTTGGGGTTTCAAATGATCGAGCCAGTATCCCTCTTTCTTCCTATAACCTGCTGACCCAGATCAGAACTAAATCTCTGTAAGGTTATGTTGCCTGTCATGATGACAGTGGACTATACCTCTCAAGTGTAAACCAGCTTCAAGTAAATGTTTTCCTTTATAATACTTGCCATGCTCACGGTGACTCTTCACAGCAATATAAAATATTGACAAACATAACCCTCTCACTACGAGCATTAAACTGAGAATACAAGTCTCTCTCTCTCTCTCTCTCTCTCTCTCTCTCTCTCTGTCTCTCTCTCTGTCTGTCTCTGTGTATGTGTGTGTGTGATTCAAATGTGTAAGTCAATTCAAGCAGAAATTAAAATATAAAAGCAGGTTGATTGGAGATAACTTTTGGGCAATTCACTGATCTCAGGAATGGAGGCCAGGGAAGTCCCCAGGTAGACAGGGAGACTTGGGAAGAGAGGGAAGGTGGAGAGCACAAACAGAGAAGAACCAGGGTGAAAGAGATCTGGAGGGTTTTTATTTGCAGCACACACCTGGCACACCTGGGGGTGGCAGATGATGATGTAAGCAATTGCTAGATCCCTGAGAGCAAGCCTGTGTACTAACAGGGTTAGGATTAGGGGTCCTGAACTTTGGTTACCTTTCTGTACGTTATTTTCCTTCAGAAAAAACTCTCTTACTAAACTTATAACTCGACATTTCTGCCATGATAGCTAGCCTCAGAGCCCCAGACATGTTCTTGTTGTTAACGCCACAGTGCTGGTGAAATAGGTACATACTGCCATGTCTAACATTCTACATGGATGCAAGGGAACTGATCTCAGTTCCTTATGCTTGTAAAACAATCACTTTTTCTATAGAATGATCTTTCCAACACAATTTTAATATGTTAATATATAAGCATCATTATCACATTCCTGTAACTTAAAAGTCATGCACAACATCCTCGCTAGTAGTTGAAATGGTAGATATTGACATAGAGGGCAAAAAGAAGACTGCTCCATAGTAATGGGGTGTGTTTTGTGTATTTTGTTCTTTACTTCACTCAAGGTGCTTTTTAGCATTGTATTGAGAAGGCAAATTTTCAAGGGCTAAGGTTTATGGACCTCTTTCTATCAGAATATATAAGATGGCAAAATGGAAACAACAGCAGCTAGATTTAAATATGTGGGTAATCCAAAGTGATGGGCATATCTGATTTGTATATCTGAAGGCAGGATTAAAAGCCTTTCATAGGTATGCACCTGTGACCACACCTGCTTGTCTCCTTTGCTGCCTGTGATTTTTTTTTTTTTTACATCATCATTAGAAGATACCAATCTACCCACTTACAAGGGAAATGGTTCAGAGAAATCCACACGGGCTTTTGAATTTCCAAGAAAGTTCTGCTTGCCCATGAAATGCACATTAGTTTTTAAAGATCTCAAGGAAGATTTAAGGAAGATTATGAAATTTTGGTATACTTGGTCCATGCTAATTTGCTAGGTTTGCCTCATGCTGGGCTAGCATTGACATTTTATTAAAACGTGAGTGTGTACAGAGATGCTCATGAAGCTCTGACCAGTGAGAAGAGAGGGGATAAATGTAAGCTAAGCTTATGAGAAGTCAACTGTGTGTCCAGGGGGAACTAGGCATATTTGGATTAAATATCTCATTCTAGTTTCATTACACTTCTTATATTTAGAGAATCACAATCTTTTAAAGTGTTTTCTTCTGTATATTATAATAAAAATTGGAATTCCTAATGTTATATCAGCATTTTACTATTAACTGACTACAGTATTTCCTGTAATTATTTGTAGAGCTAATGTAGATGAGGTGAGAAATATCTATTACAACTCTCAGAACACAGTCATATTAAGAAGCAAATGACAAGATAGCATCAGTCTTTAGAAATTCTTGTGTTCAGACTCATGAAGACCCAGGTTTGATTCAATAAACTCTCCTTGAGTGATCAATAACCTGGCCTATGCTACAAGGAATAGGCTTCTAGAAACATTAACAAAGCCCAACTCATAAGGTAATATTGCTTCCTCAAATATAATTGAAGAAAATAATGAAAATATATTTATACTTAATTTTATTTGTAGAAACAAATAAGGGGGTTTCAAAGGGACACTGGGCTTTATTTTTAAAACCATATATATATATATGAACAATGAACAATGAACAGGAAGACGATGGCCCAACCTCAGTCTGGTTCACAACACAGATTAGATGGGTAAAGTGTCTCTGCTGGTGCACAATTCCAGTTAATTTCATTTTATCATTTGTTTCTGCCTTGCCTTTATTTCCTAGCAGTCACAAATAGAATGAAATGCTAAGTCTAAAGATGTATTTTCTTTGTCAATTTCCCATCCATTGAAGCCTCATCTAGAACTTCAGACTTTTAATAAATGTATTCCATGTTGCATTTAACTTGAAGTAAGAATCTAAGGTCATTCACCCCTCACTGTTGAATAGGGTGTTTATGAAAATGTTTTAATATCTCATTTATAGTATAGGCAAAGCAGATTGGAATATGTTGCATTTTCCCTATGCTGCTTCGAATGTCAATGGTTCCCATATGCTAATAATTGGTCTACAGTTGATGGACATGCTTTGGAAGGATTAGAATGTGTGTTGGAAGAGGTTTGTCACCAGGAATGGGCTTCTATATTACAAAGCCTATGATCTCTCTCTCTCTCTCTCTCTCTCTCTCTCTCTCTCTCTCTCTCTTTCTCTCTCTTCCTCTGTCCCTCCCTCTTCTGCCTCTTTGTTTTTGTCTCAACAACTAACCTCTTGTCTTTTGCTTTAGCACTGTGCCTGCCTGCCTATTGTCATGAGACATGTGACTGTAGACTGTAGAATCACCCTCTGAGACTAAAAACAAGCCTACAAGTAAATGTTTTATAAGTACCTTTGTAGATGCTGCTTTGTCACAGCAATAGCACAATGACTAAGAAATTAACTATTTTATTTAATACTTAATCCATTCAGGGGACCGATATGAGCTATTTCCAAGTCCAATGGTTATTATTAAATATAGGATCAGAAAATAAATGTGTTGAGAAAATGGACACAATGTGAACATGAGCTTTTCCAGAGGGATTAGTTTGTCTCTCTCATATAGAACAACTTGATAAAGAATTATTCCTTATACTTTCTTTTTCTATTTCACGTCCAGACATAGCTCAGTATTAAGTCATTTATTTTTACTGTATGACTACATTATTGTTTTAAAGAAATACCCTATAAATTTCTGATGCATTTGGTCAGTGCTTCTCACGAAGACAACATTCATAGGATCAGTTAAGAAAAGGCTAGTCTCTGGTGAGAGGACTCAAATTTGCATCAAAGACCTGTCTAAGGGAGAATGCAAATGTAAAAAGAAAAGCGAACAAAAATAATCCAACAAAACCTGAGATCTCACGTCTTATCTGTGAAAAAGAAAATAGAACTATGAACTTGCTTTCTGAGCTTTAAGACATGCCATGCTTCTCAGGGTTTGAAAACAACTGTAATCCCTCATACTGCTACTTTCTGTTTCTTGATCAAAATGGAGTAAGTTTGGGGAAAGTACTAACATTGAGAAATAAGAAGCCCATATAGGTTTTCCAGGGTAGTTGGACCTAGTCACATAGCACTTGAAAAGTTTTTGAAAAATGTAAGTGTATATACACTATCTCTAAAGGTTTGTGCTCTGAGCTTGCTTAGAGTTTGTCTTGGGCAAGGGTGTTTCATGAAACATGGTGGGAAAACTGGTAACCTGGAAGGGAATGAAGTGCTACCAGAGGCTGGCAGGAAAGGGACCAGTTCCTCTCAAAGGTTCAGAGAAGATAAAGCTATGGGATTTAAAAGAGAGGAGACTTTAGTCTTAGAATTAGTTTATTCACAAGATATCACAAGGTATCAAGCCATTTTAATTGTTATTTCTAGGAAAGATATTAATTTAAATATCTACTACTGACACTACAAGCTAAATCAACATAGATTGGTTATTACAAATGAACAGAATTTATGCAAATTCATATTTTAGTTCACAGAAATGCAAGTAAATAATAAAGAAGTGTACTAAAAACATTGAAAATATTAATTCAAAAGCTGTGTACATTAGATCATAGCTTTTTAAAAGCAGGTTCTACACTTTCTCATCTAAATAACAACAATAGTAACAGCATTCTTTTTTTGATTAGCACTTATAAATGTGGTCATTTTGGGTTCTAAATTTTTGCTGATTTAAGATATTAAAATAAAAAAACCCACAAATAATGAAGCAAAATACAGGATGAGATAGAGAGAGAATAGATATGCACATTCACAACATGCATGTGGAGACACAAGAGCGACTTGCAAAGGGTCAGCTCTCTCCTCTATTTTGTATTCTGTGATCAGACTCAGGTCTCTGACAGGCTTGGAAACAAATATATTTACCTGCTGAGCTATCTTGCCAGCAGACTCTCTTGCAGTTACTTTAAATAGCATGATCTGCTATTGGCAGACAGAATTGGCATTGTTTCTTGGGGAATAGTGAAGCATATGTACTTGTCATGGACAATCTGTTTGTAAAACACTTACGGTGAGTTTGAGTCAAATATATCTCTCCAAAACACAATCTCTGTCTAGTTTGTGAAAATGCTTCTCTCACTAAGAAGGAGAGTGATGGCTTCTGTATCACTATGGAGATGTGCTGCCAATCCACTGTGTATCTATAGAACTTGATACAAATAAAATAAAATGAATTAAAATAGCAAGGCCAGCCTTGACTGCATAGGGCTCTGTCAGAAACAAGCACAATACTGCAAGATTTTAATGAAGAGCAGGAAAAAAGTGAAAGAAAAAAGAATTTACACAGTAGCTTAAAGCTATAGGAATTCTGTTGTGACAAAGGTTCCTCTGGTTCTTGCTAAAAAGCCAAATAAAACCTACTAACTACTTAATTGTATGGAATTTTTTTTCATCCTTAATGAGCCAGCTGACCTGTTTAGTTAAGAATAAAAGTCACATAAAAAAATTGATCAAATTGACAGGTTCTAATTTCAAATGAGTCCCCCCAAAATCAGATCTGTTTCTACAGCAATAAATTTAATTCTTGCCAAGGTTAATTCTTGATGCTTCATGAAAATTTGAAATGCATGTCCTGAGAACGTTTTGGTCTCTCCTAGTGGGTCACTTGGCATAGTATCAGAAAACCCTACAATATGAATTCTGGTATTTTAAAAAAATCTCCCATATTTGGTCCTGTAGCCCATTGTTTAATATTTCATTTACTTTGTCCAAGCACCTGAACATTTGGAGAAGTAGTGTTCTCAGAGGTTCTGCAGGATTCCATGTTTCATCTGACCTTGATTTTGAGGCAGGTGTGATGATTCACAGAAAGGTTTGTAAGAGTTATTTGCATATGTTGAGCTAGAACTGTCTCCTTGAGCTCATGATTCATTTATGGAAGGAAAGACACAGTAAATGAAAGTTGTTGCACTGCCACGTGTGCTGTGAGACTCATGCCGTTCAGCACAGTGAATATTGACAGTTATGAAGGTTTCTTGTGCCATGACTGTGGATAACCAATTAGACACACCTTTAGAGGTGTAACATCAATGATGACACTATCATTTTAGTTCCTTCAACACTATTTTTGTATACTGCCTTAGAAAATCATATCCTCTGCGCTTATGCTTTGTGAGTATACTGTCACGATACCTGGAAAATCATCTTCTAACTGAAAAGATATTTTGACTAATTCAAAAAACCTCAACTATTGGAAAATGTGAATTTGCAATTTGAGAGAAGATAAGGATCTCGTAAGTAACTGTAAAGCTATCATACTTGCTGGACCTCAATCTGCCAATGCAATTATGCAACCTATTCTTTTATTTTCTTTATTTCTGTTATCATTTTTTTTGACAAGGGCCACTTTGTACACTGTTTAGTACAGTGTCCAACTCTGCCAGTCCAGGTATTTAGCTATACAGATAACAGGTCACCATGTTCAGAATATTTTTCAAAGTGTGTTGTAACACTTACTCATAACACAGAACCAGTTAATTTATGGAAAGTAGGTAGCAGTAAAATGAATTTGAAAAAAGAATCCTTCATAAATATTACTTGAGCATTAATGTGTGACTAGTCCTGTGAGATAAATGGGGAAAATTGTTAAGTATGCCCTTGGGAGCTCACAGGCACATAAAGGGGCTCATATATTAATGATGCAAAAAAAAAAGTAAATAAAACCATGAGTAAGGTTGAAGTTAAATATCAGCACACACAAATTCTGTACAAAAAGAAAGTAAATATGCAACTTGTTCATCAGGGGGGAATTCAGAGAATCCTGCCTGGAATCCCCCACTATTGGGCTGGGGAGGAAACAGGTGGGGAGTGAGGGAGTATGATGTCATCCTGAAATAAAATTTAGCTAAACAATTTGTTTTAAAGGTGCTACTTTTGAGATGAGAGAAAATCAAAAGTTTGGTACTATATAAAGAAGAGAGAAAATACAAGGCAAAAGAAGAGTTCCATAAAAATCCCCAAACCGTAGAGAATATACATATACATACACACACACACACACACACACACACACACACACACACACTCCTATTCTTTCCAACGAAGGCTCGCCAAACACATTCTATCCTAGATGTTTTTACAATTTAACATTGTCTTTCCTATACGGAGAGTTGAGATCATCTCCTCTTGTATTTGGGCAAGCCTGGAACTCTGATGGAAATGATGTCATATGACTTCTGAGCTAGGTTCTAAAAGGCAGTAGGCTTTTGAGAAAGCTAAGGGAGAACTGCATGTGTAAATGATAGCATACTCAGCTGAAATCTAATCAGGGAATGGAGAAGGCTTTGACACTGCATTCCTTCTATATTACAACAAGGATGCAGCAATACACCAGGGGGTGTGTAATACCACCGAGCTGAGCCTGATCAAACATTAGAAACATGATAAAAGACAGGAAAGTAGTTTCTAACATCTTTAGCCAGTAAATTTCAAGGTGATTGATGACACAACAATATCTAGCTGGTTAGGTATTTTTGATGTGGTGGATGATTATTTTATCTGTGTTTGTGTGTGTGTGTGTGTGTGTGTGTGTGTGTGTGTGTGAGAGTGAGAGAGAGAGAGAGTTATGGGGAAGACATTGCTGGTAACTTGGTGACTATGGATGCTATGTATATATAACGAGGATTTATGTATGCTAATACTGTGTTCTGCCATTGAGCCACACATCAGCATTGTTCATATGTTTTTCTATCACTAGTCCCTTTGGAAACCATAGGACCTTATTAATTTAAACTGAAAAAGTGTATGAGAGTATATAAAATAAAAATTATATTGCTAAAATTATGAAAAATTGTCATCTTATAATATATTGCTACTACATCAATTATATCTAATATTGTTAGTGGTAACAATTTCAAAGTTTTGATAAAAAATAAACCACAATTTTGTAGTATTGATGTAAGTCTAATGTAGCATGAGAACAGATTTTCTTTAAAAAAAAAAAAAAAGTAACCAGTGCTCTCTTGGTATGTTGCCTACATTTATAATTGGAAAAAAATAATTTCTCTTAGACATTAGTAGAAATAAAACATATATAAAAATATTTAATTATGTATGCAATTTATTTTCAGTTTCCAGGTCAAATAATTGAATTATATTTTACCTTTAAAAGTAAAAAATGTTGTATAAACATACTCAGAAAACAAGCTACATCCTCATTAAGAAAGTTTGAGTTCATATGATTGTGCCCATTTAGTGACCTTTAAAAGTTATGTCATCCTTCTGAGATCCACTCTTCTGACTTACAATTATTATTATCACTTCTTGATCCAAAACTTTTTAACCAACAAGTACTGTGCTTTTCTGCTGTGTTGAAAGAGTCAGTGACTCTCCATCTCTGGGCTTTATAATCATCAGATTATTTTTTAAAAAATGAGTGAATGTGCTCTTTTTGCTCTGATGTCATTTTCCTGGTACACCCAGTCTAGTGAACTATAGATTCTTATAGAACATGAGGCGTCCAACAGAACTAAGGTTCACGACTGCCTTTTACTCACTCCTGAGGCAATTGACACATACCAAAAAACTTTCACTTTGCAAGATATTTAGAACTTGCAAAGAGTGCAGGGTTATTACATTAGGGCTTTAAGGTCATAGCAATACTCAGAGTGTTATACATTCTTTTTCTCCATAGAGCCAAAATAAAGTGTGAAATTCATATTTTCTGTTTCTAAGATTTATATTATTGAGAACAGTTTCTCCTTCTGTAGTTTGTACTCATTTTGTATGACCTTATGTTTAATTACTTTCACATTTAAATTTGGTTAATTTGAGTGTATAGTGGCTGTTACAGGCATTTTTTAAAAAAAAAAAAAAAACTGGAAAAGAATTTGGGGACAAAAAGGTCTCAAAATAAGTTACCCTTCTGTTCTAGATATAGTACTTTAAACATCTTTCTGTAGTTGACCCATGTTCTTTGCAAAATATCTTGTTTTGAAGACAGACTTTTCAAAATAAAATGTTCCTATTTAGATGTCTACATTTTAATTTCATTTCAAATTGATACCAAAATGTAATATGTGTGTGTGTGTGTGTGTGTGTGTGTGTGTGTGTATTATAAATATATAAACTGATTTAGTAATTCCTCACTTCTGTTTTTTTTTTTTATATCCAATATTTTAAGTTATATATTGGGTCAACAATATTTTTTTCTGTAAAAAGCCAGGTATCAAATATATTCAAATATATGCCACATGATTTCTATCCATGCATGCAACACCAACAATAAGTACAAATTAGGAATGGATTTCTTAAAATAAGACTATTTACAAGAGCAGAGAGTGATTCACTGGATAGCCTAGTGGGCTTTAGTTAGCACTCCTACACCATCCAAGAGCTATGGCTGAGAAAAATACGATTTGCTCACGCTGATTTCCTGGAAAATATTTTAATAGCTCCCAAAAGTTTGATCAAATAATTGTTCTGAATTGCCTAAACTTTGACCCACTTAAGAATAAAAAGGGTTATGATATTAGGAAAGATGCTGAGAGAAAATTTGTCAAGTAAGTCCTGAAGGTGATATATCCACACCTCATGACTTAGTATAGACCAAATGCATTAAGCAAGATTTCAAGAGTTGTATAGTTGGCATTAGTTTCTCATTCTACCCTAGATCCTCATATAAATTCCACCCCACCTTTTATTCATTCCTTTCCTCTCCTGCATGTTATCGTTTGTTCTTGGTTTTTCTTTTCTTTTTCTCTAGTGTCAACCCATTTGATTCGCTGTATAGATGATGTCTGTCTGGCTATACTCATCCCAAAGCCACAATCTCTGTTTGATTGTCTGTTTTTATTTCACCTAGTTTTTAAGAGAATGTGCATAGTTCAATATAGTACAAGCTTTTGCCACCGAGACAGACCACTTATTACATTCTGTTTATTCTGCTCTTCCTCTCCTCTGATAAGATGAAATTAGGTTCAGATTAGAAGATGTTATATTTTTCTCTGAATTCACAATAAGACAAGGAAAGTGGTGTAAAATAAACCCTCTTAGTTCAAAGCTTTTATTAATTGGTTCCTGTATTCCAGAGGCATGGTGAACATCAATCAAAAACTTGTACTAGAAAAAAATAAAGAAACTTATCTTGAAAAAGTAAATTCAATTTGCACGTAATTTGTACTTTACAATTTAATTCACATTTCTATAATAAGTAATAAGTTCAAAGATCTAAAAAAAAAAAATCCTTGTTTTGCATAGTATAGAAATCTATGAAGGCTTCTATTAACATAAAGCTTCTGTTATGTTAGATAAATTTCCAGGGCACACCCTTAGGGGTGAAGAGTAGGTTATAGGGTGGAGTCTGTTCGTGGAAGAGAGACCTAGAAGGAGGATATTTAAAATGTAAACAAAAAATAATAATAATAAATAAAAATAAAACAATAGATTTCCTGAAGCATTTTATACTTGCTGGATTCTCGGCTAAAACATCAAACTAATACAAACATAATAGAATTCATAAAATTTTTTTGTTTTTTTTTTCCTAAAGATGAGGTAATGGGGATTGTGCTAGCAATAGTTATTACAATTCAGTTGCTTATATGCCATTGAGCATATTAAGTTCTGGGTGGATAATATGTAGATTTATTGCTTATTAAAATATGACATTGATACTATATATGCAGAAAATGTATATTATAAAATAATGTCATAAAAATCCTCTAGATATTGACAGAGTTGTTTTTAAACTTCTCAGTTTAAAAAATCTCACTAATACACATCACCATACTGCAACAGTATTCTACTTACTGCTCAGTTTGCAGTTCTCTTAAATTATGCTTCATAAATGACTGTCTTAAAACAAATATACAAATAAATGAATACATACATAAAATATAACTCCTACATTTTATGTTCTGACTTACATTTATATCTCAAATGAAGCAATATGTATGCAAAAATGAACTGTTGAGTAGCAGACAATCGAATTACTGAGATTAGAAGTAGTGCTTAGCCTTTACTTAAGCTAAAATATGAATACTGATGTTTGGAGATTGCTAAAGTACTTTTAAAAAAGAAAATCTGGGTTTGACAGGAAGCCAGATGCAAGAATAACTCACAAGATGCAGGTGGCAGACAAAGACAGCTATATCAGCACAGGCCATATCAAGTGAGCCATGTAGAATTTTCAATGACTGAACATCAAAGACATAGATCGTGTGGTTTTTATTTAAGACAAATCAGCAAAGATATTGCTCTGTTTCTCTATTCTGTGAGCTCCATTGTAATTTGAGAGCCATATTTCCATGCTAAACACAAGTTGATCTAGCCTCAATTCCAGATGTGCAGCATAACTCACAATCTCTCTAGCTTCTCCAAAATTATTTGAGGTATAAGAAAAAATAAAGACAGAAATGGTGGGAAAGCATTTCTTAAAATTCGAGGAGTTCTCTATAAGTAAATAACATTAAAGGCTGAATCTACTTGGGCCTAGAAGATGCCATTCAACAACATATTCCCTCAAAAAATATTTTTGCCTCTATCCTACAAAGGCACCTTGTTAAGTTCTTATTCCCCAAAGCCCTTATTGATTTTCTCTTAAGTTGAAATCCTCAAGGATATTCCTGTTCTCAGAATTACCCTGTCTTTGGGATAGCTGCATGATGTGCAATGACTTTGTCTAGGAGACAAGAGACAGTCCTCTCCCACTCTCATTAATAATGAGTTAAAGACATCTAGATAGCAGTTTTGCTGTACAAGTGGACAGAATATAGAAAAAGTTGCTTAGAACTGTAAATATGGAGGAAGTCTCAGTCAGCTTAGTTGTAAACAAGTACACAATAAACAACACTTTTACATTTATTTGTCTAAATTATATCAGTTATTTTGTTATTAAATGAGTAAAAGAATGTTTTACTTCATCTAAAATCCATTCTACCACCAGAGGTTTCAGTAGAAAGATCCTGTGTTAATTCATTCTTACTTTATAATAATCATGCTGTGTAGCACTAGTTAAAAGAATTTTGGTGAGTAATACTTGATCAGATGAACCTAAAGACCAATAGAAAATATTTTTTCAAGTTAATATAAGTGCAGTGTAAGCATAAGACTTGTTTCAAAGGTGGTAAATTCACGCATACAAATCTGTCTCCTTCCTGTGGTGTCTTTTGTTTTTAGTTGTGTTTTATGTTTGTTCTTGTTTTTGTTCTTATTTTTACTTAGCACACTAATGAATGTGTTCATTTATGTCACTTCTCCATAGATAAATCCTGGTGTCTTCATAAGACTGCCCATTTTCCTTCATATCCTGCTGCCACCCTTCTCCAATGCAAGTAGTCTCAACTCTTCAGACATACATACATAATATTCCTGCATATGAGAAAGAATGCACAATGTTTGCATATTTTCTCTTTCCCACTTATATTTTCTTCTTTACTCCACTCTCTCAACCATCAGAAACATGCAAATCAAAAGTATATAGATAGTCCTCTTCACTGTATGTGAGAATGGTTATTATTATTTTAAAAACAACATTGTCCTGTATGCAAGGAGGAAAAGAAAAACTTCATTCACAGTACAAATGTATATTGGCAGAGTGAAGGGTAACCCTTAAAACTAAGAATAGATTCACCATAGGACCCTTGTGTTTCTTTCTTGAGTAAAGAGCCAAAAAGTTCCAAGACAGAGCATACAACATCTATTTTTTTCAACTTTTATTTATTATTTGGTAATATCTTAAATGACTAAATGTATTTATATCATAACCCATGTCCTCTGCCCTTTGTGTCTTCTTTATTTTATAACTTACTGAGTCTAATTACAATTGCCTGTTTGTTCATGGATGTAAGTCACCATCTATTGGAGCATGGGTCATGACACTTAAGATACTGAATCTTCTTCTTCAAGGGGTAGTAGGTGGCCAGTACCTCCACAGTTACGGTGGAGCTTCATGTGCTCCTTCCTTCTTCAAGCTGGAGTATTGACTGGATTGATCTTGTGACTGACCCATCATTGTCATTCATAGTATTCAGGTCTATGTAAGACTTTTGATGGCTTTTCTCCCAAATAAAATAGCAGGAAATATTCCAGCATTGTGAAAGCTACCCAGAAGAGAGGAAACCTCTATGTTAGTCCTGCGATCAAAGTCTGTGGCGTCTTGAACAATATATCCTACAATCAACAAATACCAATGGATATAAGCTATATTGTCTTGGGTAGGACAAGAATCCTGAGAATCCCTGACTGACAGCTCATAACAAAGGATATCTCATGCGTGGTTCTGAGCTTCATTCCTGATAAGCTATGCCACTTATGAACATCTATAATTTTGTACACTCATAATCATATTCACAAACCTTTTAGTCCCAGAAATTCAGGGTCTCAAATGAACAGAGAGCAGGTGGATGCATTTTACAGTTTGCAGTGGTTGTTCTGAACTAAAAAACTGAGCAAAACTGTGGACATTTTTAGGTGGCTTGATTCAAATAAAGGTCAGCAGCTTATTATGCAAATTTCATTTTATTGTTTAAATTTTGTCATTAGAGGTCATTTAAAATGCAGAAATCAATAATGTTGGATAGTTCAAATACTAAAAGAAATTTAAAAAATGATTGACAACAGTTCAAATATACAGTCTTATTTTTAACTCTCCTTTTTTATCCTCTGTCCTTCTCCTACAAAGTTACTGTCTGTACATTATCGACGCACCACTAAATAGATACATATATACATACTCATGCTCACATGTGTTTAAAGCAAGGCCAATATATTCCCTATCTGCTCTGAACACTGCATTAAAATTTTAAAAGAAAAAAATAAAGATTTCTTATTGGTTCTACATGAATTCATTTCTGAAACCATGCAAGCTGATGAGAATTATCTTTAAAATAGCCAACAAATATGGACGAATGAAACCACAATTTAAAACACCATCTTTCAAGCTACCATATAGTTATTAATTCAGTCAGCAATGACAGTGGGTTCTAAAACCACCTACAATAAAGAACATACAAGAATTTTGCCTTATACTGCATTGATGAATTTAGCAACACTTAGTATTTTCTGATATGCTAACAGTGTTTACTAAACATAAATTTCTATGGGGTATACATGCTGCTAATTTTTAGTTGACACAGTCATCCTAAGATATACATTAAAAACTGTAAAAAACCTAATTTATAGTATATGAAACTACTGAATGCATGGATGTAAGAGTGTTTTTTACTTCCTAGGTGTAATTGTTTTAGAGGCTTACTGCTGAATATACTCACTCTTTGTAATTCTTTTTGACCTCTGGCTGGTTTGTTCAATTCAGCTGTTAGGATTCAAATCTTTTCTCCAAGCTGACTGATTCATGCTTACTTCTCCCAACTTCTAATTTAATTGTTCTGTTTCACCTCAAACTAACTCTAGCAATCTCTTCTAATCTTCTAGCTCCTTCTCATTCTGTGTCTTGTTTTGTCTTCATCTGCAACCTGTCTCTGTAAAACTTTCCCAATAAAACTGCTCTCTCTCTCTCTCGCTCTCTCTCTCTCTCTCTCTCTCTCTCCCTCCCTCTCCCTCTCTCTCTCTCTTTTTCTCTCTCTCCTTCTCTACACTGTTTTCTTAGGTAGCCTCTCCCTCTCTTTTCTGTACTGTTCTCATGAGCGTTAAGCATATCCTAACTCTGACTCATTCAGGTCAAATTTTTCTGATTCAACCATTTGACTCTGTCACTTTTAAATATGGCTGCTTCCTTCAAAAACCAACTTTATCTACATTGTTATGGATTAAAGATGTGTATTAAGAGCATGTTTATATTCCACCCAGAAGGATTACAGGCGTGTCTGCATTCTAGCTGAATCACATAGACCTAGAAGATTTTTGGATATGATTGCTTGCCAGAGTAGCCATTTCGCTAGGTTTTTCACTTATGAATGAGCTCTAGAACTTAAATGGATCACATGATCCATTAGATGTTGCCAACTGTGTAAGTCAACCTATGTTGATTAAATACATGGGAAAGATTTTAGAGTATGGTACGTTCTTGATGATGAAATTGAAATTGTCTCACAATGCTAAGCTTTAACATATCATCTCTTTTCTACTTACAAATCATTGTAAGAGTACATGCAAAGATTACCTTGACAGTGGAGTCTTCATAAACTTTTTGGGAATATAAAGGATGTTGAATACATTTTATTAGCTTTATTATTGTTGTTTATGGAAGTCCTACTTAGCAAAATGATTATTAAAAAAATCATTTGTTGTCCTTGCCTTCCCACAGTTGTATTGCACTATAAATTTTATATCAAGTATACAAATATTTGGATTATAATTGAAGAAGATATATGTATTCTTTAGAACCTGAGTCCTGTGTGATTTTTAAACCAGTAGATATAACCCTTAACTTTTAGTTTCTATTAGTGGATTATCTCAAAGAGATGGTAATCTATTTTGTTTTCTATGATAAACAGCATTACCAAAAGTAATGTTGGAGAAAACCTTATATTTAATCTTATACTTCCAGGTGATATTTCTAACCTGAAAGAAGTCAGGTTAGAAGTTCAAGCAAGGCAGATATCTGGATGTTGGAACTGAACAGAAACCAAAGAGGATTGTTACTCACTAGCTTGCTTTCCATGGTTTTCTCCACCTGTTTTATATGCAGCCCAGAATCAAAAGCCCAGGTATGACACCATCTCCAGTTAGATGCTGGGCCTTTCACCTTCAAGTACTATTTAAGAAAATATGTCACAGTTTTACCTACAGGCCAGTCTGACAGACGCATTTTTCTCATTTGAGATTCCCTCTTTCAGATGATGCTGGCTTGTGTCAGGTTTACAAAGATGGTAACCAGCACAGATGGTATCATGGGAAAACTCTGTGGCTTTGCATCATAGCAAACAACTCTATTGTCCTCTTTGCAAACAGATGGCATCATGAGTTATATGACGTTTATTTTCCTCACAAAAATGCATTTGTAAATTAGATCTATAGATATAATTTGTATTAGGTATAATGTTCTTTCTTAATTTCTATTAAAATTTGTGTTGTTGTGGGTAAAAATTTTATTTTATCTATATAAATTTGACACTATAATGTCAGAATTCAAACTACTGAAGGTGTATATATAAAATATGTCCATGAAATATATGTTCTCACTTGTATTTAACAAGAGTTAAAGAAGGTTTTAATTAGTTTAAACCAACTTAGAAAAGAAACTATTTTGTAAAACGTCATTCCACTTACATAGTCTTTTTGTACCTCAAGGAAACTAAGTAGCACATTCAAGATAGAAGCTCTTTCATGAACATAGTTGGAAAGATATATTTCATTTATGGAGACAAAATCATACACTAATTTCTTCACTATAAAATAAGAAAATTTCTCCTGATTAGCCAAACTTCAAGCTTTTGGAGAATAATATAATGTACTTAAAATAAAAGCTTGTCTTTACATATCTTACTATATTTATGATTTTAAAGGGAATTTTTTTCATAGTCACAATGACCTGGCAACACAAATAAAGTTTTCAAACCAAAATTCATATCTTTCTTTATTATGATTATAAGGCCTTCAAGGAATCAATGGCAATATTAGCACAGTAAATTACTTCATTTACGACAGTCTGTCTTTATTAATAAAATTGCCAAATATTGTGTTACCTACAGAGTTTTAACTTCTAAGAGGGCAATTTGGCATTACCTGTCAAATACCTGTTTTGATTTAGTGTATCCTGTCAATACATCATGTCATCGTATAGTCACAATGTCAAAATAATTGAAAAGGTGTATATGGTAGCATATTCATTGTAATGTATCTGAAAGTTCAGAAGAGAACAAGATGTGTTCTAGAACATCTTTATAAATGACACATAGTCCTGAAATATAGAATAATCCTGAAATACAGAGGCCAGCTTTGTTAAATTTATCATCAAGAAATGATGCACTGGTATATTGTTTATTGTGAATGGAATGTTCCAAAATCCCACATTGCTAAGCTTCTTCCTTTATGAATGTCACATCTGTCTAACTATATATGTTTTACAGTATATTGGTATGTATGTATAAATATATAAAGAAAAATATACACTGTGGCATGATTATATGACCTTTCTTGACTTTTAAAAATATTCCTTATGGAAGTTAGTCAATAATTTAATAATGAAAACACTCTATAATCATTTAAAAATAAACATAATTAGAATAGGTTTTTGAATCATATATTTCTGAAAAATTGAGGCTAGTATGTACTTCAGTGGCAGAATACTTGCCTATTGTGTGTAAAGTTTAGGTTTCACCTTTAGCACTACAAAACAAATACAACAGAAAAAAAAATACATATACATTCTCAAACCAAAAAGAATACAATATAATGTATAGGAAACATACTAATTACTTATAATCAAGGTAAATAAACTAAAATCTAATCCATTATCTCTTGGAGAATCTCTACTTGCCAGCATTTCCACAGAAATCATCTAGAGACAACACTGAATTGTTTTTCTTGGCTCATATGTGTTTGTGACATCACCATATACCATTTCCATTAAGATAAGTTAGTCAGGATCTCTGGATATTACAATGTTGTTTAGTTGAAAAATAATTGTGATATCTACTTTAGAGAATAGTGTAAGGTAAAGGAGAAAATAAACCTGGCCTTAATATTGATTCTGTCTCATAACAGTGAATACTTAAAACTCTACAAAAGCATATGCTGTGGGTACACAATTCTTCAATTTAAAATAAAAAAGGAAATTCAAACATTTATTCTCTCATCTTAAAGTAAAGATTCTAAACCATGCCTGATAACCATATAGTTTTCATCATTGCTTTCCTAGTTATTCAGATTTCAGAAAAGACTGTCTCAAATTGATTGTCAGAAAGAGTTGAGACTTTTGTCATTTTGAGTTTTAAAGATAAAACCATGTGATCTGTACAATTAATTTTTCTTATGGCCTGAAGCAACATTGTAGCATGAAGTTGTCACTGGTCAGAACAACAGAGACTCCATGAGGGAGACTTTTAAAGGAGCAACTAGACATTCAGATTGTTTCTTCTATCATTTATCAACCTCTAACTGCTCCATTTTTTTCCATCTTAGTCCTCAAATTTACCTCTAAAGACAAGTAGAACTGTTTCTTTTTTATCAATTGTATCAGTATTTAAAGGAAAATATCGTACAGTTTAGGTGTAAATCCTGGAAGCCTTCAGGAGAAGATTGTAACCTTTTAAATAAGGACACCTTTTAAATAAGGTAATTAATAGAAATTAAAGTTTATTAAGAAAAGAAACACTCCAATAATGAAAGTGGTCTAGTGAGTTAAGGAATGTGTCCTCAAGACTACCTAAGATCTTAGAGTCATAAAAATTGGAAAACATATCCAATGTCAAAATTAAATAACTAAATGGGAGAGAAGCAGGAGTTGATCCAATGTTAATTCAGATTTATGACTAGATTTTTTTCTCCATGTTTCAGTACACCATATCAATGCAAAAAATAGTAGGAACAGACTTGAGAGAACTTCAAGAACATTGGACTTTCATCTTAGAAATTCTGCTCATTAAAATGGTATTTCTCAGAATTTAAGTAAATTAATTAATCTCTTAGGCACCTATGAACAGTATGCAATTGGTTTTACACAGTTAGTTAAAGTCTATAAAAATATCAACAAATTAAGACCAAGAAAGACTTTAGTGGTATTTAATAATTATGGTCAGTAATAATTTTGAAGGAATGATCAAAACACCTATTTCTGTAATATACTGTCAATTGTGTAATATGTTGTTAATATGTTGTTCAGGAATATGTTTATGTAACATGCTGTAGCATGCATATGGACAAATACGACTTTACCCTATTTGTCTGTGTATTCAAATTTAGAATTTAAGTGAATCTTGTTAACTACTTCAGACTATACACAGTGAATATTTAATGGAATACAAAGTAATTTGTGAGTAATCCAAATATTAAAAATATAAACATTTTTAACACATATTGATGAGGCCGTTTGCATTTAGTTGGTATAATCCATTCAATAATTTCATAAATACATGAAAAGTCAGTCTTTCTTTTGCCTAACTTCTTAGTACTAAACTTGTTTCTAAAGTAATAAATAATTCAATGTCAAAATTATTTTATAGGATTTTAGTTCAATGCTTTAAATATTTTACTAAAAAAAAAAAATCTGTAACACATGAACATTTAGAGAATTAATCATTCAAAATATAACTACTTTCCCAAACACCAAAACAGCACAATAGAGTTATAGATAAAACAACTGAGAGAGAACACAGCTAACAAAAGATTTCCTTCTCCTATTTATGAAGGATGCTCCTGTTTAGGTACACTTAAGAATCCCATTAGACTGCGGGCAGCCTATTCATGGGATAAATCCATTAGAAGTACATTTTGACCATTTTACAGAGATAGTGATATTATCATTTTCTTCTTCTGAATGGAAAAATAAATTTACAAAGTATTAAAAAGTAACTCGATCATAAGATTTTGTCAGAAACTGTAATGCCTGGCTTAGATCCAGTCATTTCCTGAATCTCAGCTTGTTAGGATTTCCCAACAACAGAATTATGCACAGTCCCCTTGGGCTCCTTACCTTGCTGAATATTCAAGAACTTCAGCAAACAGCAACAACAGCAAAATATACATGAATATAATAACTACTTTCTACATTTTCACAACTGGCTCTTTCTCAAAATATCAGCTTATCTCTAGTCATAGGCAACTCATGCTCATATACAAATCTCTATGACCATGACCCTTTCTGTGTTCTATAGAGACGAGAACTAATCCTCTTTTGTCTTTGTTCCTCTAGGCTGCATTATACAATACTATATATCATAGTTTTGTGTATCACTTGTACAATCTGTAGAAAGAAATTCCAGGAAATTGAGTACTGTCTCCTACTTGACAAAATTGTACACTGACTCACTAACTCTTACCAGGTTTTGTTTTTTTCTTTGTTTGTTTGTTTGTTTGTTTGTTGTGTTTTCTTTTTTAAAAAATAAAATGCCTAAGAATGATATGAACAATCAGCATGGCACAATATCCTAAAGGAGTAGTAGTATCATGTACACCTCAATCATAACCAACAGTTTTATGTTGGAATTAAGACATGTTCAACAAGAAGGAAACCATGTCTGGTACTGTAAACCTAGCAAATTAATTGATATTAGTGCAGTATGTTTATTGGAAGAGGATCTTCAACCACTAATTTACTAAGCCAGAATAACCCCTAGTGTCAATCTATAAATATGGTTTTTACACCCGAAGGTAATTGTGGTCTTTACCACTCATCAAGGAAAATTCTCTTTGTGACAGATGGAGAGCATTACAAAAAGCCACAACCAATCAAAATGAACAATTATGGAGCCCAGTCTTGTAGGTGTAATATATACACCTACAAAACACTCCTGTACCTAAGGCTCAAGGAACATTGCCTAAGGGGTGAGAATAATTGCTAGGAAGTAGAGGATCAGGAACTTTACTGTGAGGTTATATTCCCCACTAATAGTGGAAGCTACACCCATAGTCTCAGTAACATGGCTGCCTAAACATGAGCTGAATAAGGACAACAATTCTAGTTATGTTAAAATGGATAGGGAAAAAAAGCCCACAAGACCCAACCTTACACAAAAAGACTATAGGTAACTGAGAAAAGCTGGGAGCAGGAGAGGTGGTTTTTCCCAAGGGAATAGCATACTTCTTGGCTGCCCAGACATAATCAGTCAGTCCAGAAAACATGCATACAAGTAAATTTATATGACCTAGATGGGTTTTATTTAGAAATTGAAAATATATATAAACACAAAAACACATATGTATGCAATAACAATTTAAAAAAAGAAGCTATGAATTTAAAAGAGAACAGGAAGCTTTATATGGGAGGATTTGAAGGAAGGGAAGGGGGAAGAGAATTGTACCTCGAAAAAAAAAAAAAGAAAGAAAACCACAGTGTTTTGTATTTGTACTGATAGGTAAACACAGGTCCTTGTACAAGGTCTACAACTGAACTACATTCACAGTCCATAGCAAAGTTTAAAATAAATATTTGCCAATTTCTTATAACTAGTTTTCAACGTTCATAGTTAATGGTGTATATTTTTGCTTTGTTTACTCTTTAAAAACGCCTACAACATACAACTGATTTTTTGATAGAAATAGTCAAGAAAAGAATGTGAATTGAATATTGTCCAAGAGTAAAACTCAAGACTATATACAACAAAATTTATTACAGGAATAAATAAACCTAAGAATTAAATATGTAAACTTTCCTATCTGACCAGATTTGGTGTTTGAAGGACACATGATTTTAAATTGCTTTTTCATTTTAATGATTTTCATATTCTTTAAAGTAAGACAATATATATGAAAGAAAACTTTCACTACATTTTATATAAAATGTTTGATGTAAGGTAGTCAAAGCAAAATTATGTTATTTTGTAATCAAAAGAACGTTATGATCCAGTTTTTGTTAAATTTGTCTTGAAATTATGAAAATTATCATTCATATGTTCTAAAAAGGTAAGGAAAAGAAACTTATAATAATGACAGGGTTTGTTATAAACAGTGAAAACAATGTGTGTCTGGTGAAATAGAAGTCTTCCATTTAAAACAATCAACAGAAACACAAATGCATAAAGCGCAAAGATGTATACATAGACTTTTAAACCAGGTCTACACAAGCTATTTTTATTTTTTCTTATGTTTTATTTCTTTTTACATTTGGATGAAAGTGAAATTCTTCTAGTCACTGGCTAAATTTGGATACATACCTGAATTAATTACTTAACACTCATTGTATTATTTTTATAAATGCTATTTGCTTCTAATTAGCTCTGAATAGACTCACAGACCCTTTGAATGGACCCTGTCTTCTAAGCCCCACTTATCAGTTCTGGGGTCTGTATCTGAAATTCCCATCATATTTCTCTTGGTGCTTTTTGAAACAGCAAACTGCTCCTTTGATGCATCTGACCTCACTAAAAAGAAAAGGCATAAAATATCCCAAGAAGGTTGATCCTAACAAGATTTCAGACCTAATTCCAGTCACCAAGGGAGTTGTGATAAGCCCCAGATATGCAGTTCATTCCCACAACTCTTTTATCCAACTCCAACCTGAGAAAACTTTGTGATTCTTTCCCCTCTCTTCACTTCACAGCGTCAGACCCATCACTAATCATAATACAGGATTTTGCTTAGAAGCTTGATCAGCTTTAAAGTTTGCTCCAGCTCAGCATAGACCATACACTTGGCTCTATAGAATGAGGGGATGAAGGGATTCTTTACCCTGCAGATTCGAGGAATTAATTGATCCAAGTATAAATAACCATTCTAAGTGGAAAGTATACACTTGTGACATTACCTGAAGTATATTATTTCGAGACTGAATTGAGCTCTCTGTGGTAGAGGAAAGTCAGGTTTTTCTTTGTTTGTGTGATAAATTGAATTTTGCATGTCATTTGTATACTTCAAATCCATAGTTTCATTAATATTTATTTTTAAAAACTAATTTATTGAGAATACAACAAATTGTATGCAGTTGTATCTCAACAAATAATTAGAAGTAATTAATATTTTAAGTACTTTATTTTAAAACAAGCAATATAAAGAGAGCAGAAGGCTAAGAACTCTCAGTGCATTATTTTCATTGCTTATACAAATAAATGCATGTATATCTAGATTATATAGACTAGATATAAGTAGAATTAGTCAATAAATTGAGACATAAAAATACTGTTTAAAATAATTAAAGGAATAAGGAATAGAGTGAATAGAGCATTTAGATTGGTGTATTCATCCACATAGTGTCTCTCAGGTATGGTGTTTCATTAAAAAGGGTAATGTGTCTTTGGCATGCCACCAGATTTTATAAAATCATAGAACTTAGGCAGAGACAACTAATTAAAAGAAGAAATTCTTCAGAGGAGAATGAATGATCAGAAAACCTATAAACACTAAAGGGAGTTTAAATGGAAGAGAACCCTTCATTAACATCCTAGAAGTTGAGAGGATATTTTTAATACGGAGGATTTCTAGCACTAATATTTACATGTTTATTATGACAGCAGAATTTGTTGAGAGTATGTGAGGTTCAGACAAGCAAATGCATATGCAATTTTACTTTAGCACTTTGTCTTTACCCATTTCCCAAAGGAGTACATTAAATATACTTAGACTTGAATTTTATATTAGAGTCAATGATCTGCATTATAAGAAAAGGGTTGGGTGTTCTGAAATAAACAAAATATAAGTATTTTTATTTCTCTGTATATTAAAATATGGAGAAAGCAAGAATTTAACAAGCAGGTGTGTTTTTTATAGAATTTAGAAACTCAAGAAAAATATTAACAGACATTAGTAGACTGATGGCACAAAGAAAATAAGTCAGAAAGATTCTAAGCACAGGTGAGTACCTAATGACATAATCAGACATGAGAGCAAATGAGAACAATTAAGAACGATGATTTAGTGATTACACAGTAAATATCCAACTCTCTTATCAGAGAGAAATAAAATATATGGACTACTTAGAAACTGTCTAAACCAAGACTTTACTTCCAGATTTATAAAAGCAATATTTTTTATCTAAAAGACAAATGAAATGTATTTTACCCTGCTTAGGTTATATTATTAAAATGGCATTCAAAAGAAACCACAAACATTTATAGAATTAGTATAGCAATATCTCTCAAATTTTTTGACAATTTTTCTTTATTATCTAATATAAAATTTTTATTAAATAATTCATAAACTTATGAAGTACAGCTGTACACACAACTTTTTGTTTCTATGAAATATTCATCACTTAGGAAACATTCAAAGATTGAAATTTTGGTTGAATATTTGTTTAGTTGAGGCTGGGAAAGACTTTTAAAATTATATCATGATCATGTGCTCTGATCTCATACTAAATCATAAAGGGCTCTGAATTCATTTTTTAATCAAAATAGAAAGAAAGAGAGATTCAGAGAGAGAACATGAGAGAAGGGGTAAAGAAAGGAAGAGAGAAAGAAAGAAAGAAAGAAAGAAAGGGGGGAATTAGGGGAAAAAGAAAAATGAACAAATTAGAGCTAGAAGTTGTAGGTAGACTCAGATCCTGTAGTGGTTAATGAATGATAGACACCTAAGTTACATTTGATAGACTTTATGTTAACACTGAAAATAAGCAAGGTACCATTTATCAGTGGGATTCAAGTAGGCATAATAATTTAAAATATAAATTTAATATTTTAACAGCAACCTGAATTATTTAATTAAAAATGTTCAACTGAATCATATAGTTCCAATTTCAAATGATTATTTTTAGTAGTGATAAGTGTTTCCAAGTAAATGTTAAACATCTGAACCACAGACAGGTCATTGCTAAAAACAGGCTAATGGAACCTTCAGAAGATTTCAGAGTAGCCAGTATATTCCATTCTTAAGGACATGGATGGAGAATGAATATATCTTTGTAAAAATTTTCTGAGGAAGGATGTCATAGAGTTCTCATTAAGAATGTGCAGGTGGAGCCAAATATGGTGGCTCATGCCCTCAATCCCAAGACTTTAAGAGGCAGAGGCAAGAAAATACCAGTCAATTTGTGGGCAACCTGGAACAAATAGAGTTCCAGAACATCAAGGGGTATTACACAGAAACACTAAAAAAAAAAAAAAAAAAAAAAAAAGGAAAAAGAAAAAGAAAGAATGATTGAATGAATGAACGAAGAATGAATGAAAAGAATGTAGAGGTGATCATTAAAACACCTTAAGAAGACGCCATTGTGATTATTACTCTCTCTGGAGTTTGAGAACACACATCTGGAACTGAAAGATTCCCAATCAATTTTTTCTTTCATTGGCTTCATGATGGCATCATGCCTGCCATACTTCTTGCTCTGAATGTGGCCTGCAATGGAATGACAGTTGCAGTTCTGTCTGATCCATGAAACCTTGATGTTCCTCTTCATGACAACATCTAAAAGTAAAGGAAATCACATCCCTCAAGGTTATGGCATGGAGATATTTGCCAAACTATTTCTTGAGAAAGAAACTTCGGTCTTGTTTAGTCATGAAATTTTGATCTATTTTTTAAAACAGCTACCATGACTCTAATTCAGGCCCTTTATGATTACCATAGACAAAATTGTTCTCTTCCTAACATAGACTTGTGCTCTTTATAAAACTGACTTAATGAAGCATATTTCTGAGTAGGAGAGCTATATGTGATAAAGGCAAAGAAAGCCTATGTGGTGATTGCACACATAGCAGATTTCTAGAGAGGCTCGAGTGATTAATTAGTAAAGTCCTATTCTTAGTCACATGCTACTCTCTAGGGGAAAAAATGGAAGCAACATTTGGGATGGGAGTGATTAGTGGATCAAAGATTGACATCTGCTTGTCACAGTACTAGTATTTGGTTTAATATGTTCTCTTGACTTTTCCAAATAAAATGATGCCTTTTGTCTTCTAATTAAGAATAAATTTGTATATGAGAGAATGTTTAAAAATGTGTGAACATCTAATATGTACACAAGATATTTCTACACACTTTGGCATCCATTAATACTTTATAGCTTAATTAGTATCAAGATTGTTGGACTGCGAGTTTAGTTCAGTGGTATAGTGCTTGTTTAACATGCCACAAGCTCTAAGTCTGATCTCCAATGAGATACAGGAGGGACTAGAGAAGAAAGAAGAGAGGAGAGGAGAACAAAATAATGTGAAACAGGAAGGGTTCTATCACTTTTTTTTTTAATCCTGTAAAAATATGTATAGATGTGGGTGGCATGACATTTGAAGACTTTATAGATTTTTCCTGTGAAGCCATGTGGGATTGTTGCATTGTGCAGAGTAGATTTTGATAATATTTCTTTTTATATATATATTTTTTGAAAAAAATTGTTTCTACATAAAACATATTCTCAAAGAATTGAAATATATTTGAAATTTTGAAAATAATTTAATCTTTACTGTTCATGGACAAAAGTCTCATGACATATGATTTGGGAACCCTTACAAAAATGCACCAGTGACAAAGGAACATATTGCCATTGAATATGTTTAATTTGGAGGAATCTAAACACTAGTGTGCATCCTTTAATATACTGGGATTCCAGAGTTTAAAAGAACCAGCAGTGACACAGAAGGCCATGCAAACTGTATGTTGACAAAGATAAACATGTACTCCTGCTTTTCACTCAACATAGATATTCAAATATAATATTTCTAATCAGCGTTGAAGACCAAAAATGAATGCTTCAAAACACTAAATGTAAAATTACTCTTTTTTTGGTAAAATGTGTCAAATATATTTTGTTAGAGGCAAACACTCTCCAGCAGTACTTTTGTACATTAAAATTTACAACCCACGTTTTTACAAAGTAAACACTCTATGTTGCTTCTCTATATACTAAGGAGTAAGAAAAAGTCTTTTACCTTGTGACAATAAGATGAGGTTGTATAGCAAGAAGAACTCACAGGAACCAAAACAAGGCTGACTTCAAAAAAATTCACTGCAGAGTGAATCCTTCATAGTCGTATGAGTTGCTAAAACAGCCCATCAACTGTTGACTAAAGGGAGTTTGCAGCCCCATGGAGGAAGCAACAGTGGCAACTGGCCTGACCCCTCGATACTCCTGGAGACTGGATCACCAACCAAAGAATACACATGGAGGGACCCATGGTGCTGGCCACATATGCGGCAGAGGAGGGTCTTGTCAGACATCAGGGGGAGCAGAGGCCCTTGGGCCTAAGGAGGTTAGATCCCCCAGTATAGGAGAATGCCAAGGAGAGAAGATGAGAGTGGGTGGGAGGATGTGTGGGGGAATACCCCCATAGTGGCAGGAGGAGGGGGGAGGAAATGCAAAGGTTCTAAAGAGGAGATCTGGAAAGGGGGAAACATTTGAAATGTAAATAAAGTAGGAAAAAAAAGATATATAAAAAAAGGAATCGATTTCCCTTTTCTAGGGTAGCAAATGAACTCAATCTCTTATTACAGAATACACAGGTAAGTTATTAGTTTAAAAGACATTTTTAACGTTGAATGAGGTCATTGTGAGAATTGTTAGTTTTAAGTTCTCAGAGGAGGGCAGCAAAGAGATTTTTGTAATCAATTATGTTTGCTTTGCTTGAACAATGATAGCTAATATGTCAAATTCACTTTCACTAAGTGTAGCCAAGTTTCTATAACTGAGTATATTTGGAGAGGGGCTAGCTCATGGAAAACTTGTCACTCTGCTTTATGACATCATTGAAAAGCAAATGAAACATTGTTCTAGAGGTCAAAGATCAAGTGCGTTGGCTAAACTGTTTATTCAAAAAGAAATTTTGATTTAATTTATAATATAATTTATAAAATACAATTCATAATATAATATAACATTTCCAGTAAATATAATGATGTGTAAGAAAAAGAATGTTCCCTGTCTTTTTCATCTCAGTGAATGTATAGTGAAATTAATATACATAAAACACATTACCAGATAGGTATATATTATTTTACAGTCTACATATATGGGTTGCATATGCATTTATGTATATTTGTGCTCTCTATGTTTATATTATTCACATCAAGAAACAAATATGTGGTATATAGACCAATAGCATTTGTTTACTAAAAGTTTACTATCTGCTACATACATTAAAATTGTTTGCAAAGCTGAATAACACAAAGACAAAGTAGAGTTTGAAAAAATACTATGAAAAAGTAGCTAAGGGAGTATATAATTGAAAACAGAATTGATGGAGTGAAAATAAACTCTTTTGTCTGCTATAGGAACTTTTTGCTGTAAGGTCAATAAAAAGGGAGGAGCCTAATCTTACTGCAACTTAATGTGATATAGGTGGTTGATATCCATGGGAAGTCTTCTTTTTTCTGCAGAGAAACAGAGGGAGGAGGAATTGATGTGGAAACTGGATAGGATGGGAAGAAAGAAAGGAAGAAGATATGTGTGTGTGTGTGTGTGTGTGTGTGTGTGTGTGTGTGTGTATATAATTTTATTTTATATATTTGATAAAGAAAGGAAGCATCCCTAGCTGATATAAGGCCCCCAACACATATACAGCAAAAGACTGCCTGGCCTGGCCTCAGTGAGAGAAGACACACCTAACCTTCATGATAATTGAGGCCCCAGGGAGTGGGGAGATTTGATGGGGTAGGGGGGTGAGGACATCCTCTTGGAGAGGAGGGGGAAGGGGGAGGAAAAATGAGATGAGGAATAGTCAGAGGGAGGACCAGGAGGGGGAAAATGACTGGACTGTACAAGCAGATTAAAGAATAAAAATAAAAATAAATAAATAAAAATTGAATCTTACTTGAAATAATACAGAAATATTTAGAATAAGCATTGATGGTGGTGGTTGTGGTGCTGTTCTCTCTCTCTCTCTCTCTCTCTGTGTGTGTGTGTGTGTGTGTGTGTGTGTCTGTGTGTGTATAATAGTTGGAGCAGACTTTTTTCTAGTCATGCAAATAGCAACCACTTTTAACCTATTCAACTTATCATTCCAGATTTAAATGAAACCTGTAGAGACAGAGATGAGCATCTTTCCCTAAAACTGCAGCTCTCAACAGTTGTGATTCAATGTTCTTTAAAAAAGTAAAATAACTCAGGTGGGCAGCGCAGAACTATGGAGTTAGTCTTCCAGCCAATTGGTTGTTTGGGGCGTGGTAGATGGAACCTTTTAATATCTAATCTGCCATACGAAAATGGTGCACAGATGATGCTATCAGACATTTCCTTTTTAAAAACAACCTTTTTAAATTCAAGGAGGAAAATGAGCCAACTACTCTTAAAGAGACTGTCAAAATCATTTAGAAATCATTTAGAAAGGATCCTACTGGAGTTTGCAGTTTCTTTAATATGCGCAGCTACTCTCTTCCTCTTAGCTTAATAAGGGGTTGCGTATCTGTACAATTAAAAATAATTGCCTACTGTAAAAACTCCATTGTGATTATAGAAACACAAGGCAGAATTTATTGACGACAAGACAAAAACATCATCCACTGAACACCCTGGAACATTGCAGCCTGTAAAACATAATTGTAGCTTCCTGCAGCATTGGCTTTCTCTTAGTCTCCTTTCATATTCCCTAAAAGTAAACTCATGTCTTGATGTATTGGGATAGGTGCCATGATTTTGCTTTAAGCCTGTTTAAATTCATGAATATATCAATGATGCCTTTTCTGAGTCACTTAAAAGATGAAAGTGTTTTCTTTTTCATTGCCTTTTAAAAACCCTTACCTTAGAAACAAAAATGAAAACAAAAAATAAAAAATAAAAATAATCAACAAAAAATCTTGCTAATTATTTTCTTCCTAACCAATTCCCATCCAGCAGGTGAATTCACTTGTGTAGGTAGTTGCAACTGGGGTAGATAGGCTATATTATATGAGATATAGTTTATACTTTTTACTTCATCAAACATATACCTTTAATTAAAATGCATAGCTTCAGATTGAGCAAGGCATTATTTTGAGCTGTGGTTATTAAATTTTAACTAATGCATTGATTGTTCTTTCTGGGGCTTTAGATGAATGTTTATAAATTTTTATTTTGAAAATAAAACAATGAGAATAAATATAAGAGAAATTATGAATATGCCAAGCTTTGTGTTTCAACTAAAAATAATACAGAAAACTCTTTTAATTTAATTTATTTACTTTATTAATTATTCACTTTATATCCTGCTCATAGCCCCTCTCCTGTCACCCCTCCTACAGTCCTCCTCCCATCATTCTTTCCCCTCCTTCTCAGAGTACTTGACCCCCTGGGACATTCCCCCTACCCTGGCACATCAAATCTCTGGGAATGCTTCTAATCCCATTGAGGCCAAAACATGCAGCCCAGCTAGAACATACCCGACATACAGGCAACAGCTTCCTGTTCCAGTAGCTCCAGACCCACATGAAAACCAAGCTGCACATCTGCTACATCTGTGTAGGTAGGACTAGGTCCACCCATGTATGATCTTTGGTTGGAGGTTCAGACTCTGAGAGCTTCAAGGGTCCAGGTTAGTTGACTCTGTTGGTCTTCCTGTGGAGTTCTTATTCACTTTGGGGCTGCAATCGTGTTTACAAGCTCCTTAGAGGAAAGCTACTCAGAGTTGAACTGTCCTGAGTCAAATTTTATATAGCAGAAAATGACCATTCAGTACACAACAGCTTTGCACTGGGGAAGAGGATGAAGTGTTTTCTGTAGCTTGCTATTCATTCACATGACCTGATCAACTTTATTTGTGGAGAATCGTCCAACATGTTTGTAAAATTCAATTATTTATATATTTTTCAAACACTGAGCTAAAAGATAGTGAGTAGTAGCAATATTTTCTGAAAAATTTTCTTTTGGAAAATTAAGTAATAGGTAACACATTTTGGGGCCATTCTTTTAAGGAGACAATTACTTCCCATATGAACATTGCTTAGGGAACAATCAAACCTTCTGGACACTAGTAGCACTTTAAACCATTCAAATAAGTTTGTGGAAATGCATATAAATGAGACACTGATTTGGGTTTAATTTATTCATTTTCTAAATAATATGCAAATTTGTGTAAACCTAGATTTTAAAATAAGATTTACAATCTGTAAACTTTGCAATCTGACAATTTACATGTTAATGTGGCAATTCAATTCAGCAAACATTTACTGAACTTCTAGCAAAATACTCTGCAGGGTATTTTGCACGCATTATCCATACCATTTAGGAAGCATGCAACTAGGAGGAGAGACTGGCAGAGGAGAGATGATATTACATCCATCGTAACAGTTTATATACAGTGATCTCACATAATACACTTCAAAGGTATCTTTTCTTTATATAGAATATACATTTAGTGTGGCATTCTTATAACATCTAATAAATATTCCTAAAATTACAAGCAAGAAAGCTGGAAATCAACATCTTATTTTCTGAATTACTTAAATGAGTTCATGTTATCTACTCTGGTTACAGGGTCTACTTTCATATCAATCTTTCCCATAATATTAAATTTGTTTCATGCTTTGAGATGCAGCTTTAATTATCAGTTGGTAAACTGTACCTTTATTCCACTAACTTTAACTTAACAGGCTTCATCAGATAATATTTGAAGTCAACATATGAAGTCATTCATCCATAGAAAAATAATACAGTACATGGAAGGGTGTGGAAAACGTATTTGTTAGGGTTACTATGGCTACACTCAAACACTATGACCAAAAGTAATAATCTTACTTACAGCCTAATCTTATTGAGGCATTCCCTCAATGTGGCTCTCTCTTCTCGGATGACCCTAGATTGTGTGAAACAGTCATGCGAGAAGCTCAAACCCAAAAGGGGGAGGTTATTAAAAAAGCAAAGCAAACAAAATAAACCAAAGCATAGTAGTTAAACAGTAGGTCAATGAACATTTTCTAACAATGAAATCCACCTACTTGATAGACATATCCATAGAAACAGTGAATATAGTGCAGAACTTTAAAAATGAATGACATGTACATCCCTGCAGCTCTTTTTGTATGAGTTACTCCTTTGTACATTGCTTCTACTTGTAAAAGTGGCAGAAGAATAGACAATATAGAGTTCACATCTTCTTAAATGTGGGCGTTCCTTATAGTCTCTTTACATAGGGTAGTCTACTCAATTCTCAGACCAATTTGTGAAGCAAGTTATTTTGCCTGTTTGGACTTAAGTCTGCAATTCTCTCAGAATATGTACAGAGCAGTCTGTAGCCTATGGGGCCAACTGGTGTTCTGAGGAAAGAATTATTGGCAGGCAGGATGATTGATCCAGAGAATTTACTGGGAGGATTTGTATATAGATAGAAAATTTCAAAGACCCTTGGTATGTCAAGTAGAAGAATTTACTCACCTGTGTCAGATTTGCAGTTACACCCAATGTGCATAGCAATACATATGATTTATTTTTTTTTTTAATTTTTGGAGCATGATCTATACAAAATTTACCAATGATTGAGACTATTTAATACAAGTGTGGTTCAACCCATGTAATAAAATAATTAGCTAGTAGGAATACAAAATCATTAGGGCATGACAAACAAACCGCTGGGAGATGAGAATCTCTGGAGATGCATAATTATGCAACTTTTCAAAAGGGACAACTGATACCCAGGAGGGTCAATACCTTGTTAAGTGATGATGGTGTTAAAAATGAGTACCTGCATTACATAGTCTCCCTTTAATTTTATAATAGACTTCTGACACTTCCCAACTACCTTGCTTAAGGAAAGAAGAGAGACATCTGAGAAGTTGACATTTTATGACTGGAACTTTATTCTATTTTCTTCCTTAAAATTCTACTATAAAAATTGAATACTACATTAGTTTACAATTTATTTACATTAAAAATGCTTGTGTGGGAGCAGTGTGGACACATACCACTATGCACATGTGGAATTCAGTGAAAATCCTATCAGGATTGGTTCCTTCCTTCCACTGGGTTGGCTTCAGATATCCAGCTCAGGTCACCAAGCTTTATAGAAAGCTCTCCTGCCCAGAAGCCATCTCACAAGCTCTCAGATTCCTTGAGTCATAAGATATTAAAGAACAAACTAATTCCCATTGTATTTTACACTGCCCTATAAAATCTTATTGGAATAGCCATGAAATTCAGTAAATCCATCTGGCAGAAATGAAGAATTTCTAAAGATACATTTGAATCTTTCAATCTGACTATCAGACTACCAAAACAATGGATCATAAAGAATTGGAATCCCATGCTGGGAGAACGAAAACGTAGGAGCCAGAGCAGGAATTTATATCCAAGAAAGAGATTTCAAATATGTTGTTCTAACAACATGTCAGTCAGACCACCTTACAGGATAAGAAAGAAACCCAGATAATGGGACCACTCCTTGACTAAGATTACTTA